>CM069916.1:47831032-48290647 GCA_036172215.1 Camellia granthamiana | reverse complement strand
CGACTTGGAATTGAAATACAGATGCAGTTAGTATGATGCACCGAGCCCGGTGCATGCAAGACAGATGAATGAATGCAAACATGCTATCATACTGTATGCTAATTGAAACATGCCCTAATCTAACCATCATAAGCGGGTAAATAAAAGGGAAGAAAGACGTGGGGTTGGAAGACATACATCACACACACGCACACTTATTACAATTATGCCCTCGCACAGAGGATCCAAATAAATAATATACAGTCCCGAATAGTACAGTCCAAATAAATAATACAGTCCAAAATATGTACAAATTCCTAATTAATTAACAAAATTAACTAGGAAAACTATAAACTGGCATGCAAGCCAAGGACTGCCTTGACTTTTCTTCAGATGATGAATGATGCATATCCGGGTTGTCTTTGCGCGGAAATCCACTGTGATGCCCCAATTAGCCTCTGTTTTGCAATAATTTTTGGAAAGCGCGCCAAGCCCCGGAAGACTGCTGATTCTTGATTTGCTGCAACAGAGAGCAGGAAAGGGGCATGGCAATGTATTTTCACAAATGTATGCATACCTCGATCCTCGTGCCACCAATCACGCATCTCGATGCATGATGGCCGAGGAGTCGAATTGCACAACTCAATATGGAATGAATGCACATGGAAATACAACTAAGACCTAACTCCATCATGGACAATCCGGAGTGTCGGTGACTGGGGAATTGAGACACGTTCCGTCACTCGGAGTACAAAACGTACCTCGTTTCCCGTGTCCAGGCTAACTCCTATCCCAAACACAATGCAATATGCATGACATGCATGAAATGCAACTAAGATACAACGTAACATGCACAACGCTATGGAATGGCATACACGATGCACGAGATAACATGGCATACACAATGCGCTAACATACAGCCTAGCATACACAATGCTATGGAATGAAATGGCATACACAATGCATAATGGACTTACACTAACACAAGTGGACCTCAGCCACACTCATATAAGAGGCCATTAGATGAAAATGAGACGCTCGAAATGCGTGCACACGTGCACGCAAACCGAGGACCGAACCTAAGGCACAAATGCCACTCTAACAAAGCATGGCAAGGCATGGAACATGGCATCTAAACACATGAATTTCAGCACTGAAATGAGATGCAAAACAGCCCCGAAACATGGAAAAATGGCATTCGATGCCAGAAATGAATCCCGTAACAGGAAATTAGGCACATGGAATGACCTATGGCTATGCAAAGCATGTATTATTTGAACATGAAGTGTGAAGACAGAAGCAAAGAAGTCCCAAAACAAGCATATTTACAGTTTTAAGCAAGGCCAAAAAGTGAACACAAATGGGGCTAAGCTAGCATGCAAAAATGGCCCCGAAAGCGAGATAATGGAGAAAGTAGCAGCTGCTGACCTCAAATAGAGAAGGGCCCTTCTACAATGTTGAAGAGGGGCCCAAAATATGGTATTTTACAGTTTACAACAAGCCACAAAAACAAACACAAGTATGGCTAAGCTCTCATGCAAGAAATGGGCCAAAAGAGGGACAAAGAAGCATGTGATGGTTGCTGGCCTCAAACACAGAAGGGCCTTTCAAAAATGTTGAAGAAGGGCCCAAAATATGGCATTTTACAGTTGATGACCAGACCCAAAACAGTGCACAAGCATGCTTAAAATACTATGCAAAATAAGGCCTAAAAAGAGGTTTAAACACAAAGTACAAAAAGGATGCCTCAAACAGTAAAAGACCCTTAATGAAACATGAAGAGGGGGTCAAAATAAGGTCATTTATAGTTCGGACCAGAGCCCAAAAACAGAATCACAAGAGGCTAACAAATCATGCAAAAATAAGGCCAAAAGAGGGATATAAAGGCAAGTGGCAAATGGAAGTCTCAAACAGTGATGAGCCCTTCAACAATGTTGAATAAGGGCTCAAAATAAGCCACTTCACAGTTTATGACAGAGCTCAAAACAGTTTATACATAGGCCAAAAATACTACACAAGAAATAGGCATACAAGAGAGGTAAAGAAGCAAGTGGTATTATGAAGCCTCAAACAGGGAAGAACCCTTAAACAAACATGAAAAAGAACTCAAAATAATGCTATTTTAAGTTAGGGTCGGAGCCCAAAAATGCAAGCAAGTATGGCTAATATATTGAGCAAAACAAAGCACAAAAGAGGGAAAATGAAGCTTACCCTTGTAAACCAAACTTCAACAGCCTCTTGGCTTGGGAAAAGGTGCTCCTTGCCTCTGGAAAACCAGCTCCAAGTGTTGGAAAGGATGGTGGGGAGGTGGTGCTATGTGGTGGTGTAGAAAGGGGTGTAAGACTTGAGGGTTTGAAGGTTGGAAGAGAGGGGGAGGAAGGTGTAAGTATGCAAGGGCCTTTGGCAAATTTTCTAACCCCTAAAACACAGCTGGGAGGCTATTTATATAGGCAAAAGAGGGGAGAAAAGGGGGGAAAATGGGGGGGAAAACAATTCAAGTTTCCCCCCAAAAGGTTGGCCCCCCGGATACAAAATCTGGGAGAAAAAAGAGGGTGTATCTACACTGTAGCTGTTGTAAGGATAATGGCCGGCTGGTTATTGAGGTTGCAGGTGGCCGGCCGGCCCTCCCCATGGCCGGTCGACCAAGGGTCAAAAGGTTCAAGTGAGATTAGTGGCCGGCCATGCCAAAAAGTTGGCCTCCCATGTGTGCACAACACAACCATGTGGTCAAAATCTAGAGAAAGTGAACCAGGAGAGAGAAAATGCCACTTTTAGGAGGGGTTCAAAAGGGTCACACATAATTACTGGCCGGCCATATGATATTGGTGGCCTCCCAGGTGTCTACAACACAAATATGTGGTTTAGGGCAAGAAAAAGTGGCCTTAGGGTGGTCAACATTGGCTTTGAAGTGAGAAAAACGGGCGACGGAGGGCGATGAAGGAATAAAACTGGTTGTCAGAACAATTACTGGCCTCCCATCCCTCTACGACCTTTCTAACAATGAAACAGAGGTCTCCACCAAAAATGAACCAAAACCGATGCAAAATGAAGGTTCGGGGGCTAAAACGCGCAGCCCGGGGCCCCGAAAACTGACTATCAGACACCGGAAGGGGTGTTCGACCATGAAGTTGGTCTCTCGGACCACAGTGTCCCTCAAAAGGGAGTAAATAAGGTGCACGCCAAAAACTGGAGCAATCGGAGGTGGTTAAGCGGTCCCGAACTGAGGCACACGGCCAACAGCCCCGAAAAATCGGAAACCGGACTCCAAACGGGCAAAATGGCCTACGACCATGAATCGTAGCCTATGGCCACTGAGAGATGGTCTACGAGACCTCTCCCTCCCTTGTGGAAGAGAAACAGAGAAAACCGAGCCTGGTTCGCAAACCGAGGCAAAGCATGAAAGAGTCCGGAAGTCCGGAGGCAAGGCTCGCAGTCGAGACTCTGAAACCTCTGAATGAGCACGATATGCAACATCACCAAGCACTCAATCGGTGACGTCTGAGTCTTATGGTCGGTCAAAAATGGGGTGTCTACAGTTGCCCCTCTTTGACAGAACTCGGAAGTCATAAGTGACGGGACCGAATGTCAAAGCCCAGAGATGACCCATTTTTGACAAGGCCGAAGACTTAGACAAACAGGTGAGATAAACAGAGATGTGCCCGCAGGCATGCCCGCAGGCAAGGGGCAAAAATGCAAAATGGTATGCACAAGGCCAGATGTGGCTTGATGATCATGCAAATGCAGCGAGCTGTAATGAAGCAAGTATTCGCAAATAGATGCAACAGTTTTAAGCAAGAATGCAAAGCAACAACTACATTTCATGCAGTTAGGAATGCAGAGAATCATTCAATTCTCGTCGCGTCTCACACAGAGAAGATACGATACCTGCGCGATTCGTCTGGTCGCACCAGCTTCAAATGAACCGTATATACAATATCGTGCCTGCGAAAGAAAGAAACTCAACAAGCACAACATATCTAACAACATATGTTCAATGTGATATCGAAAGTAGACAATCGCGATGTCGATGGAAAAGTGCATCGCAATGCGGGAAGAAACGCGCGTGGCAACGCGAGCTCAAGCACGGAGGCTTGGTGATATCAAAGAGATGTGCATAACAATGCAAGTACGCGCATGAAAATGCATGACAATGCAGAACAGGCGTAAACCAGGATGTATGTTTGTCGCAAAACAACGAGCAAATGGAGTACGCATTTCGGCGAGGGTGACTTGATCGCGGCCTCCGGTTCACCTCCCGGAGAGGTTACAACATGTTCAAGGAGGATGTATCTCAGTTTTGATGAGTAACGATGAGACATGCATCGGAAGTTGAAGCTGAGATTCCGGCGGAGCAATTTCGCGACAGGAAGTGCACTTCTCTTGTACTTTTTCAGGTCTCGGGGACTCGGATCCTCCTCAAAATTTGCAGAGAGCTTGGTGGGTACCTTGGGAACACCACCAGCCATCTTTATTGGGAAAGGGAGGCCACCGGCCAGCTTTTGAAAAGGAGAGGGCCAGCCTGCCAGAAAATGGGGCCGGTCGGCCACTTTGCCAATTTCGGGGCAATTTTGTCTTTTCAACCTCTTTTCTTTAAATACACTCACCCAAACACTTTGTGCTCACAAGTGCAGCTCCGAAATCATCTCCTCTAGCTTCCCAAACCATTTTCTCCCTTAGATCTGTACTCTATACGCGTTTTCCAACGTCCCACGCAAGTTGTTTTCGCGAAATCTTTCAGTTTTAAGCACTTTGAACCGATTAAATTTTGATTTCGAGGCTTCTTTTTTCATTTTCGCCACTTGAGGTGAGTTTGTCTCAATATTTGGAAGATTTTCTCGGGGGTTGACTTTTGTTGACTTTTCCATTTCCTGAGAGTTGACTTTTGTTGACTTTTTTCAATTTTGGCTCATTTTTGCAGATTTTCTGAGATGGCTGGTCATTTCCCTCATGGTGGAGGTCCTCCGGGCGTCGGAGATGATCCCGATATCATGGCTCTGCCTCCGAGGGTTCGACCCTTCATGCCCGAGAGGTACGACCCACCGGCACATGTTCTTCCGCGGGCTGTTTTCTTTCACTTCACCGATTTTGACGAGCGAGCACCCGGGGATCTCCTTCTGCGGGAGCCAGAGTATCACCTCTCCCATGAGGCACGAGAGGTATTTACTTCGTTCTTACCTTTTTTTGCAACATATTATGAATTTTTCATGCATTCTATTTGTATTCTGAACACACGGTTCAATCACTTGAATTTCTGAACACTCAGCCCATAAATTGATTGCGAACACATGGCACACACTGGTTGAGAATTGAACACACGGCCCAAGCACTGGTTTTCTGAGCACACAGCCCGAACTAGAGATGAACACGCAGCGCACACTAATTGAGATTTGAACACGCAGCCCAAACACTGATTTTCTGAACACACAGCTCGAATTGAAGGTGAACACGCAGCACACACTAATTGAGAGTTGAACACGCAGCCCAAACACTGATTAAGAGTTGAACACGCAGCCCAAACACTGATTTTCTGAACACACGGCTCGAATTGAAGGTGAACACGCAGCACACACTGATTGAGAGTTTGAACACGCAGCCCAAACACTGATTTTCTGAACACACGGCTCGAATTGAAGGTGAACACGCGGCACACACTGATTAAGAGTTGAATACGCAGCCCAAACACTGATTCTCTGAACACACAGCTCGAATTGAAGGTGAACACGCAGCACACACTGATTGAGAGTTGAACACGCAACCCAAACACTGATTCTTTGAACACACAGCTCAAATTGAAGGTGAACACGCAGCACACACTGATTGAGAGTTGAACACGCAGCCCAAACACTGATTCTCTGAACGCACAGCTCGAATTGAAGGTGAACACGCAGCACACACTGATTGAGAGTTGAACACGCAGCCCAAACACTGATTCTCTGAACACACAACTCGACATTCTGTATCTGATTTGATTTTGCACACAGCTCATACGTTTTGTTTGCACGCAGCTTATTCATTTTATTTGCACGCAGCTCATTCATTTCATTTGCACGCAGCCCATTCATTTCATTTGCACGCAGCTCGTTCATTTTATTCTAAAATGCTGAAGCATGTATTCATTCTAAATGCAGGTGACTTCTCGCATTGTGCGGGGGTATGGCTCTACCGCAGCGAGGGACTGGTATGCCGAGCTCCCGGAGGTTGTCCGGGATTTAGTTGACTTGGCGGGGTTCAGGCCCTTCTGCACTGGGCTATCTCGTTGTCCTGCCAGGAGGACGTTGATGGCCGCCTTGGTGGAGAGATGGTGGGACACCACCAACTCCTTCCATTTTTCTACCACGGGGGACTTGACTATGACCCCACTTGACTTTGCCGTATTGACTGGCCTTGACGTGGGAGGTTGGCCCATCCCTTACGACGAGGACATGGGCCAGTGGGAGGCCGCTTGGATATATCTATTGGGGGTTCGCCCGCCTATTGATAGGTCTTCGGGGAGGGTCCGATACACCTGGTTCTCTTTCCATTTTCGGAGGGTGGAGATGGAGCCCGGGACTCCTGAGGAGGTAACGCAGTATGCCCGTGGTTTTCTGATGTTCCTTTTCGGGACTACTTTGTTTGCCGATAGGGGGAACACTGTTGGGCTATATCTGTTGAGTGCTTTGGTGGACCTATCACAGGTCAGACGGTATGATTGGGGTGGCGCCGGCTTGGCCACTCTTTACTGCTACATGAGTGCGACCTCCCGCGGACGGGGGGACTTACTTGGCGGATATTGGAGAGCCTGGGAGGTACTTTTCACCCTCTTGATTGATATTTCTGCTCCTCATTACTTGTGCATTGCACACATGGTGCACTCTACACTCTGTATTTTGCCCTCAGCACTTTGCATTTACATTCTGCACTGTTTTCCACAGTTATGGGTCTATGTGTACTTCCCGACATTAGCCCCGGAGTTGGTGGTAGAGGGGCCCCTCGTGACCCCGTACTCACTTGTATTTGAGGGCCAGCACCGGGCGAGACCCCGGGAGTCTCTCCTTTATCTACGGCAGTACTTCGACACGGTGCGGTCGACGGAGGTATTTTAGAACTCTTAGTCCTTTATGTTTTCATCTTTGATTTGTCTTGTACTTTCCCGATTTCTGATTGGGTTATGCATCAGTTATCCGCAGATCACATGGCAGCCCTGGGCGCCCTTAGGTGAAGGTCTCCGATTCCAATTTGCCGGAGGATAGGGTGCCTCCCAGTACAGGATCCTATTCGAGGGGCCAGTTGGTAGGGCCTGGTTTCTGGGGGAGCGCTTTTTGCGTCAGGTGTGGGGCTATACTTCTCAGGACCCTCCCTCAGCACCCCCAGTTGGTATGCGGATTGCTGACAGGCTCTCCTCCCGGGATGTTACTAGTGCTATGTTGGGTACTGACGCCTTACTGCATCTTGAGGAGGGAGATTATGCCACTTACCGTCACATATACTTGATGCCTCCATTGACGGGAGTTCGCGCTCCGACGATGAGGCCTGCTGGCATGCCATCTTCGAGCCAGGCCTAGGCTCGGGCTGCGGACGCCCCTTCCACCAGTAGGGCTGGTACATCTAGAGGTGGGGGTGGATTTGTTCCTCCGGTTCCTCCAACTCTCCATCATCCTGGATGGCCGGACATGCCAACCGAGTTGATGGGGTGGCAGTATGGGACTACTTCTCCGATTCCGATCCCAATAGAGCCTCCGATGCCTGGCCACCGATATGTCAGAGACCCCGACTCACCACCGGTATGTTTTACAGCTTTGATTCATTACTCAGATACTTGGACGTTCATTTCTTCACTGATACCCTTGCCTTTGCATCTGCAACCCCCCGTTGAGTACATGGATCAGGTGCTTGAGATGGTAGCCTCACTTGAGGGGATGGTCCTGCGGAGAGAGGCGCAATTGTCTATCATGGGCTTCCAGGTACCCTTTAGTTTTCTGGCATTTATCATACTTCTGATGATATGCTGATTTTGAACATTCTACTGCATTGATAGGCTACTTGTGTAGAGCACATCTGACACACATCCCACTTGCACACTGTATTCAAATGTACCTACTTCATGTAGTTTTCTTGTATTTACATCTGATGTACATGTTTGAGCTGATGTATTCAAATTGAACTCTTTATTTTCAGATGCCTCCGGTATATGCTCAGCCGCAGGCCGGGCCACCTGGGCCTTCTTGGGGAGGTGGACCATCTGGGCCTTTTCGAGGGGCCGGGCCATCCAGGCCTTCTCGGGGAGCTGGGCCATCTAGGCCTTTTTGAGGAGCTCGGGGAGGGGGGTCGTCTCGCAGATGCAGGGCACACATTGTAGAGGAGGAGCCCGGTGAGGATGAGGAGGAGGAGGCTGCAGATCGTCAGTCGGAGACATCTGCTGATAGAAAAGGTGGTTTCGATCCCGATTCGGGGAGTGGAGGCGAGGCTGAGGGAGATCCCGAGGATAGTAGCTCCGACTTGGATGATGGTGGTGGTGCAGAGGCTGCTTCGCAAAAGAGGATGAAGAGGGCCTCTTATTCCCGCTCCCAAGAGCATTAATGCTGCAGTCCCCTATTTTATTTACCTTTTTGCTAGTAGTTGTAGCACATTGTATATTATTAGGCAGTTTTATTTTCTGTAAAACTTGTACCTTTGTTTGCAAAATGTTGTAACAAAGGAAGCATGATGGAATGAAACAGTTTTTTTTTTAAAAAAAGTATTGTATTTTATGCTTTCAGCATCGCATCGCATCATTTTGCACAAAAATGAGATTTGAATGGAAATGTGCATTGTGTATTTACCGAGTCAGGTAGTGAACCGACGCAACGAATTAAACAACTTAACTTACTAAGATACAACAAAACCTTAGCAAGTTTACAACTCGATAAGCAAAACAGAACAAAATAAGAGTAACAACTCAAGTACACAAAACTTGACAACTCGATAAACAAAACTCGATAAACAAAACAGCTCGACCAACAAAGCAACAACTCGATAAGCAAAACAACAACTCGATAAGCAAGACTAAACAACAACTCAATAAACAAAGTGTATTTCGGACGATCTGGGCGACAGAACGCATCCGAAACTGAGGGAAATTGAGGCCTTCGACACTCCCGATGCATAGAAATGCTTGGAACTTCCTTCCGGAGGGTAAAACAAGGCTAATGGCACACATTGGAGCATGGCCGGCCACCTTTGGGAGTCGGCCGGCCAGTTTTTTACAACTGAGGGGGAGAAAGGTGGCCGGCCGGCCACTTAGCTCTGCAACCACCAAATTTTTGACACGTGTCCCCCGAATAGTGTCTTATCCTCTTTAAAAGCCTCAAACCCGTAGTTGATTCATTTCAACTTAGTTTTTCACCAAAATGGAGGCCTTCCTTGCCGAAAATATCACAGTTTGGATGTCTTCTTTAGATGGCTCGGAAAAATTGAATTTCCGGGGTTTCGGCTTGAATGCACTATTCACGCTGAGTCGCACTCCACTGCACTTCCCCTTCCTCCATGCCGCGGCGAGGTTTTGGAACCCAGTGACGCATGTTTTCAGCTTCGGCGGGCAAGAGGTATGTCCAACTTTCGAAGATTTTCAAGTTTTGATGGAATCTGAACGCTATGAAGAGATTTTGCCTCAGTTTCGCTTCGGCCACGCCCAAGCCTTAGGGGAGATGTGTGGGCTCACCGTGCATGATGCTCAGCCTCTGATCTGCAACGAGGAACTGGACATCCTCGGCTTGATCCATCGCTTTTCTAATGCCGGTGACCGCAACAACCATTATTGGCAAGGTTTTCGGCAACACGCCCTTTGCTTGTGTACGCTATCTCACTTTTTGCTCACTCCAGGCTTTGGCGGATCTAGCATTCGTCTGATTGAAGTTGCCCAAGGCTTGAAAGAAAGAAAGAGCTGTATCGCCATGACATTGGCCAAGACGCTGATGGGCTTGGATGCTTTCTATCGCCGGGAGACGACCAGATTTGCAGGGAGTCCACTACTGCTGCAGGTAATGTTTCCCACCCAATCTCACATATATATATATGCTCGCATCACTCGGCCCTCGGGCTCGGTTTTTCTCACAAAACCCTTTTCTCGCTTTTCTCTCATCGTACATCTCTCTATTCTTTATTCTCTCATTTTTCATCCCTCCCCAGGTATGGTTGATGGATAAATTGCAGGTTGTGGACTCTTGCCCAGCCTATTCAGCTCGCGGCTACTTCTTTCGCCAACGCTTAGTCGATGCCCCTAACGAAGGGTGGTGGTTTGATTGGATGTGCAATTTGTCTACAGATCGCATTGCTTGGCGCTGTCCTTGGCTTAATCTCCCGGCGATGAGCTATAGCATATCCCGGCTGGTCGGGATCCAGTTGATTGGTCTGACCCACTGCGTGTTTTACTTCCCGTTCCGGTTCCAGCGCCAGTTTGGCCATGATCAGACTTGCCCACCGGAGGGGATAGAATACCCGGCTGCATTCCCGGTTCGAGGCGCTCAGCTTGCCCGTTATGCCACGGCATGGAGGACTCGAGAGCTCCTGGCCCCCGCTTCCACTTTCAGTTGTGCTTTGTCCGACGAGTGCTGGGACTGGCTCAATGAGGAGGCACAGACTGGGCCCAGCTTGGCATCAGAGGCTTCTACGAGCTCCGGGAGGGGGCGCAGGGACACCTGACTTGACTATGCCCCGGATTTATTGCTTTTACTAGTTCTTTCAAGTTTTATTCATGAATGTAATAAAAAGCAACTTCAATTTGTATGCAAGAGCAGGACCAGCAACTGGAAAGTTGCCCCTAGTCTGCCTAGCACCGCGGCAGTGCACAGCAACGGAAAGTTGCCCCTAGTCTGAGAAGCACTGCACCGGAGATCACGATGAATGCTGATGGACAAGGATGACTGAGATAATCAAATGGACAAAGTTGATCGGGGAAAATGTTTATGGCTGAACTTCAGAATGAAGTTGCCTACGTATCCCAAAGATGGGAATCAAGCCTTACGTAGTTCAGGCCCGGGTTCACTCGAGTATTTTCACTCTCCTTTTGCGCTCTAACTTTTGCCAAGGCCGCCCTTTGCGGGTTTTCAACCTTGCGAGCTCAGTTTTTATAATTTCAAATTTTTTGTGCTCTGAGTTTTGCCTAGGTCGCCCTTTCGGGTTTTCGGCCTAGCGAGCCTCTCAAGGGTAATATTTCTTCAACTTGTCCATATTGATCGGCTGTGAGAACTCTAAGCCATCCAGGTCCATCAGAACCACAGCTCCACCTGACCAGATAGACTTAATGATGTAGGGACCAGTCCAATTGGGTCTGAACTTGCCCCTAGGGTCGTGGATGGGAGCTCGGTTGTCTTTGAGCACCAAATCTCCTTCTTTTAAATTCCTGGACTTAACCTTTTTGTTGAAAGCTCGGGCAATTCTGCGCTGGTAACCCTGAATATGGTACAGTGCTTTTAGTCTTCTTTCATCAAAGAGCATGAGTTCCTCAAATCTGCTCTGCTGCCAATCTGCCTCGGCTATTTGACACTCAGCCAATACTCGCAATGACGGAACCTCAATCTCAATAGGTAGAACGGCCTCCATCCCATAAACCAATGAATACGGAGTCGCCCCAGTAGAAGTTCTGATTGAAGTTCGGTAACCCCACAGAGCAAACGGCAGCTTAACTGGCTAGTCCCGGTAGGTTTCCACCATCTTCTGTAGTATGTGTTTGATATTCTTGTTGGCAGCCTCAACCGCTCCATTGGTTTGCGGCCAGTATGTGGATGACTTATGAAAAGCCACGTTGTATTTTTCCAACAAGTCTATCACTTCTTTCTTGAAGTGGGAACCGTTATCTGAAATTACCTCGTTTGGGACCTCGTAGCAACAGATGATGTTGTTTCTGATAAACTTCGCAACATGTGAAGCCTTCAACACCGCATAAGATTGGGCCTTGACCCACTTCGTGAAATAATCTATCGCGACCAGGATGAACTCATGCCCATTTGACCCCTTCGGAGTGACAGCCTCAATCACATCGATTCCCCAGACTGAAAATGGCCATGGTGAAGTCATGTTGTACAGCTTCGACGGCGGGATGTTCATGCGATTTGCATGAATTTGACACTTGTGGCATCGCCGGACAAACCCGATACAATCCTCCTCCGTGGTGGACCAGTAATAACCCTGCCTGAGGATCTTCCGTGCTAGCATTACTCCATTCATGTGTGCACCACATTCTCCTCCATGGATGGCTTCCATTAGACTCTTCGACTCTTCGGCATCAACACACAGCTTATGCATTCCCAGATGACCTCTTCTATACAGCTTACCCCCACAGATGATGAACTGAACGGCCAATCTTCTTATTGCCCTTTTATCCTTGGCATTTACCCCTGGCGGGTATGTTTCCTTCTCTAAGAAATTCCAAATGTCGTAATACCAGGGGTTTTCGTCCTGAACTTCATCTATAGCAGCAATCGACTCGTAGGCAGGTACAAATTTCTGGTCAATGATGACTGGACGCATCCAGACTCCATATGGGATGTCTGTCATGGAAGATAGAGTTGCTAAAGAATCTGCGAACCTGTTGTTCTCTCTTAGTAGATGAGTAAAGTTTAGCTTCTCAAACCGAGGAATTAGCAAGTCCAAGGTTTGGTGATACATCATCATCTTTTCCTCTTTTACTTTCCAGTCTCCTTTTGCTTGAGACACAACAAGGTTCGAGTCCCCGATGACGTCCAACCGTCTTGCCCCTAGTTCCAAGGCTGCTTCCAAACCAGCAATGCATGCCTCGTATTCTGCTTCATTGTTCGAGACTTTGAATCGGAGTTTGAAGGCTAGGGGGATGTGGGAATCGTCGGGTGCTATCAGCAACACCCCTATCCCATATCCGTGTTGATTTGACGCTTCGTCAAAGTACATCGTCCAAGTTTCATCATCGATGTGCAAAATGGCTTTATCTGGGAATAAGTACTCGACTGCTTCACCCCCTGCTACCGGATGATCGGCTAAGAACTCTGCCACTGCTCTTCTTTTGACTGACTTGCATGTTACATACTTCAGATCAAATTCGGAGAGCAACAGCAACGAATGGGCTAGCCTACCCGTAAGTGCCGGTTTTTCGAAAAGATATTTGATGGGATCGAGTCGTGAAACCAACATTACGGAGTGAGCTAACAGGTAGTGCCGCAGCTTCCTGGTAGCCCATACCAAAGCTAAGCAAGCCTTTTCCAGTGGTGTGTAGCGAGTCTCATTCTCTAGTATCTTCTTGCTTAGATAGTAGATGGCTCTCTCCACTTTGTCTTCAGATTCTTGTGCGAGCATGCAGCCCATGGTGGTCTCAGTCACTGAAAGGTACAATATCAACGGTTTCCCCGGTTCTGGTGGTGATAAAACGGGCGGGTTCTGTAGATATTCTTTAATCTGTTCAAACGCAGCTTGACATCGGCCGTCCCATTGGAATTTCTTGCCTTTCTTCAGAAGACCAAAAAGTGGTTCACAAGTCAAGGTTAATTTTGAGATAAACCGTCTTATGAATTGCACTTCACTCAGAAAGTCTCGCGCCTCCTTTTCAGTCCTTGGTGGTGGCATTTCTAAGATGGCCTTGATTTTGGAATGGTCGACCTCGATGCCTCTTTGTGTAATCAGAAACCCCAGCATTTTTCCCGCTGTAACACCAAATGTACATTTCTGAGGATTCAGCCGCAACCGAAATTCTCTGATCCTTTGAAAAAACTTGTGCAAGGCGGTGTAGTGGCCCTCTCTATCTTTGGACTTGACGATCATGTCGTCCACGTACACCTCAACCTCCATGTGGATCATATCATGTAATATTGTGGTCGCGGCCCGTTGATAAGTAGCTCCAGCATTCTTTAACCCAAACGGCATGACTCTATAGCAGTATGTTCCTCACGGGGTGGTGAATGCAGTTTTTTCCCGGTCTTCTGGTGCCATTACTATCTGATTGTAGCCGGAGAAGCCATCCATGAATGAAAGCAACGCGTGCCCTGCTGTGAAATCCACCAACTCATCAATATACGGTAAGGGAAAGTCGTCCTTCGGACTAGCTCTGTTCAAATCCCTGAAGTCTACGCATACTCGGATCCTGCCATCTTTCTTCGGCACCGGAACGATGTTGGCCAACCAAGTCGGATATTCTGATACCAGCAGGAAGCCTGCGTCGATTTGCTTGGTGACCTCTTCCTTAATCTTGAGAGCCCAATCCGGGCGGATCCTCCTAAGTTTCTGTTTGACGGGTCGGGCCTCGGGGTCAAGAGGGATCCGATGCTGTACAATCTCAGGATCGATTCCAGGCATGTCTTCGTAGGACCACGCAAAAACATCTTTGAAATCTTTTAATAAAGCGACTAAGCGTTCGCGTTCCTCCGAAGACAACGTGGACCCGATCTGGACCAGCCGTGGGTCCTCCTCAGTACCAACATTCACGGTAATGATTTCATCCATCAGGGTTTGACAAATCTCTCCTGCTCTTATTCAATTAAACGTTGCAAAACCGGAGGAATTTCTTCCTCGTCGTTTTCATCAAAATTTTGAAAGTTTGAGTTTATGCAATAAATCAAGGGCACAGAAAAGTACTCAGAAACCACAGCTACTTGATTCTCATTAAGCACAACCAAATCGTCCGAATTCTCGGTTACAACAGACTCAAATGAGAAAGAAAAAGACGACCTGGACAAGACTGTGGTATCCGGGTTATCATCCCCAGGATTACCAGACTCAGACTCAGTCGAGCTGGAACCTGATTCCGACTCACAAGATTCGGTGGAATCAGATTCCGGCTCACTACCTAACCCGGTACTGCTGAACAAAAATCCCTCTTCAAATTGCCAAGTGAGAGAGGGTGCGATAAATGCATCCAAGATAGCTGCTGGTAGGCTCACAGCCGTTTCATCCCCAATCATGGAAACCGAGAAGTTATCCCCCAAGCACTTATGGTCGATCGGAGGATCTGAAAGTAGACATGCCAGTGCTACCCCCATTTCAATTTCAGCGCCCTCGGAATCCACTGCCTTACACTGCTCAACTTCAGCTGATGGGTCCGTCTGCTCTTCGGCAACATCCTCCCCCGGGTAATTGCAGGTCGAAAAAGATCTCGAAACCTGGCATGCGCTTCTTCTCCGCATTCAGCCATGGCTCTAGGAAGCCGCAAAATGGAAAGTCCTCCCCCTCCCGGACGAAGCGTCCGTTTAGGGTACCCTGAATAGGTCTATGCATCAGCTCAAATGGCTTCCCAGCCTGCTTTGCTCTGGCTCTTCCAGCCATTTCCTTTCCCTTCCTTACCCAGTCCTCTTTGGTGGGCAGATAACCCAATCCAAAGGTATGAGGGTTGTGTGGCACTTCGGCCAATGCTGCGACGCCCTTCCGGCCGCTTCTTCCTAATCCCATCCCAGGGATGTGTTGTAGCTTGTTCATGAGGTAGACAGATTGAGCACTAACGTACACTCCTTCATTCACCGCCATGATATTCTGCACCACCCGAGCCTCAGCCAGAGTGAACCCTGATAAGAACACATCCTCCGTGCCACGCTCGATTTCCAAGACTGGTGTGGACACTTCTGGCGGCGGATGGATAGACGAATTCCCGAAGACAATAGGCACCCCCTTCCCGTGAGGGTACTTCAACATCTGATGTAAAGTGGAAGAGACTGCCTTCACTTGGGGCAACCACGGCCACCCCAAGAGTAGATTGAAGGTTGCGGGAAGGTCCAAGACATGGAATTCAATGTTGTGTTGTCCTGGACCAACCTGGGTCTGAATTTTGACAGTCCCCATCACCTCCCTACTAGTATTATCATGGGCTCTGATCACTTGAGTAGTCGGTACGAAGTCCACGGGCTTCAACCCATTTGCATACGCTGTTCTGGCTGGGCAGACGTTGATGGCAGACCCGGTATCAACAAGTACCACCGGTATCCACTTGTCTCTACATTCCACAGAAATGTAGAGGGGTTTGTTATGATTTGCACCCTCAGGCGGCAGTTCTTTGTCTGAAAAGGATAATGCCGGGGAACCTCCTCCTGGAAAGACCAGCCCAACCAGCTGCTCTGGTGTGGTATCTATAGGGAGTTTGGCTTTGTCCATAGCAGATAGGACAGCCTGTCTGTGCACTCGTGAAGCCATAAGCAGTCCCCAGATGGAGATGTCTGCTTGTATTTTCTTTAATTGCTTCAGCACAGCTTCTTCTTCAAGTTGTTTCTCTTTCTGCTTCTCAGCTTCCTTGTCCTTCCCAGATGCCTCTGGCTGGTCTAGGTGCGGGGGCTTGAAATACCGCCCACTTCTTGTCATGTGATCAACCTCATCGAGGTACCAGGTGTCATCTGGTTGATTGCTTCCCCAATCCTCGTCTGTGTGGGCAAGACATAAATCGTCGTCTTCCCACCACATCCCATGAGTAGCCAACAAACATCTGTCTGGCCCTGGCGTGATTGTACCCGCAGTACTTTCAGCCCACATGCTCGCAGCATATTCTGTCTTCGTGCCCACAGCACTTTCAATCCCTTCATGGGCTTTGACTTTCCGGATCCTCTCAGAATCCCAAAACTTTTCTTGTTCTGCCTGGGTTAGCGCAGTTTGTTGTTCAGCTTTCCCTGCATTCACATTGTCCCAGTTCCGAGCGAAATTCTTCGTACCGGCGCTCTCAGGCAATGTACTCTGACTCTCGGCCCTTCCGGCCACAGCTAATACCTTCGCCCCTGCCGGGCCCTGTTCTGGTTGGAACTCTTCCACAACATCCGGTTGATCATCTAGCCATCCAGTGGCCTGTGCCGATTCCTCGTAATCAAACCAGTTGACTGTCGCGCCCCCTGATTCCTGGTCATCTAAAAATTGGATGTTGGCAAAGTCCTCCTCCACAGCCGTCAAATCGTTTGCCCCTTGCTCAAATCCATCCCCCCGGATCACACACAGCTCTGCGTTCTTTGACAATTCTATACTCGAACCTATCTGGCCTGCTGACAGAATGTACTCACTCGGATCATAGGCTTCCCCAGCGAAATTCCCAGACTGTTCAATCCCAGACTCAACAATTCCTTTCTCTTCTGAAGTCTGCTCTGTCCCATCTTCGATGGTCACCACCGTCGGCTCTGGTTGGGTTGTGGAGATGTCCAACATGCACAAAGAGTCGGTGTAGTCTGGAAGGAGCACCTCCGGCTTAGGTAGGTGGGATGGGGTGATATAGACACTAGGATCGTAAGACACGACCCCAGTTTGGATGAAGTTGACTCTGTTGGGAGGAGGAGCTTGGTTATGTGGTGGGAGAGGATTTGTTGTGACGTTGGGTTTGTCGGGAGGCGCGATCACCTGCTTGTCAATAAGATCCTGGATCTCGTGACGTAGTCTAAAACAACGGTCGGTGTCGTGACCGTGCTGTTGGTGATACGCGCAGTATCTAGCTGGGTCATGAGAGGGAGGGAGTGGATTTGGTAGTGGCCTCGGCTCCGGGGGCGTCAAATGCTTATTCTTGATTAATACCCCTAGAGCTTTGGACAGGGGCATATACAGGGGTGTAAAGGTTCTTTGGCCTCTGGGTTGGTATTTAGTGGTTTGGGTATTACTTCCGGATGCACCGGAGAAGGGTGTGGCTGTCATGGGTTTCGGAAGGGGAGGGGGAATGGTGGTGACCATGCTCACCTCCGAAGTTCTTGCAGTTGCAGCGCCACTCGGGCCTGCATTGTTGCTACGGTTAAAGGTCCTCCTAGGCTGTTCCCGATCTTGGTCAATCATACCCTGTTTCATTGCATCTTCAATTTGTACCCCCATCTCATGTAGATCTGAAAAAGTGAGAAAGGGGAGCACAATCATCTTCTGCATCAATTTCGGTTGGAGATTGCGCACAATCATCCTGATCTGGTCCTTATCGGTGGGCCTTAAAGTCATCATCGAGGCCTTCGCCCTCCACTGGGTTACGAAATCTGAGAAGCTCTCTTTGGGCTCCTGCCTTGTTGTTTCGAGATCACGGGTTGTAATCTCAATCTGAGTATTGTAAGAGTACTGCGCAACGAAGGCTTCAGCCATTTCGTCCCAACTCCTTTTGACATCATCCTCTAGCTTTGCATACCAGATGGCGGCCACACCCGAGAGGGTCCGGCCAAATAGCGAAAGCTTCTGGGGTCTGGTGAGGCCCATCGGTCGTAATATATCTGAGAATAGTCGTAGGTGGACCATGGGATCACCAGATCCGTCGAAGCGATCAATCTGCGGCATTTTAAATCTATCCGGTAGTGTCACGGCCACATCAGTATATCTGTCCTCGATATCCGGAATAGCCTTCACCCCTTGGGATTTTTTGAAAAGCTTCTCGAGCTTGCTCAGTTTGAGCGCTATATGGTCTATTTCGAACTCGAATGGAGAGTCCGGGTGGTTAGCGGGTGTATGGGTCTTGGACAGTTGAGGCGGAAGTGGGGGCGGAGCTGGCCCCGTTGGAAGGCCTGTGTCCTCTTGGATGTTTTGGACATTCGGCAAGGTGTTCTGGGTGTTCAGCAAGGCATTTTGAACAGTAGGTGTTTGCTCGGGTAACGGGACCCCCGGCGGAGGAGGAGCTGGGTGTGAGGTTGATGTTCCGGCTTGCTGCTGGAGCCTAGTGATGAGCTCAGCCTGCTGGGCCATGATTGTGGCCTGCTGTTTAGAGAACTCCGCTTGGCGGACAGCATCCTCCTGCATTTGTCTCATGCTCTCTTGCATTTGGCGCATCATTTCTTCCATCCCGGCCATATTCTGTTGGTCTTGCTGACTAACTGGTAAGTGTATCTCTATGGCAGAAACTGAAACCTCAACCCGACTATTCACTGCTAGGGTAGACCACTGTTCTGGTAACCTCTGCTCAGACACACTGAGCTTTCTTGGCTTTCTTCTAACAACTGGGGGTAGAGAATGGAACACTGGCTGTCCGTCAACCAGATCCTCAGATCGATTGAGCCGACGACCTCTTGTCCAAAGTGCTTGGGGAATATCTACTAGGTCGGAAGCAATTGTGCTAAAACTGTCCTAGCAAAAAGATAAATAAAGCAATAAGGAAATAAACAACCAGATAAACGGACAGCATAACAGCTTAAAATAAATACACAACACACGGCTGGGCATAATAACACACGGTCGATAAGCTGAATACACACTGTCCTCCAACACTGATCATTATCCCTGAATCACTGTCCCCGAAAACTGAATCTGATACCCGCTGATAACTGATTCTCAAACACTGACTGATGCCCGCAGGCCTAATGCCTAAATTCATAAACTGATACATGCATTCCTGTAGAGACGCATTCTAAAAGCACATAGCAGATAAGTGAGAGCCAAAACACCCCTATGTTGGGGTAGGGTTTCCCTGTCCTATTTTGTCAGGAACTAGGGTTTCACTACGCACGCAGCGGTTTCAAACAACCTATATTGGGTAAGCAACCTGTCCTAGTTTGGAATGGTCACTATGGATCCGAATATGCACTAGGTCGAATGGTTAAAAAGGGTGCCCCGGTAAAACCGGGGTTTGTGTTCCCATACTGGCAGAGCCCACAACCGGTTAGCCTTATGGTCATGCCTTGACAAGACAAGCCTCCGGCAAACCGTTCAGGAATAGCAGATGGCAAACACGGTGTCCTAGGCACACCAATACAAATGCAATGCAAAGAAACACATAAGTGTAGTCAAAACCAGATATCATGAGTTCGAGTCAAGTTCTCTAAATCCCCAGCAGAGTCGCCAGAGTCAAGTTCTCTAAATCCCCAATGGAGTCGCCAGAAACTATAGACGAGCCCGCGGGGGACCTCGCTACAGCTCGGACTCGATTTGTGTCATGGTTCTTAATCTGAACCAAAGAGTCCAAATCCGGCAAATCGTTTTGAGAAAACAGATTTTTAGAAAGAAGTGCCAAACATGGACTGCTTTGCCAGATACAGAGTCGCCACCTAAATGTTTTATTTTGGGAAATTTAGGAAACCCTTGACTCGTTGCCTAAGGCCACGTGTCCGTCATCACCAAAGTTGCCTCGGCTCGGGAACTTGGGTACGATTGGGGAAGGTCACTTCGTGAGCACCCCCGCTCGCCCGATCAAATATCGGCCTCTACTAACCATGATATCTAATTTTGAAAACATTATGCGTTCTTATTCCGGTTATTAGCCTAGGATTACTACGTGATGCGCACAGCATACAAGTATAGACCGGGTCGCCTGATTTGGAACAACACATCTCATGTTTGTTTTTGAAAACGGTTTGCTACTCGCAAGTAGGCTTCAAATGCAGATTTTGCCACCCTCGGGTGGGCTTTAGAAAAGATGGTTTTGCCACTATCTAGTGGGCTTAAGACTCACAGTCAATGTATTGTTCCAATCCAAACAACCCAACCTTCACCCACAAGCATTCAGGCAGATATATCACATAAGCACATATCTTCATGGTAAGCATGCTATCATGGCAGTCACTCACACGCATGCAAGGATGCTAAAGCATAAAACTTACCGAGTACTCCAAGCCAAAACAAAAGCTAATTAGAAATCCATGCATGATCCTAATTATACAGAAATGCCTAATGCAACACACGCAAAAATGCAACTATAGCAGGCTCGGCTATTCTAAACATGGCATGTGAGATGCAACAGTTAACAAGTATTCGACTTGGAATTGAAATACAGATGCAGTTAGTATGATGCGCCGAGCCCGGTGCATGCAAGACAGATGAATGAATGCAAACATGCTATCATACTGTATGCTAATTGAAACATGCCTTAATCTAACCATTATAAGCGGGTAAATAAAAGGGAAGAAAGACGTGGGGTTGGAAGACATACATCACACACACGCACACTTATTACAATTATGCCCTCGCCCAGAGGATCCAAATAAATAATATACAGTCCCGAATAGTACAGTCCAAATAAATAATACAGTCCAAAATATGTACAAATTCCTAATTAATTAACAAAATTAACTAGGAAAACTATAAACTGGCATGCAAGCCAGGGACTGTCTTGACTCTTCTTCAGATGATGAATGATGCATATCCGGGTTGTCTTTGCGCGGAAATCCACTGTGATGCCCCAATTAGCCTCTGTTTTGCAATAATTTTTGGAAAACGCGCCAAGCCCCGGAAGACTGCTGATTCTTGATTTGCTGCAACAGAGAGCAGGAAAGGGGCATGACAATGTATTTTCACAAATGTATGCATACCTCGATCCTCGTGCCACCAATCACGCATCTCGATGCATGATGGCCGAGGAGTCGAATTGCACAACTCAATATGGAATGAATGCACATGGAAATACAACTACGACCTAACTCCATCATGGACAATCCGGAGTGTCGGTGACTGGGGAATTGAGACACGTTCCGTCACTCGGAGTACGAAACGTACCTCGTTTCCCGTGTCCGGGCTAACTCCTATCCCAAACACAATGCAATATGCACGACATGCATGAAATGCAACTAAGATACAACCTAACATGCACAACGCTATGGAATGGCATACACGATGCACGAGATAACATGGCATACACAATGCGCTAACATACAGCCTAGAATACACAATGCTATGGAATGAAATGGCATACACAATGCATAATGGACTTACACTAACACAAGTGGACCTCAGCCACACTCATATAAGAGGCCATTAGATGAAAATGAGACGCTCGAAATGCGTGCACACGTGCACGCAAACCGAGGACCGAACCTAAGGCACAAATGCCACTCTAACAAAGCATGGCAAGGCATGGAACATGGCATCTAAACACATGAATTTCAGCACTGAAATGAGATGCAAAACAGCCCCGAAACATGGAAAAATGGCATCCGATGCAAGAAATGAATCCCGAAACAGGAAATTAGGCACATGGAATGACCTATGGCTATGCAAAGCATGCATTATTTGAATATGAAGTGTGAAGACAGAAGCAAAGAAGTCCCAAAAAAAGCATATTTACAGTTTTAAGAAAGGCCAAAAAGTGAACACAAATGGGGCTAAGCTAGCATGCAAAAATGGCCCCGAAAGCGAGATAATGGAGAAAGTAGCAGCTGCTGACCTCAAACAGAGAAGGGCCCTTCTACAATGTTGAAGAAAGGCCCAAAATATGGTATTTTATAGTTTACAACAAGCCACAAAAACAAACACAAGTATGGCTAAGCTCTCATGCAAGAAATGGGCCAAAAGAGGGACAAAGAAGCATGTGATGGTTGCTGGCCTCAAACATAGAAGGGCCCTTCAACAATGTTGAAGAAGGGTCCAAAATATGGCATTTTACAGTTGATGACCAGACCCAAAACAGTGCACAAGCATGCTTAAAATACTATGCAAAATAAGGCCTAAAAAAGAGGTTTAAACACAAAGTATAAAAAGGATGCCTCAAACAGTAAAAGACCCTTAATGAAACATGAAGATGGGGTCAAAATAAGGCCATTTATAGTTTGGACCAGAGCCCAAAAACAGAAGCACAAGAGGCTAACAAATCATGCAAAAATAAGGCCAAAAGAGGGATATAAAGGCAAGTGGAAAATGGAAGCCTCAAACAGTGATTAGCCCTTCAACAATGTTGAATAAGGGCTCAAAATAAGCCACTTCACAGTTTATGACAGAGCTCAAAACAGTTTATACATAGGCCAAAAATACTACACAAGAAATAGGCATACAAGAGAGGTAAAGAAGCAAGTGGTATTATGAAGCCTCAAACAGGGAAGAACCCTTAAACAAACATGAAAAAGACCTCAAAATAATGCTATTTTAAGTTAGGGTCGGAGCCCAAAAATGCAAGCAAGTATGGCTAATATATTGAGCAAAACAAAGCACAAAAGAGGGAAAATTAAGCTTACCCTTGTAGACCAAACTTCAACAGCCTCTTGGCTTGGGAAAAGGTGCTCCTTGCCTCTGGAAAACCAGCTCCAAGTGTTGGAAAGGATGGTGGGGAGGTGGTGCTATGTGGTGGTGTAGAAAGGGGTGTAGGACTTGAGGGTTTGAAAGTTGGAAGAGAGGGGGAGGAAGGTGTATGTATGCAAGGGCCTTAGGCAAATTTTCTAACCCCTAAAACACAGCTGGGAGGCTATTTATATAGGCAAAAGAGGGGGAGAAAAGGGGGGAAAAACAATTCAAGTTTCCCCCCCAAAAGGTTGGCCCCCCGGGTACAAAATCTGGGGGGAAAAGGAGGGTGTATCTACACTGTAGCTGTTATAAGGATCAGGGCCGGCTGGTTATTGAGGTTGCAGGTGGCCGGCCGGCCCTCCCCATGGCCGGTCGGCCAAAGGTCAAAAGGTTCAAGTGAGATTAGTGGCCGGCCATGCCAAAAAGCTGGCCTCCCATGTGTGCATAACACAACCATGTGGTCAAAATCTGGAGAAAGTGAACCAGGAGAGAGAAAAGGCCACTTTTAGGAGGGGTTCAAAAGGGTCACACATAATTACTGGCCGGCCATATGATATTGGTGGCCTCCCAGGTGTCTAAAACACAAATATGTGGTTTAGGGCAAGAAAAAATGGCCTTAGGGTGGTCAACATTGGCTTTGAAGTGAGAAAAACGGGCGACGAAGGGCGATGAAGGAATAAAACTGGTTGTCAGAACAATTACTGGCCTCCCATCCCTCTACGACCTTTCTAACAATGAAACAGAGGTCTCCACCAAAAATGAACCAAAACCGATGCAAAATGAAGGTTCGGGGGCCAAAACGCGCAGCCTGGGGCCCCGAAAACTGACTATCAGACACCGGAAGGGGTGTTCGACCACGAAGTTGGTCTCTCGGACCACAATGTCCCTCAAAAGGGAGTAAATAAGGTGCACGCCAAAAACCGGAGCAATCGGAGGTGGTTAAGCGGTCCCAAACCGAGGCACACGGCCAACGGCCCCGAAAAATCGGAAACCGGACTCCAAACGGGCAAAATGGCCTACGACCACGAATCGTAGCCTACGGCCACTGAGAGATAGTCTACGAGACCTCTCCCTCCCTTGTGGAAGAGAAACAGAGAAAACCGAGCCTGGTTCGCAAACCGAGGCAAAGCATGAAAGAGTCCGGAAGTCCAAAGGCAAGGCTCGCAGCCGAGACTCTGAAACCTCTGAATGAGCACGATATGCAACATCAGCAAGCACTCAATGGGTGACGTCTGAGTCTTAAGGTCGGTCAAAAATGGGGTGTCTACAAGGACCTTCAGGTCGGACAGCTCGTCGTGTTTTTTCATGTCGGCGGGCAGGATCAACCCCTTGGTCATGTTAAAACTGAGCGAGTAGTCCTTGTCCGCGTAGACTGAATCTGCTTCTGAAACATTATATAGTGAGCATGAGGGTCCAAAAATCCATGGAAAATTAATAGGCTAAACAGAGATTAGTTTGGTAACTGAAATATATAACTAATTTTAAATAACGGAAGCAGAATGCGGAAATCATATAAGCAAATAATCATAACCACGGTACAGAATAGAACAGAACAGAGGTCAATGGATGCATGACAAATAGAGGGCCACAGGGTGACCAATTAGAAGTCAATGGTTTATTTAAGTCCCCCAAGGCATGGGACTCTCCGTGGTGGTACTTACAGAAAATAATTGTTTATAAATCATTCACAAATAATTTCTAAAACATATCCATGGGTTTCAATTTAAGCAAATAGAGGTCAGAAAATAACCAACGTAATTGAAATATTAAAATAATTTATAAAACACAAATTGAGTAAAACAAATTATGGTAACTCAAAACATACGTAAAATATATTATCGCAGCTCAAGGTATAATATAACTCACATTTATGTTAATTCCAATTTTTTACTTTTCATTCACTGGGACCCACTAAATACTCCAAACTAAACTCAAAGTTTTATTTATATAAAAAAAACAACTAGCGGCAGAGAGAGACTAAGAGAGTTTGGGAAAAAGGTGAGGATGCCGTTGATAATGGATAGCTATATATATAGATAGGAGGAGACGTGGGCAGCAAAAAGTGTGGGCTGGAAGCCAACTTGGAGGGCACGCCTACAAGTCGCACAAAAAATGTTATGTTTCAGTATATTTTGATTTAGGAAAAATATAGAGAAAAATATAAAAATAGCATAATATTCAAAAAATAATATCAAATAAAGTTAAAATTATTATTACTATTTTTATTTTGAAATAATTTTCAGTATAAAAATATACAGACTATTAAATTTAAAATAATGTGAATAATTATTCAAAAAATATACTATTTTTGTTTTATATAAATCACATGCTTCCAAAATTTAATATTAACGCGGTGTTAAATTAATTGAACCTTTGGGGTGTCACACCAATGCTACTGTTATACTGATTCAAGATTTTAATACTATTATGAACAAGTAATTTTGGAATGGTGTTTGCTTCTAATCCTACTGTCACGATGGTTATACATCATGAACAATTCATGAAAACAACAGACTACAACATGTTAGAGATATTTGCAAAACCACTTAAAATTGAACCTCATAACTTCTTTATGTTTTGTGTTTCAGATTGTCGTGAAGTAACACATTATATTGAAATGGTTTGGTTGTTCAAAGAAGGAAAATAAGTTACTAGAAGAAGCATCTCTTGCCTCATTAACCTTAAATGCTAATTACCATGGTGATTCGACAGTTATAGCAATATCTATAGGCTACACTAAGGCCATTGTAATAAACACATCGTTTTAATTAGGATTGACTTGATTTGATTTTTATTACTTGGTGTCTCTTGTAAGTATTATTGTGTATAGACTTAAATTTTGAATTGTAAGAACACGTGTGATCTATTGTTGTTACTTATATAATTATAATTTTTTTTAATGTCAATGCATTGATGTGTGTGGATGCAATTTATTACTATTGAACAATAAATATTTCTTATTGAAGAGTGATTTGTTATTTGTGATAGTAATTTTTGCCATTCCAAATAACAAATTATTATTTTTTAAGCAATTAAACGTTTTGCCGATGAAGCCTATTTGTCACCAAAAGCCTACTTTTGCCAACTCATATTGAGTAGCGAAAAGTATTATTTTTGCCATTGCAAATTCGGGTGCGCAAAAGTGTCACACAGTCATCTTATTTGAGCCGATTTTTCCAACGCAATGGTAATTGGTGACAATAAATGAAGGCTTTTACCGACTAAATGTTTGTCACTAAAGATGTTACTTTTGCTGACACAATGATATATTTGTCGGTAAAAGTCTTTCCCGACACACTTTTGCCAACGGCTTGCCGACGTAGCTTTGTGTGCCGGCAAGACTCTTTGCCGATGATTTTCACTTTTTGCCGACACATTTCCTTGCATAGGCAAAACTGCTTTTTGTTGTAGTGAAAAGGTGAACTTGTCATCTCTACAATGTTTATATTGCTAAGTCCGAAACTGAAAATATTCCCACCATCATTACACATCATTATACATTTGACAAGTTCAAATTCATACCACCAAATGTAATGGTAATAAATAGCCCTTCATAATGATATAACCAATAATATGTGAGCATTCACATTGTTAACATAATATGAACATTTACAACATGCACAAATCAGAGCTCTATGTGCATGTATTACTAGACAAAAATCATAAGCTCATTCGACATAAATAAACTTGCATCTCCATGTATTCCAGAAAATGCATATAAATAAAAAAAATAGAGCATACAATCCTTTATATAAATTCAAACATAAATGAATATGCATCTCTAAACAAAACGATATTAACCTTGAGAAGAAATTTTGTACTCGTTCTCTCCCTCTGATCAATGACTGATTTTGCACAATTAATTCTATACTCATTCTTTCCCTCTAATCAATGGCTGACTTCGCACAATTATATAAGAAAATAGAGCACAAACGAACAACACTAATGCAATACACACATCTCTGAGTTGTCGTTTTCCTCCCACAACAGCGCAACCTTGGCACAACTAAATAATACCACAATGTGAGTGAAATTGAATCAGAATCAAAAGTGTGGATAATGGTAACTACCAAAATAGAAAGAGAGTCAAAAAGGAAACATGTATATCATTTTGTGTGTAAAACATATCAACAAAAGACATAAGGGTATAATAGTTCAACAAATAATATAAATCAGGAAAAAAGGATTTCATGGAATAAAAGTATAATAAACACATGAGACTAACTAAGTATAAATTTCCTTCATGAACTTATTGGATTAGAACACATCTAAATGAGTTTTATCAATAAAAATCTCTTAGATTATTATTATTTAATTTAAACTCTAAAATTAACTCATTTAAATAGATATATAGCTAGTTTTTGTTTTTTTGATCAGTAAAAAAACTTTATTGATGAAAAGGCATACATTTCATATGAAATTACATTAATAAAGAAGAGAAAGTGCAAAAAGCATCAAAATAAACTACCCCAATCTCAACTATGTCGGCACCAAGGAAGATACTCAATCATTTACTAGCACAACCATAGAATTAATGAGAAATCAACAACAAAGAAAGAAAAACACCACCAAAAAGCACAACGACCATCAGAGTATACACCACTAACAACCAACACCAAGCAACTGCAGCTGCCTCCACTGATGCAGGGAAGAAGACTCCCAAACAACTTAAAATCCACCCCTTATGTAGAATCTAACTTGCTAAAGATTA
Organism: Camellia granthamiana; assembly: GCA_036172215.1. NCBI lineage: Eukaryota > Viridiplantae > Streptophyta > Magnoliopsida > Ericales > Theaceae > Camellia > Camellia granthamiana. Next base: position 48,263,139 of record CM069916.1, on the reverse strand, counting down.
TGAACCAAGTCATTTACAGAGTAGATGATAGATGGGCAAGAGGTTTTAACCCACAATGCAATCCTAAGCTTCATGGATTCATACAAACTATCAAGATCCACTTGTGCATTGTTGAAGATGTTATCATTTCTCTGCTTCCAAATCGACCATAGCACAGCCAGGGGAATTGCTCTCTAGATCATCTTCTTCTAGTTTTTGAGCTTAATACCAGTGCACCAGTTTAAAAGGCTACTGACAGACCCAGGCATTACCCACTGTATACCCCACCAGTTTAAAATTCTAGACCAAATCTTCCAAGTAAAGGGGCAAAACAATAGCACATGGTTTACAATCTTCACCTCTCCTTTACAGAAAATACATCTAATATCAATAACATCAGTGAGAACTCCAATTTTTTAGAGATAACTAGATGTCTTAATCCTTCCTTTCCAAGCTAACCAACCAAAGAATTGAACCTTGGGTGGAGAGACATTCTTCCAAATGAAATTTGTTATTTTACTATTGTTTACAAAACTCAACTCACACCACTTATATGCAGAGGCAATAGAGAATAGCCCTGATGTATCTACATCCCATCTCAACTTATCACTTGTCTCTTCCCTAAAAGTAGGTGCATTGACTAGCATCTCATATAACCTCCTCAAATCCTTTACCTCCCACTGGAAAAGGAATCTTTTGAAGCATAGATTTCCCTCCTCAAACCCATTCCTCCTACTAAGCACCAAATTCACAGATTCAGTTTTGTCCACTAATAAGGAATACAGTCTAGGAAATTCCTCTTTCAAACAGACATTGCCAATCCATTTGTCCTCCCAAAAATGAATTCTCCTCCCATCTCCAATAACTAGACCTATTTTTCTTTTGAAGAAGTCAACCAGTTTAGGTCTAGAGCAGACAACACCTATAATACCTTTCTAGATCTGAGAAGACTTGGACTTTACCATAGGTAGTGGCCACCATCCCCTTCCAGCCTCATTGTATTTGCTGCAGATCACCTGCTTCCACAATGCATCATTTTCAAAGCCAAACCTTCACCACTACTTCAAAAGAAGACAATTATTCATAAGTCTGATTCTCTTAATTCCTAAGCCTCCTTGACTTTTACTCTGTGAAATCTCCTCCCAACTGACCAGATGAATTTTCCTTCTAAGCTCATCACCTCCCCATAAGAATCTAGATTGAATTTTGTCTATTTCTTTTGCAACTCCTAGCATCTTAAACAAAGATAAGTAATAGATTGGTAAACTAGATAGCACATATTTTATCAATGTCAATCTACCAGCAAAGGCTATGAACCTCCTCTTGCAAGAAGCCAACTTTTGTTTGCATTTATCAATCACTGGTTGCCATGACCTCCTTTTTCTTGGACTAGCTTCTAATGGTAGCTCCAAGTATCTTAGTGGCAGACTTTGGTGGAGGCAATTCAATTTGGTAGCAAACTCTTTAGTAAAATCATCATCAATCCCAACCTTACATACCACACTGTTATGATAATTAATCTTCAGCCCAAATAATACTTGAAAACACCTCAAAATCCTTTTGATAGCAACAATCTCCTCCTATTATGCCTCACAAAATAATATTGTGTCATCTGCAAACTAGAGATGGGTGATCCTAACATCATTTGATCCTACCACTGCCCCTTTAATCAACCCCCTCTACAGAGCTCTCACCAATAGAATATTGAGACCCTCAACCACAATATTAAACAAAAATGTAATGGGTCACCTTGTCTCAGCCCTCTCTTAAGATTAAACTCAGATGTAGGTGAACCATTTACCAAGATAGAAATTTTTGCTGAGGATATACACTCTCTAATCCAACTGATCCATTTATTGCTGAACCCAAAATTTGAAAGCATAGAGAAGAGGAAATCCCAGTTAATGGAATCATAGGCTTTCTCAAAATCCAGTTTTAGTACAATGTTTTTTTTCTGTTTCTTCCTCCAACCATCAACTATTTCATTCGCAATTAATACTTCATCCAAAATATTTCTTCCCCCAATGAATGTTGATTGAGATTCACTAATAATATTTGGCATTACTTTCTTCATCCGTTTGATAAAACTTTTGCAAGAATTTTATACAAAGAGCCTATGAGACTAATAGGCCTGAAGTCATTAAGACAAGAAGGGTTATCAGATTTTGGAATCAAAGCCACAAAAGAACTATTAATTCCATGTACCAATTCATAGTTTTAGTGGAATTCCTTCGTAAATTTTATCACATCACCCTTAATTGTCAACCAACATTTCTGAAACATCATCAAATTGAACCAATCAAATCCAGGTGCCTTATTCCCATCACAGTTCTTTACTGCTATTACTATTTCTGCTTTAGTAAACTCAGATTCTAATGCATCTCTAGCCTCAGCTCCCCAATGGACTTAAAAGGACCATATAAGCTTGGTCTACTGGGCCAATATTTAGTAAAATGATTTCAAAAAAGATGCAAGACTTTATCCCTAATATCTTCAAGTTCTTCCTTTATAACCCCATCTACATTGATTGAACACAATGCATTCTTATTGCTCTTGGAAGAAGCCATAATATTGAAAATTTTTGTATTTCTGTCCCCTTTTAATGCCCAATTAGTTCTGGATTTTGGCACCCATATCTATCCCACCATTCTACTCAATTTCCAAGCCTCTTCTTTTGCCTCCCTTCTTCTAGCTAACTCTGTCTTAATCAGAGATCTTTCTTTAGCTGCCCGATCAAGCATGTGTAGTTCCTCCTCAAGAAGCTTGAGATTAAATTCCCCATTTCCAAAAACCTCATTATTCCATTTTTTCAAGGCCAGTTTAAGTGCTTGGAGTTTCCTTAGGCATTTGAAACCAGCCCAATCCACCACAGTAGTTTCAGCCCAAGCTTTCTCCACAATGGCTAAGAAATTTGAATGCAAGGACCAAGCATTAAGAAATCTAAATGGCTTTGGACCCCAATCCCTCTCATCTTCCATAAGCAAAATAGGGCAATGATCTGAGATTCTTCTTGGTAACCCCCATAGTTTAAAATTAAACTAATGCATCCACTCCGAACTGAACAAGAACCTATCGATCCTACTCCACTTCTCTCCTTCCTATGAGTTACACCAAGTGAATTTTCTTCCCATCATTAAAATATCACACACTTCCAGATTGTCAATTAGCTCATTAAACTCTCTCATACCCCTGTCTCTACTAGAACATCCCTTCCTTTCAGATACACACCTGATTTCATTAAAATCACCCCCCAGAGACCAAGGTTTTTCATATAACTGATTTAATCTAGATATCCCACACCCTCCTCCTTCTAACACTATCATTAGGGCCATATACATTGACTATAACACATTCAAAGCTATAATAGAGAGTACCTAACAAAATAACAAAATTCTTGTTTGAGCAGCAATCTTGCATCTGAAAGACATCTGGATTCCAAATGCATACTAGCCCACTAGCTACTCCATCTAAATCCACTGCCATGAAAGACATCTGGATTCCAAATGCATATAGCTAGTTTTTGTCAACATAATCATGAAAAGAATAATGTTGTGATAATTATATTTGAGTATCATCTAACACAACACATGACATTAATCATATTATTTATAGTAAATTTAAGTGCATATGTGATTTTCATAGAATAAGACACAAATATAAAACATAGGGTAAATCCCACATGTGGTGGATTGGACTCTACATATGTGTGACTCACCATTTGTGTCACATTTGTGTTCCATTCTATTAAACTTTTATGTGTTCATAGCACGTTTGCATTATCTAATATGTTCCACAAAAATATTAGAGTTGAAGTAAAATTGATGCATGGAAGCCTATCAAAAAGAAGAGCAAACAATAAGATCGAACCACGAACAAATCCGAATTAGAGATACTCTCTCTAAGTGTGAAGAATATTAAAAAAACTCTCAATTTTTATTAATTAAATATAAACCGTATTGCCTGGCGTAAGACTCATATATTTATTTATATTAAGATAATTCTTATTAATTAAGAAATTTTGAAAATAATATATACACACATATTCTTACTAGTTAAGAATATCTAAAACGGAAAATATTAATTCTCGTAAAATAAAAACAGAAAATAACAAAAGCTAGATGAGGAAATATAATATAGATGAGGAAATATAATAATGATATACTATTCTATACCAATCAAATATCAACTATAATAATTATAAATTATAATATTCCTAATCAAATATTAACTCTAAGAAAAATGATATACAAGTCCTGTTTTTAAATTCATTTTCTAAACCTAATAATGTGTAAGTAAGATGATTAGTTGATAATTAAAGAAAATATGAGAGAGAAATAATACATAAAAGTGATTATTTGATTGATCACTGGACTTGAAGAGTAAGTCTAATTTTTTGGTTTGAATAGTACTACTCTAATTCTAAAATATAAAAATAAAAAGGAAAATGTTATACAATTCCACTTTTTAGACCCATTTCCTAGACTCAGTGATGTGTCAAGAAGATGATTGGTTAATAATTAAATAATATCTATCAACTAATTACCTTCTTGACACATTACTGGGTTTAAAAAGTAGGTCTAATTTTTTAGCTTGGATAACAATAGTCAAATAAAAAATATTTTTAAGTCTCGTGTGCATAAAAAATGAGTCTATCAAATAGGGATGCTCGCAAATCGGTTTTTGATGGTTCAGTTTGCGGTTTAAACTCGTCCACATGTTTGCGGTTTGGAAAAAATTAAATCCGCAACCGCCCGCAATGTAAATTGCGATTTGTGCGAATAGGGTTTACAGATGTGCGGGCAGTTGCAGATGGTTTGCGGATTAAGCTTTTTCCTTTAAAATTTTATTTTCAACTTGTTTTTTTTCTCATTTTTTAAATATTTTTGATTGTGGGAGGTTCAACTCTATCCTCTATTAAAGTTGGATTACAAAAAATAGAATGAAAATTAAATAAAAAGTAACATAGGAAAAAAAAAATCACGTAACTAGATTTGCAAAAAATTTTAAAAATTTTTATTTGAATAATAAGTATTTTAAACAAGGCAGTGTGTGATATTATTATAAGGGAAATGAGTGGGAGCACTAATTAGTGCCACCACTAATGATGTGGCAGTGGGTCCCACCTACTGCCACAGTGTTGTTGTGTCTGATCAGATTAAAGTGAGTGAGAGAGAGAAGATTAAGGTTACATGCTTACAAAATTTACAAGAAAATTTGATAGTCCAAATTTAAAAAAAAAAAAAAAATTATATACAAATACGAGCCCTCAACTCGCAAAACAGAAAAATCCTAAACCACATTTGACCCTAATAATTATACGAAACCGCCCAAATAGGAGTGAGCAATTTGAATTGGGCAGTTTTTGCGGATCGAATAACTTTATACCCAACCCTAATATCAAATGATGTAGTTAATATTACGTAAGATGGTAAAAATAAAAGTATATAATATTTTTAGTTAGCTCTTTAAATTTTTATGAAAAACGTATAAAAAAGTAAAGATAGTAATGTAATAACTTGTAGTTATTTTTTGACTTTTTGACTAAAAATTAAAGTCTCAAGATGGGCCATAAATGTGACATTAAAATCTTACATAGAAAAAATTTAAATCTAAATATCACATTTTAAAATTGAATAATGCTATATGTACTAATTGGTACACCTAATATGACATAATTTTAGAGGTTTTGGGTGTTAATAATTTGTATATGGATGAAGTCATAATTTTAAAATAATAATGTCATAATATATATGTTGATACACTAATTAATATATAACAATTAATGCATACAGCATCACAATTTAAAATTATAACAAAATTAGAGAAACTAATTAATAGCTTACCCTTAAGCCATCCTATAAATTGGGTCCTACCCCCTTGACTTCTTCATAGTTCCCAACTTAACCCATCAATCTTGCACAGCGAGAGAGAAAGAGAGATGGAAGGTTCATTTCTTTCCCATGCATTAACAACTCTTTTCATTCTCCTTCAATTCACTGCCTACATGCCCTCTTGCTTAGCCAATAAGCCAATACCCACAAATGCAAGCACAGACTTTATCAAAAAATCATGTACCATCACATTGTACCCTCAATTATGCTACGACTCCCTCTCAATCTTTGCGGACAAAATCAAAACTAGCCGCAAAAACTTAGCCACCTTTGCCATCTCTGTTACCCTCTCAGCAGCCCAATCAACCTCAGATTTCTTGACAAAGCTGTCAAAGAGTCCGGGCCTGAGCCCCGTGGAGGCTTCAGCCCTAGCTGACTGTGTCGAACTATCGGGCGACTCAGTGGATGAGCTCAGCCGTTCCTTGAAAGAGATAGCTAATACTAATTTTGGAGACCCCAACTTTGGTAGAGAAATAAATGATATTCAGAATTTTGTTAGTGCTGCATTGACAGATTTTGTTACTTGCTTCGATGGCATTTTTAAGAAAGCAAGTGGGCAAGTCAAGACTAAAGTCGGGACGCAAGTTTTGAACGTTGAGCATTTGAGTAGTAATGCCTTGGCTTTTATCAACAGCTATGGTACAGGTCCCCAGACAACCTCACCATAAATGTGTGACTCAGATTCATAATTTTATGTGCGTGTAACATTTGTTCCTAAATAAAGAGGAGAAACTAGTAGAATCTTATTCTATTCCACATTTATAGCTCAATGGTATATTTTAGTATTTGAGAAGGAATATATATATAGAGAAACAAAAAATTAAGGGAAAAGTGACACAAAAAAAAAAAAAAAAACTTATATCTATTTTTTTCTTTGCACATTCTTCTTTGAATTTAAATTTCAAACAGAGTCTAAATTCATAAACAAGCATATTCATCCTAATCATTGCTTATAAAAAAAAATTTCAGGGTTTCTGAATAAGTTAGAAGGGGTGGTCTGGAGTGGGATTTATTTAATTAGGAGATTCCATTAAAAAAGAAATACTATAATTCTATTTATTAAAAAACATATCTTTTGTTTGTCATATGCAAGTAGGTTGCATCAACCATGTTAATATGCTGATGCAAACAAAATTTACGACTATTATATAATTTTATTTTATATTTACTGGAAAATATTTAATTATAAATATTCCAGCTTAGTATAGAATAGTATAAAATTGTTATATTTCCTAATTTATTTTTGCTATTTTACGTTTTTTTCTTTTACGAGAATTAATATATATATATATATATATTTTTAAAATATCCTTGACTCGCAAAAATATATTTTTTTTCTTTTTCAGATTTTCTTAATTAGTAAGAATTATTTTAGTATAGATATATATATGTAAGCCTTAGGACAATACATTTTATATTTGATTAATAAAAAAGAGTTTTCTCAATATTGTACGTTGTTAGAAACAAAATCTCTAATTCCAGTTTGTTCGTGGTTCAATCATTTTTTGTTTTTTGAGAACAAACAAAACATACATTTAATCGTGCTTTGATCTTGTTGTTTCTCTTCTTTCCGATACGCTTCCTTTCATGAGTATAAATTTACCAATATTATACATATGGATAAATTATACTTTGCTCCCTTTATGTTTGGCCATTTTCCTACTTTGGCCCTTAATGTTTCAACTTTTTCTACATTTACTCAAAAAACAAACTTATATTCAAAATTAGACCAAAAAAACAACACATTGACCACCATATAGCATAAAAATATTTTATTGCATATAACTCATCACTTTAACACAAACTCAAATCCCAATATAATAATATATTTTTATGTTATGTGGCGTTTAATGTGACATTTTCTGTCCAATTTTTAACAGAAATTGTCTTTAATAGTAAATTGGGAAAAATTTGAAACACGAAGAGTCAAAGTGGAAAAAACAAACTATAAAGGTCAAAGTAAAAGAATTACCAAACATAAGAGGCAAAATGTAATTTATCATATATATTTTTATTTTATATTTAAGGAAAAATATTTAAATAGGAATATTCTTGCTTACTATAAAATTATTATTTTTCCTTATTTAGTTTTGCTATTTTATGTTAATTGTTTTGTTTTACAAGAATTATTATTTTCCTTTTTAAATATTCTTGATTAGAAAGAATATATATTTTTCTTTTTTAGATTCTCTTGATTAGCAAGAATTATTTCAGTATAAATAAAGATGTATATAAACTTTAGCGCAATACAATTTATATTCATTTAATAAACATCGAGAATTTTCTCAATATTATTTGTTATTAGAGAGGATATCTCTAATTCAGGTTCATTTGTAATTCGATTTTATTGCTTGCACTTTTTTCTAATACACTTCCCTCCCTCATATGCTCTTTAACTGAAAAATGTGTGAGGAGCTTTCAAGCATATCTGCAATTTGGTTGATTATGTTCGTCTCCATATGAATTTTTTTTAGCAGCAAAACGATAACCATGTTGCTCATCTCATCTCATCTCCTTCCTTAAGAACAAGTCACATCTATTTTATATTCACAATCCAAAAAAAATATTAGAAAGTCTATTGTCCCAGAAAAAAACAAAATTAGAAAATTTCTAATATCAAATCAACTGTCTATATTTAAAGAAGTTTTGTGGACCCATAGTATGAATAAATCTTAGCCTTTGATGAAAAATTTGAGTGATTTTCTAATTTTATTTTTTATTTTTTATTATGAGTTTGTAGACCCGTTGACAAAATAAATAAAAGGATTAAATACATTGCATTGTTTGGGATGTGAGTAAAATAGTCAAAAAATCAAAAAACTAAAAAGTCAATACAAATTATTACATCATTATCTCTATCTTTATATACTTCTTTTTGTAAAAAATTAAAATCAAGTAAAATAATCAATATTCTCAAACAAGGTAATATCACTTTACTTTCATCATCTATGAACTCATACAGATTGACTCTTCAATTATAAAACACTTTCTCTCATAAAAGATCAATACAACTTAAAATGCACATATTAATTGCTGCATTTAGATGCATCCATCATTTTTGGTTCATATGTTGTTTTGGTCTGAAATAAAAAATTAAAAAAAATTTAAATAGTTTATGTCCAATATAGACCACTTACAACCGTTGGAGGGGAAGAGTTCTTTTTTTTTTTTTTTTTTTTTTTTTTTTTTTTTTCAGCACAAAAAAAGAGAAAGGAAAAAAAAATAAAGGAATATGGGGTGATTGGCGAGTATACTTCTCACACAATTATTCATAGTTCAATTCTTGGGGCTAGGTTACAAAAAAGAATAATGTTTCTAATGTGAATGGCTTGCCTTTGGCTGAATCGGCAAGAAGATTAATCAAAATGTACATAAACTAACTCGGATACTGTTAACTATGGAATCCGGAAAAAAAAAAAAAAAAAAAGAGTAAATACAAGGAGGAGTGGGTCGTGGTAAAAAGAATGAACTCGTTCGGGTAAAACACAAACATACATGTTTTTTTTTCCTTGCCATATTTTGCAATTTGGGTTAGAAAAAATGAGAAAAAAATTATATATTTGTCAAAGAAATAATTTTTTTTATTAAACACAACATTAATAAAAATCATTTAAAAATTCACTAATCCCCCTACTCAATTTCTAATCCCAACCTCTCCATGAAATTGGTAGTCCTACCAATTGAGAGATTACTAATCCAAGGGGATAGCTATCCCTTCATTCATTTCCCTAACCAAACACACTTTAAGTTGGTATTACAGATTATTAATCCAATCTCCCTCTCCAAAGAGCCAAACAAACATGGCCTTAGCCATATCAACTTTTATTAAGTTCTCAAATTTTAAAATTCTTATCATATTATGTAATTAAAGGTTTATTGGATATAGATTTTGAGGGCTGCGATCTTGCTAGTAAAAATTTAGTTTGAGCTCAATCGATAGACAAAACTTAATTTTCACAAAACAATTAAGTTTTATATTTTGAAAATGTCAACGACTTTTTTTGAAGGCATTACAACAAAATGCACTTTTAGCGACTAAAAAAAATTTAGTCGCCAAAAGTTGTGGAATTGGCAACCAAAAATAATATTAGTTGGCAAAAGTCAAAAATAATATTAGTCGGGGAATATTGATTATTAGCGGTTAAAAAAAAATTTAGTCTCCAAAAATATCACAATTGGCGACCAAAAAAAAATTTAGCAGCCGTATAGCTAGTTTTGGCTACGAAAATTGTTCAATAGTTAAATGAAAAAAAAAAAAATTTATTTTTTATATTTGGCGACCAAAAGTTTGGTTGTCAAAAGTATCTTTTCAGTGACAAAAAAATATTTTAGTTACCGTATAGTTAGTTTTAGCTACTAAAATTGTTTAGTAGCCGAATGAAAAGAAAAAAAAAATTATTTTTTATCTTTGACAACCAAACGTTTGGTCACCAAAAGTATATTTTCAGCGATAAAAGAATATTTTAGTAGCCGTATAGTTAGTTTTAGCTACTAAAATTGTTTAGTAGCCGAATGAAAAGAAAAAAATTTATTTTTTGTATTTGACGATCAAAAATTTAGTCGCCAAAAAACTAAAATATTTAGAGGGAGATTTCAAATTTTGGAGGGATTCAAAAAGTAATTAGCCCACCAAAATATCTAGTCACGAATTGTTATTAATAATATATGTATTTTGTTTCTAACTCAAACCGTAACAAACCAGCAACTCTGTCTTCCTATTTTCAGCGTTTCTCTCCCTCTCCCTCTCCCTCTCCCTCTCCGATCCTCCTCTTCACTCCCTCTCTCACCGCCGCTCCTCCTCGCGTTCACCAGCAACCGGAGCACCTCCTCCTCCTCCTCCACCATCGCCAACGTGAAGACATATTAACAGCAAGTGAAGTGGCTGGTTATAGTTATGGTTATGGATTTTGTCCCCAAAATCGATCCTCTCATTTCTGCTTCCCAACTAAGGTACCACTACTACTTCTCTACTATTCTACTGTTTCTGGGTTCTCTTCTGTTTGACCCAATTGTGCTTTTTTTTTTTTTAAACAGAATTTTAAATTTGGGTTTGTGGGTTGTTGGTGTTAATTTTAATGTTTGAATCTGTGTAACGACATTTAATTGTTTGGGTTATGGTGCCAATGGCTATGTGGTTCAAAAAGAAAGCAAAATTGCAGATCACAATATAAGAATAAGAAAAAGCGTATATAGAAGATATATATATACATATATAATTATTGATTTCTTAGTTTAATTTTATCATGGAGCTTGCTGTAGAGTAGTATGCTTGCATTGATTTGAGTGTAGCTTTAAATTTAGTTGGAATAATGATTTGAACACGCCTACTCAAAGTTGAATGTATGGGTGTATATATGCGCCACTTAGGGTTTAACTATTAAATTCATTCAATATTATTTTAAACCTTCATCGTCTTAGATAAGCAATGGCTTCTAATAAAATAATGAATTTCCAGTAACCAAAATATGTTGAATTACAAAGTTTTTTGGGGGATTAAATGTACGAAAAAGATTATGCCCTGATTTGATTTTCGTTGGACCATTGAGCTTCATTTAATTGATATGAAAGGATAGAGGTTGAATTACTGGTGTGAATATAATAGGGTTTGGGATTTTTTTTTTTTTTTTGGTAGGTATGTGGATTCGTGGTTGTTGATTTGCACTTTTCATACATTTGTTCTTTCCCATGAATTTGTTCTTCTTGTTACATCTTTCGCCCTCCAATTGTTTGATGCAATGCCCAAATCAAAAATTTATCTGTCTCTGCTCATCTTCTTCGTCCACTTCTTCTGTTGTATTTTGAAATCACATATTGGTTTGGGTTTTAATATTTAATAAATTTATTTGTTATTCCTCTAGACCCAAGAAAGAATATCATGAAACAAGATAGGAGAACTCATACACATTGATTGTGTATTTAAATGTATGTATGGCTGCTAAAATGTGATTGTAAAGCAAAGTTCTAATCATTTTCTTCCACTCATGTCTGAAGGGGGAAAAAAAAAAGAGCAGATTAATATGAGAACAACTCATACACAGAGAAAAATATTCTTAGGATTTTACCTAGTCCTGATGCTAGATACACAATATGTGAAGAATTTGGATTTAGATGTCACAGAAGAACTTCTTAAGGAGAAGATCTCTAAGTTTGGTAAAATTCTCAGCTTAATTGTCTCAAAGGATGAGTATGGGGCCTCCAGAGGTTTTGGATTTGTGTTTGGGTTTGTCTGCTTCTCAACACCAGAGGAGGCCAATAAAGCTGTGAACAATTTTCATGGTGAGTACCATGAATATATTAGCTTATGGGTGTGATGTAGATGTCGTTGAATTAAGATGCATTAACATTCTTCAACTTGGTCATGCAAATTGGCTGATATGTTTTGATCTGAAAGAAGCTATTATGCTAATGTTTAATTTTGTATAATGGAATAATATAAATTGTCATTTGAATAGTGTACGCGACTGTGGATAATGGAATAGTGTATCATTAACACAACTAGGTTTTCGTTCCTAATTTCGAATTTGATAACAATTTAATCTTTTTATTTTGGAGAAGCAGGATTCCTTGAAAGTTAGAAGAAAATTTCTCTTTGTGTATGAGTAGAAAATTCCTTGAAAGTTATGATTTAGTGTACCCTTGTTATGATTTTAAAAGTGAAATGGTTGTTAGTTTAGATCATTATTGGCTTTAGTTCAATAAATTTGCTACAATATGATGCATATTTGTGTGATCCACCAATGATTTATTCTCATTTACTAAATAATCAATACTTGAAGAAAATCTATTTGCATTTTTTTTTCCGTTCCATTTTCTGAAAAACTCATCTAGGGGCTTTCATGACTGGACTTTGTCCAAATTCCAATATTTGAGGTTGAGAGCTCTTCAACAGCAATCCTATACACATTACTTCTATGAAGCAAATGTTGGAGCTGGGCTTCCAATCATTAGCACTTTACAAGGTCTGCTTCAAACTGAGGACAAGATATTACGGATTGAAGGCATTTTCAAGTTGGTTATACTGGTTTTCTCAACTAATAATTAAAAACAAAAAGTTACTGATATATGATTGATCACTGTGGCTAACCAAGTATCTAAGATGTCTTTGCTTTTCTTAGGAACCCAAGCAAGAACTATATCAAGTAATATACTTGTCCTTAACTATAATGATTCTTTTTTCAGTCAGTCAACTATTTTATAATCAGTCACTTGGCAAGCACATGTTTCAGAACAAGTTGTAACTACACACTCTTCACTAGTTCAATACTTGCTTTAGTAGCATTTCTCTTTTTATTTAATCAAATACTTTGCTCAGAGTACATATCATTCAACCATAAATTTACTTTCATGAATTCTTATAAAGTTAGAATACTTTTACAAATGCTTGAAGTACAATTGACAGTTTGAAGTCATCACCACCAACCCAACAGATATTAAGGGCCTTTCCTTGGATTGATGATTAGTGGGAATTTGCACAAGTCTCATTTATTCATAGTGGAAATAAGAGTACTTTTGCTCATCTTGGTGTCCATTTGTTATTCTGGGTGTTGGTTCACATTTTTTATTTGAAATTTATGTTCATCTTCGTGTCACTGGATTCCTTCTCAATCTTTTTTCACATTTGGATTCTTTGCTTAAAACAATTCTGTTAGATGAGAAATTAACAGGTAGATGAGAACGACGAAGAGTTGCCTGATTTTTACAAATTTATGAGAAGTCTCACAAGACGAATGACTGGATTGTTTCCCGATGCGGTGACCTACATGTAAGAATTTAGCAATTGAATGAGATGGAGACCCTCTTCTAACATATCTGAAGCTGCATCAAGAGCACGTGATAAGAAGATGGGGACCGTGATATATTTTGTTATTAAGATTTTCTTTAATTTGGATTTTAATTGTTGGTTTGGATAGTATATGTATTTTCTTTAATTTAGTTTTTATAATTTGTTTTGTAGAACATGAACATCCACGTGACAAATTGATGAAGAACAATTGTGGAAGGACCTTCAGCCCAACAATAGTGTCTCTAGCATCAGCCTCATCATCATCATCACAATTGTTGTTAAGATTTTCTTTAATTTGGATTTTGATTGTTGGTTTGGATAGTATATGTATTTGTTGGATTATACTATATTTATAGATTCTTATTTTCTTTGATATATACGGTTAATAGTTAAGTTTTGTATGTGGTTGAAAATTGAACGGTATAGGTTGTGGAGAAATATTTTTATTGAATGGTTGAGAACTGAATAAATGAATGAAAGAATGAATTGATGAATAATTTTGTATATACACAGATTACAGGTGGTGCAAAAAATATTACAAAACAAATTATAAAAACTAAATGAGACCTTTTAGTGACTAAACAAATATCATAGGTTGGCTTTTGGCTACTAAAATTTTAGTCGCCAATTGTAAAAAATGAAACATTTGGCTACTAAACTGTTAGTCACCAACTGTAAAAAAGAAACTTTTGAATACTAAATTTTTAGTCGTCAATTCTCAAAAAGTGAAACTTTTGACTACCAAATAATTAGTCGCCAAACATACATGCTCAATTGGCTACTAAATAATTCAGTCGCTAAAAGTAAAAAATATATATATTTAATTATTTTAAAAAAATATATGGTGACTAAAGTTTTGGTCGCCAATAGGCCACTTTTGGCTAATAAAAAAATTTTAGTCACCGATTGTTTCCCTCACAAACTATTGGCGACCAAACAGGCGACTAAATATATTAGTCAGCAAAAGTGATTGGCGACAAAAAACAAGGCTTTTGGCGACTAAAATTTTAGTCACCAAAAGTGAAATTTCTTACAGTGACGAAAAAAAAAAAAAAAAAAAACACTAAATTGATATTAATCAAATGAATATGACACTTATCACAGGTTACATGAACCGAAACAAATTTTTTAGTATCAACAGATCCTTATTCTTTTCATAAAACATTTTCTTAATGAATACTTTTTCTTGAATTTATTAGATCAAAATATAAATATATTTTTTTCTTTCTTTGAATGAACTATACACCCTGAGATAAAAGATGGATAAATAATTTTAACAACCATTTCTAACCCAACACTAAATGTTTCATCAAACTTAAAAAAAAAAAAAAAAACTCATTTTTTGCTGTTCCAATCCATCTCCAAATCTTTTATCAAATCCAGGATTTCTTAAATTTGTCCGGTTGACCAGTGTTTTGATGAAAGTTCAAATTTATCTGTTAGAGTACTTGATATCAAATAGAATTTTTGCTTAAATTTTTATTCAAATTTAATATGAAAAAAGAAAAAGGAAAAAAAGATACATTATTGGAAACGCCCTTAGGGGCCTAGAAAATTACTGATCTCCAGACAGAAGATTCAATTGGATAGAAATTACTTCCCTTCTACATAAATTAATCATTTTTAAATTAAAAGAAGAACACATGCCAAGTTATACCCACCACACCACTTTCTAGTTAGCTTTGAAGAATTTTTTTTGGGTGAATACTTTCAAGCTTCATTAAAGGACAAACACTGTGTTTTGATTGAAGGGAAAGGTGGCTTTCCGTGACAGTTTACTTTACATTTTGCATCCTTTCTCTTCCAATCTTTCCATGTGACCATCTCCCTCATCCTTCAATGCTTTTTTTGTATTACTTTTGTTTGTGATGTGGGACCACTGGCATGAATTTTTTACTTGTTTTTTTGAATTATTTATAATTTTTTTTTTTAAAAAAAAAAAAAACATTATGTTAGATGATTTTGTATAGTTTTTTGCTTAAAACTTATTTGATAGAATAAGTTTATATAATTTGAAAAACAATAAATTATTTAAAAGCTAGGATACGAATATTTTTTACTCTTTACTTTTGATTAACAACTTTTAATTTATAATAAGTCATATCAAACAAGTTACTTGTCTAAAAAGTATTCACCAGTTTTAGTGTGTTTTGTGATATTATTCACGTGATTCTTTCAATCAATAATGTATTAGAAAATTTTGCAGCAAAGACAATATTGGCCATTTTTATTAGGTAAATTTTTGTTGGAAAAATATTCTTTTTATGTTATTGAGAGACAATACATGATCTATCTACCAATGTTTTAAAAATCGGACCGGTGAATGAACCGGAAAAATGATCGGGCGGACGGGTCACCGGTTCAACCGTCGGGTTGAACCGGAATCGAACCGTGACGTCATAAATATATTAAAATTATATTTAAATTAAAATATAAGTAATAAAATTATAAATTAAAAATTTTAATAATCTTAAATATTTCTCTTAATACTTTTTTTATTAAAAAATATAAAAATATAAGTAATAAAATTATAAATTAAAAATTTTAATAATCTTAAATATTTCTCTTAATACTTTTTTTATTAAAAAATATAA
This sequence comes from Camellia granthamiana, assembly GCA_036172215.1. Classification (NCBI taxonomy): domain Eukaryota; kingdom Viridiplantae; phylum Streptophyta; class Magnoliopsida; order Ericales; family Theaceae; genus Camellia; species Camellia granthamiana. Next base: position 48,246,892 of record CM069916.1, on the reverse strand, counting down.
AGATATATTTAAAAATATTATTAATTTTAATTTTGGAAGAAGAAATCAAATATTCAATATTCCCTCCATATGATTTTAATTTAAATACTTTGATTGAAAGAAGAGCAAAATTTTTTGAGGGATATCAAAATTTTAAGTTTCCCTCCAATGAATTTGATTGAATCCCACATAGATTTCTTGAGTTTTTTTGGAAGAATTTTTTTCTTATAAATAGATAGAAGCTTTCACAATAATTTCAAGCTCTCAATGGGATTCCTCACAAGAGGAGACCCTTAAAAGAGAGTTTCCAATTTAATTTTTATTATATATATAATATAATATATATATATATATATAAAATAAGAAAGAAAGAAAGAAAAGAAGGAAAGAAAATAAATAAAAAAAAAAATTTGAAAAAAAAAAAAAAAAAAAGTAGCCGGTCCGGTTCGATCAACCCGGTACCGGGTCGACCGGTTCATCGGTTTAACCGGTGGGTTCACCGGTTTTCATTAAATCTTTCGGTTTTTGCTAATGGCCGGTTTTGGTGGACTGACCGGACCGAAATCCCATCCGGTCACCGGTTCAACCGGTTGAACTGGCCGGTCCGGTCCGGATTTTAAAACCATGCTATCTACTAACAAGCCTTGATATAATTGGAACTCTCGATTTGACAGGAAAACTACTTGATAGAGTCATTTCATATATACCACACTTCAAGATTGTCTGGAAAGGTAAATTTTTGTTGGAAAAATATTCTTTTTATGTTATTGAGAGACAATACATGATCTATCTACTAAGAGCAACTCCAAGGGAAGAGGTATATTGGTACTGTTAGCTATTTTACCTAATATCAGCGTAATATTCTCACTCCAACGGGCTCTCTAAATGGCTTCCTATTTTCCCTCGCGGCTTCTCCGCTGGCTTCAATTGGAGAGTGATTGAATGCTCTCCAAACTCGTCTCTCCCGCGAAATTGATCTGCTCACGTCTCTCCCGCCAAATCGATCTGCTTCTTCAGCGCGAAATCGATCTCCAAACACGTCTCTCCTGCGAAATCGATCGACTCTTTCAGCGAAATCGATCTTCTCCTTCAACTTGTCTGCAACTCCCTCCATCGACCTCTTCCTCAAGGTATGGATCCTTCTATCTCTCTATCTTCCCCTTCTATGCAACTCATAAACCCTCTCTCTCTATATATATATATGTATGTATGCATAGCACAAACTTTCCTTGTTCCTCTGTAATGTGGGTCTCTCCCATTGTCTTGATTTTACAATCTGTATACAATTTATGTGTATCGTCTGTCTGATCTGTGAGTTCAAGAATACCTTGATACTTTACTGTTTTGTTTTTGAGTTTTGTGTTTTTGTGTTGCGAATGATTTTGCAAGATGGACCTTAATTCTACATGTTCTAAGAATTTTATCCTCATGAAACAAATTAAATCATAGAATAAATCCAACAATTGAGAAATGCATTTGCAAGGAGCACATGAATTTCTTTAGTTAATCACTTTAGTATTGTGGTCACATCCGCGAACCAACTATTATTTTAGAAGCGGTGGCTTCCTATGATCTATGGATATGGCATGCATATTTTGGATTACCTGGATCTTATAACGACAAAAATGTGCTAGAACGTTCTTCTGTATTTTCTCTCCTTGCTGAAGGGCGTGCCCCCCAAGTTGAGTACTCAATCAATGGAAATGACTATACAATGGGATATTATCTTGCTGATGGTATATATCCTCAATGGTCAACATTCGTTAAAACAATCCCATCTCCACGAGGCAATAAGCAAATACATTTTGCTAAAGCTCAAGAGTCAGCAAGGAAGGATGTCGAACGAGCATTTGGGGTGCTCCAAGCACGTTTCGCAATTGTGCGAGGACCTGCACGTTTTTGGAAAGTTGAAACCCTTAAAGTTATTATGAAGGCATGTATAATATTGCATAACATGATTGTTGAAGATGAGCGAAATGAACAAAATATAGACTGTAATTATGATGCAATCGAAGAAGGTCTCCCTCTAGCAGTGTCACATGAGCGTACACCCGAACTTTATGAATTCATTCAAAATCATCATCACATCAGAGATAGACAAACTCATTCTCAACTCCAAGCAGACCTAGTTGAGCATTTGTGGCATCTACATGGAGATTTGTAACAACTTGAATTAGAAATAGTTTATTTATTTTGAAGTTTATTCCTAACTTTGCTATTTATGATTTTTTTTTTATTCATTGACCTTTGTAAGGTTTTTAATTAGTTATTTTGTGTTCTTTCAGTTCTTAATTTAATTTCATAAATACAATTATTGAACAACTTCTTTTGTATTGTTATTTTTTTTTAAAAATTCTTTATTGTTTTCTTTTATTCTTTCCCTCCCCTCCCCTTCAAGATGGTTCCACAAAATTCATATATTGGTATATATTCACGTACTATAAGTTTTATAATAAAAAAAATTAAATATTACTTAACATTATTTTTTATAATATTTTTAAAACTAATATTAAAAAATATTTTTTAAAAAAATATTTTCACAAATGTCACATTGGCAACCATATTAGTGTTTGGTGCGTATGTGACATTTTATGAAAAAGATTGTAATATATATAGCATTTTTTGTTTTGAAAATTGGTTTAGTTAGTTTGAATGACTAGTTAAAATAAAGAGTATGATTGGAACATACAATAGCTAAACTAATTAGGTAAAATAAAGAGTGTCTTTTTTTTGTACTTTAGCTAGTAAAAAATAAAGAGTATGGTTGGAGTTGCTCTAACAAGCCTTGATATAATTGGAACTCTCGATTTGACAGGAAAACTACTTGATAGAGTCATTTCATATATACCACACTTCAAGATTGTCTGGAAAATGCTAAATAAATATATTTTTTGAATTTTTACAAAAAGATATGTTAAAAAATAGAGAGATAATATAACAGAAAAAAAAAAAAAATGTGCTATTGTGGTAGTTCCCAAACAACCCCTTCATATTATATTACAATTTCTCATTTATTACACTTCTTGTTTATTAAGAGTAGTCATGTGATAATGCATAACCACCTAATAATTTTTTGAAATAGTCCTATAAATTGGGAATCCTCCCCTTCCCTAGATTCATCATCCTCTCCATCTTCCCTGCCAATCAAAGAGAGAGAAAGAAAAGATGGAATGTTCATTTGTTTCCCATGCAATAGCCCTCCTCTTTACCCTTCAACTCACTACTTCCCTGGCATTCCCCCCTTCTGATCAAACAAACACAGACTTCATCAAAACCTCATGCAGCAACACAACATACCCTCAACTATGCTACACCACTCTCTCCAGCTACGCCAACGACATTCAAGACAGCCCCAAACTCCTAGTCAAGGCTTCCCTCACCGTCACCCTCACCACTGCCCAATCAACCTCCACCGCCATTTCAAACCTCTCGAAAAGCCATGGCTTGAGCCCTATGGAGGCTTCAGCCATGAGCGACTGCGTGGAGGTGCTCGGAGATGCGATGGACGAGCTGCAAAAGTCCATTGCAGAGATGGGGCTAAGTGAAGGAACCAATTGGGGACTTCAAATAAGTGATATACAGACATGGGTGAGTGCGGCGTTGACAGATGTCGACACATGTATGGATGGATTTGCTGGACATGCCATGTATGGGAATAAGGTGAGGGATACAGTGAGAGGAATTGTTGTGAATGTTGCACATATGATTAGCATTGCTTTGGCTCTTATCAACAACAACTATGCCTCTTCCCAACCTATTTTCTCACCTTAGTGATATATTAGTACTTGTAGCGTTAGCATGTATTTGGTTCACTTCCTCTGCTTTTTCTCACTTTTTTTGCCTCTCAAATATCCTTGGTCTGCTACTAGGAAGAAGCATAATATTCTTGAAAAATATTAGTGATCTCAAAATTTCTACCAAATGTCTCATATGATGTAAACCACACACTTATGTGGGACTCAACCCATGTGAGTTATTTGATAAAATATTTAGTAGAAATTTTGGTATTCCTAATATTTGTGAGAATACGAAGCACCCACGACAATAAGACTTGAATTCAGGAAGAAGAACACTAGGCAAAGCCTTGGTCTTGGGGATGGGAAGCATTTAGTGATGTTATTTTTGTGCATATTTGGATTTGTAAGTGTGGATTATTTAATTGTATTGTAATATAAGCATTAATATAATTTATTTCAGATCAAATTCTTTTGCATGTATAATATAAATTCATGTGTTAATTGGTGACTATAGACAACTATGCTTTTTTTCCCGTACCATTAAGTGGTCAGTTTGAAATTATGTTATGACTAATTTAATAAAAAAGAGAATGATGTATAAGATTTTGGCCTTTTTATTTCAAAATAAAAAATTCATTAAATGTGACTTATTTGTCATATCATTATGATTAAAAAAATTTTATAATATAAAAAAAAAATTCTACTATAATTAATTTTTGGGTAAATTACACTTACACCCCTGAGATTTGGGTTTATTACATATCACTCCCTAACGTTTGGAAAATTACAGTAACCCCCCTACCATTATAATTATTTAGACGGAATGAAAAAATTGAACTCATATAATCTCTCTTTTCATGCTTTACTTCCTCTATTTTTTTTTTTTCTCCCCTTTTCCTTTGCTCTACTTTTTTGTTTTCAATGTAATTTTCTTTATTTTTCTACTAAGAGTTGTTGCTTTTTATATAAGTAGGGGTTTGTGAAATGAGACTATTAACCATAGGGGTAGAAATGTAATTTCTAAAATGTCAGGGGGTGAAATGTAATTGGACCAAACCTCAAGCAGGGTCAGCGTAATTTACCCTTGATTTTGAGCAAAACTAGTGACATCGTTGTCAACCAAAGTGGATGACCTCAAAGCTCCTTCTAATGAATAAGGGCAAAAACGACATTCAGAATGAAAAAAAGTACAACCCTAACAAATTTTTTTTTGTTTTTTTTCAAAGTTTCAAAGAACTCATCAAGAGGTAAATATCAACTAACTAGGTAAAAGCATTGCCGGTCAAAAAAAAACTAGGTAGAAGCATTAATAAACATGGAGAGTTTAATCCATCTGCAAGTGATGTCCACAAGTTCATGTGGCAATTGAGTCGATTCACTCGAACCCCAATAGATGATTTGTACCAACGTTTCAAATAATTGTTGCGTTCTGAATATGTAATAGGCTTTTCTAATGTTATTGTTAGAATATGACAATCAATATATTCAAGATTTATTGTTGTAATGATACTTGTCTCGGTAATTATCAGTTTATAACACCGTTATTATACCTTCTAATAAAGAGATCATAACTTTTGTACGTATCAACAATGTGTGCAACAAAAATTAATGTGTAATTCATATTTCGTTTTAGCTTCGATCCCAATACATTTAATTTAGACCACGTATTAATGTAATATTATGAAATTATCTACAACAAATTTTTATTTTGTCATATATGAATTGTGGAGGGTTCATTTACTACTAGCTTCACTTATAGCAATCACACAATAATTGGGACCAGAGCAATCAGAATTCATTTTATGGGTTCAAATGTCAGTCTCAAAACATGAAGGAACCAGGTGCTAACTGGCCAGGCTTTGATTACAAAATCAGTGGCTAGGACAAGTGTTACTAGGCTTGCCATTGGCCATTGCCAATGGTTGTAGGGCACAATTTCTGTCTTGTCCTTTGGAAGATCAGAAATGCTAAATAGACAGTGTGAGATCCCGAATCCTCCCATATGAATTGTTGATAAAATTTAATGAAGAGATGAGTTGAACTCTTAGGCCCCGTTTGTTTTGGGATATGAGAGGGGGATTGGGATTAGGGTAGCTGTGGGTCCCATTTAATGTGTTGTTTGTTTACAGAGTTAAGGAAGGGACTGCTAAGCCGAAGGACTTAGGATAGGCCTTGCAGATGAGATTCGGATGGGCCTCCAGGACTTGGTATTAAAAAAATAGTCCGGCGGATTAGAAATTTTTTATTTTTATTTATTTTTTATTTTATGTTTTACATGTCGGGCATTTTTTTTTAACATTAATGTTTAATTTTTTGTATTTTTTGTTAAGTAAAAATCATTATTTTATTTATTTTTGAAAATTTTTTATTTTATTTTTATTTTTTTAAATTTTTTTACATGTTGGAAAATTTTTTTTAAAACATTAATGTTTAATGTTTTTGTATTTTTTTTTTGTTTTATTGTTTTATATTTATTTTATATAAAAATAATTTGACAATCCCCACACCAACAACTATCATCAAAACAAACACAATTTTACTTAATCCCATCACTATCAATCCCCTCACTAACAATTCCTTCACTATTAATCCTTTCACTATCAATTCCCTCCATTCTACCTCTCAAAACAAACAGGGCCATGTAGATCTGCAAAGATGAACATGATTGACGCCATCCAACTGGGGTTATCGGCCGGGGACACTCCGATGATAAAGTTAGTCACTTTAATCAAGGAAAGTAGATAAAGAATTGAAGAGTGTTTGTGTGCTATGTGTTGCAGAGAGATGAGGCATACCTATATTCCATGAGGTGTCTTCCTTTTATAAATGGGGGTGTGATATTTATTTAATGGGCTTCCTTGTTTGGGTTAGGCCTATTGTTAGGACTTGTTTGGGTTACTCCCAATAAACTGGTATTTTTTAGGCTATCACAATTGCCCCAAAACTTTCATTGCCTTCGATAGAAGGAATGAGAGTTTTTATTGCCTAAGTTATGCTGTTCAAATAGATGTTAAGTCTCTTGATAAAGAATACATTTGATAAATAAATAAAATGAATGAATAAATGACTGTATGGACACATGAATGTATGTATAAATGTATGTATGTCTAAGAAATTAGGATTTTGCTCAGAATTCAGAAGCTTTTGCTAATGGCACTCCGTGTTGTTGCTTCGTATTTGGAGTGTTTTGTTGATGGCGCTCTGTGTCGAATACGAAAATTGCTCCACATTTGGAGTCTTTTATTGATTGTAAGCGGCAATCAATTTCAGACATTGCAAGAATTTTGAATAGTGCATCCCGTGTCATTAATTGCCTATACCAAATGATGTAGACTTGTTAATCACAAAAAAGTGTTAAGCTAAAAAACTTACTCCAATGGTAGAGCATTAAAAAATAGCATTATTCTCCTTTGTAAGAAATTGCCGAGTGGATCAAATTGAAGTAGATTGTTAAGTTGGTTTCTTGCCCTTGGTCTAGTATGAGTTGTGATTGTGCCAAGTCGGAATAAGCTAGTCTTGCATTGTATATAACATATATTTTCCCCATTGCTTTCAAATTAAATTTGTTGTTTGGAAGGAATTCAAAATGGACTTTGGCCAAAAGTGTCGAGGAGTAAGCGAAGAGCAAATTGTTAAAGCGGATTCCTTGCCCCATTTCTTTCGAATGAAATTTGTTATTCGGAAGGAATTCATAATGGATTCTTGCTGAAATTATCAAGGATCGGTCTGCCATGTTTTTAGGCAGGTTCGGCTTTGGTGACGAATGATTTTGGCTGTATATAGTTGGGAAGTCGCCAAATATTTTCTAGTTGTTGAATTCGACATTGATCAAACTCTAGGCTTGGTGGAAAAAATATTGTTTGAGCTACGATGGATATGTGACACGTCATATAAAATCTACAAATTTTTGGTATGAAATTTGCAAAATCAAACAGTATGGATGTGTTCAGAAGGCTCTAAATAGTTGGAAATAACTATTGGATTGTTGTAATCAGACTCTTGATAACGTAGTTTTAGCCAAAATGGATCTGATGGCTCAGATCGGTTGAGAATTGTGCTCCGCAAAACACTGGATAATTGCTCTTATATATGCTAAGTTCGACGGCTCAGCTTGGCTTGGTGGCTGGCAACTCGGCTCGGCCTAGTGGCTTTTGCAAAAATAACATAAGTAAAGTTGTTGTCGGCGAGACTTGAACCTTCGCCCTTGTGAATGAGAAATAAGACTAAAGGGTGATTTGAGATTTTCTAAATAAGTGTACTTTTTGACTTTTTATAAATAAAAAAAAAAATGCACTTTTTAGTGCATGCCAAACACCTACTAAACCAGTTTGCCACAATAGATCCTTGTGTTTGTATTTTTCAAGTTATATATTTGAATGTGATTGTTGTTTGACTATTACGAGATGTAACTTAGCCTCAATGCACTAAATAATTTCTTATGTTTGCCAATTCTGGTTCGTCTTCTCTGACAAAATAATTAAATTTCTGGACAAACTTTAACTGCCTCGTATAATTTTGTTTTAGCTCAAATTTCAACGCGGTTTATTGTGTTTGACTCATTTCAATAAGTACTTCACATTGATATGTTCAAAACTTGATTTCAATAATTTTGAAATTTTCAGTTTTTTGAAAATTTGATCTGTTTCGCAACTATCGGCGGACTTCGATTAATTTTTGGCTCTTCTAGTTGGTGGGTCTGGGCTCTTCAAGTTGACACGAACCCTCAAGTTGGTTAAGAAATTCTTGTTGTCTTGCCAAAAAATTGTTCTCATGAAGAAAAATGTAGACTCAATTTCTAGAGAGAGAATACAGGCATTGAAATTCGGCCAGCAACTCTTTGGCTTGCCAAAACACCTTGGTCAACTTAATCGATCCTTTTGCCGAAGCACTGGGTCAGAAACTCCTCGGTTGTGCTTGTCCAAATGTTTGGTCGGCAACTTAGCAACTTGGTTTACCAAAACAAAAGGCATTGTAAGCATTGATCTTTGGTCGGCAACTCGGCAAGAGGAATTTGGTTGGCAACTCGACAATTCGGCAAGAGGAATTTGGCTATTTGTTGTAGTTAAATGACCGTGCATGGGTCTGTTGATGATGTAGTTTGGCTCTATTCTTAAGGATTATAATTTTCGATGAGTCTTTGAAAGAGTGTTCCACTTTTGACATCCTTTACCTTGGGACTAAAAATGTGCCGAATACAAGATGTCAAAGCTTGCGGAGTGAAGTTGTCGAAGGTATTACTGGCGAAGGAGCTGAATAGCCTTGGTGCTCTATTTTTCTTGCCGAATAGCTTCTTAGAAAAAGGATATTGCCGTTGAAGCTTCAAAGCATGTTGCCGAATTTTAGAGAAAGAGTATAGATCCAAGTGTGGGTTGAGCAGAACACTATTTGTTCTATTGCCGAAAGTTTCATGAAGAAAAATGTAAAACCCAGTTTTAGAGAGAGAAAATCAAGACTCCCACTACCTTCGTCTTGTTGTTTCAACTTTCCTAAACAAAATTGATATTTATTTGACAAAATATGTGAGCATAAATATATAGACATATACATATACATATATATATATATATATTTAGAAACGTAATAAAAAAGAGAGAAGACAAAGACCCAACTATGGATAGTACACTAGTCCGAGTTCTTTAAGGGTGGTGTTTGCTCTGCTCTTCATTGAATTCTTTCAGACGATTCCCACAGACGGCGCCAATTGTGAGACTTAGAATCCTCTCACATGGATTGTTGATGAAATCCAATGAATAGATGAGCTGAACCCCTGTAGATCTGCAAAGATGAACATGGTCACCCAACCTGGGTTGCTTGCCGGTGACACTCCGATGATAAAGTTAGTCACTTGAGTCAAGGAAAGTAGATGAAGAATTGAAGAGTGTTTATGTGTTGTGTGTTGCAAAGAGATTAGACATCTATATTCTATGGGTGCCTTCCTTTTATAGATGAGAGTGTGATATTTGTTTGATGGACTTCCTTGTTTGGGCTGGACCCATTGTTAGGACTTGTTTAGGTTACCCCCAATAAGCTGGCATTTTTTAGGCCATCACAGACAGAAACATAACATAGACAAGTATATAGAAAATGTACGGTTTGGTTATAATTTATATGTGACTATAACATATAATAGTTTTAAGATTTTTTTTTTCTCTAAAAGTAAAAATTTTATTGTAAAAATATTTGATGATCAATTCCGATCATTGCAAGGGTCGTTGCTAAAATATCATCTTGAAAATTTTAATTAAAAAAAATTAATTTTAGAGATAATTTTTAAAATATTGCTAATAAATACACTTTTAAAAATCAAATAACATGGTGCAAAAAATGGTTTACTTTTTAAAACAAAAGATTTAATCACAAAAAGATAATAATTTATTATATTCAATTTTATTGTTAAAAATATAATAATGACACTTTTCACAACTAAAATATTTTATCCTTAAATTTTTATTTCTAAAATTTTAATTTATTATAATAAATATGATGTGGCACATCAAAAAAAATTTGGCCACACTATTTGATGTGGATTTTGTATGTCATTCATAGCATTGTTTTTTTGTTACAGGAAAATCCTCTCTACCCTCCCGCAGGTCCAAGGCATCGCCCTTTGCAGAGATCATCAGGGTGTCCTGTTAGCCGTTCTGAGCGAGGAGACTATAACCTGAGAATTTGCCCCGACCTCCCAAGACAAGCTCCGCTTAAATCAGGACTCACACAACGGGGGAGCATTGAACCCACACCAATTGTTGATTAAACAACTTTGAGGTTCAACCTTCTAACCAACTGTGTTTCGCCCAAGAGATTGGCCCAGGAGAGAGAGAATTGAACTTGTGACTTTGGGATTTAAACCTCAAGCCTTAACTACAATGCCACTCACCCCTAGGTTGTTCATAGCATTGTTGTTCAAAGATAAAAGAGTATGGGATCAATGGCACCATGGTTCACCTTTTCCTTTAGTTTAAGGTTACTATTAAATTCATTTTTTGGGAGCTACAAATTTCTCATGGGGCACTCAAAGAAAGAATTGTTCCATTTGAATCAATGAGCACAACTTCCAGCATAGAAAAAAAATTATACTATTATATAAAACAAAGGTTAGACTTAGGCCTGGTTTGGGAACAAGTTAATTTAGTAACTTTTTAGTTATTTAGCTAAAATATGAGCTAAAAAAAATTAGTATGTTTGGGATGACTTTTTGACTTTTTACGAAAAGATGTGCAAAAAGTAGAGAGAAAAGAGAATCTTTGACTTTTTGGTATGGGTTGTTGGCTTTTTGGCTAATTTAGTAACTTTTTGGCTAAAAAGGAGGGTTCCCAAACGAGGCCTTAGTATTCTGAAATTTTTATTTTATTTTATTTTATGTCATGTGATATGTAAATTTTTCATTAAAATGAAAATTTATACAGAGAAATATATGAGACTCAAAATCAAAATATTAGGTCTAAGAAGTAAAAATCTTACCATTTGAATATCAGGATAAGCTCCCCTTTATACCTGTATCTCTCTATACTCATCTATACTTTTCTTGTGGGCCTAAATTTTGACTCATATGTATGGTCCGAACCATCTACTTTATAAGTTCCATAATAAAGGTCATCAATGCAAAAAATCAATTTCATCGAACATCTATAAACATAAGAACAAATTATATTTTGTTTTATAAAATGAATCAGCTTGCTTGGTTCTATTTTTCCAAAAACACTTTTCAGAAAATTCTACTTTCTTATTTTCCGTGTTTTTTTTTTGTTTTTACTGAATTTTTAAAATATTTTAAGCAATTTTTTTTACTTTTTAGACACACCTAACATAAATACACCTAAAAAGTAAAAACAATGTAAAATTTTTTTTAAAAAAATTCACTAAATACCAAAAATACAAAAAAAAAAAATACAAGAATTCAGTACATTTTTTGTATTTTTATATATTTATTAATTTTTTAAAATATATTTTTCACATTTTTTTTTACTTTTTAAATACATCTAAATAAGGTGCATCTAAAAAAGTAAAAAAAATGTTTAAAATTTTAAAAATATTCACTAAAAACAAAAAAATACGAAAACCAAAAAACTCAGTTTTCAAAAAATTTAATCCAGAAAACTCAAACCAAACACACTAGTTATCCGATAAAACAAATTTACATATCTATAAAATGAATGGTATAAAATTGTAAACTTAAACTATTTATTTTATAAAATAAAATGTGATTTATTTATAATTATGCGATAAATTTAATTTTTTGTATAGATAACCTTTATTATGAAACTTATGAAGTAGACTGTTTGAATCATCAAAATAAGTTTGAATTGAGACCCACAAGAGGAGTATGGATAAATATGGCGAGATGAAATATGGAAGGAAGTGTATCACTTCAAGCATCACATATATTGTGATATTAACTTTTTTTTATTATTTATTATTATTTACTTGAATTACACACAACCATGCTAATTTAAGCTAATGCTAACCAGTGCCTAGTATTTTATGATATAATTGAAATTTCTCCTGAGCTTGGACTCTCTCATTCTTACTGTTGGACATGAAGGGCATAGCTAAAGCCCACGTACAAGTACCAAAACTACAATGGACCTAGTGGGCCGCTCTGGCACTGGCACCACAAAAAGGGTTTTGGATATGAAAACTCTATTTGTGAGGCCTACCTTCCCTCCTCCAATGAGGCCGTAAATTTGCCATACGTGGTATCTCTGCAGCCCCTTGCTCTTTTTTTTAATGTAAAAAAAAAAAAAAAATTCATCAACACTTTGTTTCTTCCAATAATATATATATACATTTCAACAAAAAAATGTTTCTTATGTTTGATTATCACCTTAAAGTGGAGAGAAGGTGAATGAGAGAATAATCTATACCAAAAAATATAAATAAAAATAAAAAAACATCTCTGCTGCTGCTGGTGTAAAGGTTTTTTTTTTTTTTTTTAATTTATAAAAATGCTCAAGAATAATATAATAACTACCATAAACTCTTTCGATTCTCTTTAACTATTTTTAAACAATTGTTATAATTATTATATTCAATTACAAATTGCATACTCACCTCTAATATAAACATTTTATATATATATAAAAATAAATAAATAAACTCTAAAGCAGGGTGCAAACAACAAATTTCAATCGTTTTGTCTTGGTAAATGTTTTGAGACCACATAAGATTTATCTACGGATCAGAAGAACCGAAATCGAAAGCCCAAAGGTCCCAAATCAGAGGACCCGAGAGAGAGAGAGAGAGAGAGAGAGAGATAGCAGAACAAATCACTAGTAGAAAACAGAGAGCAGAGCAAAAGAAAATAATGGGGACAGAGTCGGTGAGAATGTCATCGGCATCGTCTACAGCTTCCTCAGTTGGCAACTTCAACCATGCCTCCTCTCGGAGGCCCCCTCTGCCTCTCTCTCCTCGTTGCTTCCTCTCTCTCCACCGCCGCCGCCGCACCCACTCTCTTTCTTCATCATCTTCTTCTTCTTCTTCTCTCTCGGAATTCTTTGGAAGCCTCCGTCTCAGCTCCACCACTCCTTCCAACCTCTCAACTCTACCCAGTAAGCATAGGAGGAACTTCTCTGTCTTCGCCATGGCCACTGAAGGTCTCTCTCTCTCTCATTGAATAAATGTTTGTTTGCAGTGAATTTTGTGTACCCTTTAGGCAATCAGTTGGGAAATTGGAGGAATTAGAAAGTACCCTCTGTCGCTATTGCATTAGACTGAATTTGTCTATGAATTTCTTGCTCTTTATTTGAATTCTGATGTAAATTTTTAGTATTTCTTTTAGTTGAACTTTATATACTTAAATGGATTATTATTTGGGAATGGAGATGCAAAATGGGCTATATGGGTCATTTAATTTGGGTGTTATTGTCAGTTGGTACTTTCAAAGTTTGCTAATTTTTCGTTATTCTATTGAAATTTTCAATTGGAATTTCCTTTTCATCCTATTTTCTGTGGCATGCAAGTAACAAGATCAATTTAGGTTAAATGTGATTGAAATTTGGAACCTTTGGATATTCTATTTAATTAAAAATTACTTCATTTTACCATCCACACTTTATAAAGGCATGTATGTACATTACAAAGAGTACAAAATATGTACTGCTTAAATGGTCTCATTTTGGGGATAACTTACTAATGCTGTATAAGAATGCAAATATTTGTTCTATATCTTGGATATCTAAAGCCTAGGTACCCGGAGGTTTCCATTCAGCAGTTATTATTTCGGAGATATTCGGCCGTATTCTCTTGCGGTTCTTGCAAAATTATTCATGATGTTGTACACGGTTGCTCTCAAATGTCTGTGGAAGTTTACATGATAGAGTTTTAGTCGTTTCTATTTTGAGACTTAAAAAGGTTGAGATACTACTGTTAGAAAAAATTTCATGTCCATTTTTTCACCATGTTTGTATGATTGAACTCTAATGATGTAGCACAATCTGCAATATTTATACATATCTTGGCTTCCTATGCTGGTCCTGTACTGTTATTTTTTTTATGATAATTGCTGCATTGCATTTTGCATGACAATCTGAAATTTTGAGTGATTTTAATGCTAACCATATTGGCCAAATAATGGCTCGGATTAAATGTTATTATCTTGGTTTACTATTGACACTTGTTGAAATTTCTACTACAAGCTGGCACTTCAAACATTGATTTCTTGCTTCTTTTTCTTTAGAAACAAAGCGCAGTGTACCTTTGAAAGATTATCGCAATATTGGAATCATGGCTCACATAGATGCTGGAAAGACCACTACAACTGAACGAATTCTATACTATACGGGGAGAAACTATAAGATTGGTGAGGTACATGAGGGAACGGCTACGATGGACTGGATGGAGCAAGAACAAGAAAGAGGTATAACCATAACATCCGCTGCAACTACCACATTTTGGAACAAGCATCGGATTAATATAATCGATACTCCTGGTCATGTTGACTTCACACTTGAAGTTGAGCGAGCTCTCAGGGTTTTGGATGGTGCTATATGTTTGTTTGACAGTGTTGCTGGTGTGGAACCCCAGTCTGAAACTGTGTGGAGACAAGCTGATAAATATGGAGTGCCTAGAATTTGTTTCGTTAATAAAATGGATCGTCTTGGAGCAAACTTTTTTGTTTCGTTAATAAAATGGATCGTCTTGGAGCAAACTTTTTTCCGAACGAGAGACATGATAGTGACGAATTTGGGTGCCAAACCGCTTGTAATTCAAATACCCATAGGTTCCGAAGATAATTTCAAAGGAGTCATTGATCTTGTGAAAATGAAAGCGATCATCTGGTCAGGAGAAGAACTAGGTGCCAAGTTTGTGTATGAAGATGTTCCAGCCGATCTTCGAGAGTTGGCTGAGGACTACAGGGCACAAATGATAGAGACCATAGTTGAGTTGGATGATGAAGCTATGGAGGGTTACTTAGAAGGAGTTGAGCCCGATGAGGAAACCATTAAGAAACTAATTAGGAAAGGTACAATCTCAGCCTCTTTTGTGCCAGTTCTATGTGGTTCGGCTTTTTAAAAACAAGGGAGTTCAGCCATTACTCGATTGCAGTCGTGGATTATTTGCCTTCACCCCTTGAAGTGCCACCAATGAATGGCACAGACCCTGATAACCCAGAAGTGACAATTGAAAGAGCTGCAAGTGATGAAGAACCATTTGCCGGTCTGGCTTTCAAGATCATGAGCGATTCATTTGTGGGGTCTCTTACGTTTGTGAGAGTATATGCAGGGAAGCTTATGGCGGGCTCTTATGTACTGAACGCAAACAAAGGAAAGAAAGAGAGAATCGGTTAGACTTCTAGAGATGCATGCCAACAGCAGAGAGGATGTTAAGGTAGCTTTAGCTGGCGATATTGTTGCTCTTGCAGGTCTAAAAGATACCATTACAGGAGAAACGTTGTGTGATCCCGAGAAGCCTATTGTGCTTGAAAGGATGGACTTCCCTGATCCTGTTATAAAGGTTGCAATTGAACCAAAGACTAAAGCAGATGTTGATAAGATGGCAACTGGCTTAATCAAGCTCGCTCAAGAAGATCCTTCTTTCCACTTCTCCCGGGATGAAGAGGTCAACCAAACAGTTATTGAAGGAATGGGTGAATTGCATCTTGAGATTATTGTTGATCGGCTCAAGAGGGAATTTAAGGTTTATATCTACCTTTATGTGCTCCTGTTTCTGGTTAATTTCATGCTTGTTCACACACACCCTAAATCATTATTCATTTATTTGAAAATTATGGGGTTTTTAAATAATAACAAATAATAAAAAAATCTATTGAGAGTTATATCATTCACATCATATTTTTTTCCCGATTACAGAGTTTTTGGATGTGTTAATCTGAGCTATCATAATTTGAGTTTCTTCTTGCCACTCATAGGTAGAAGCTAATGTTGGTGCACCGCAAGTAAACTACCGTGAAAGCATTTCTAAAGTCTCAGAAGTGAAATATGTTCACAAGAAACAGTCGGGTGGGCAAGGACAATTTGCTGATATCACTGTAAGGTTTGAGCCCTTGGAACCTGGTAGCGGATACGAGTTCAAGAGTGAAATTAAGGGAGGTGCAGTGCCAAAAGAATACATTCCGGGAGTGATAAAAGGATTGGAGGAGTGCATGAGTAATGGCGTGCTTGCAGGTTTTCCCGTTGTCGACGTCCGTGCTGCATTAGTGGATGGCTCTTACCATGATGTTGATTCAAGTGTGTTGGCATTCCAGCTTGCGGCAAGAGGAGCTTTTCGGGAAGGTATGAAGAGAGCTGCTCCGAAGATGCTAGAGCCTATAATGAAAGTTGAAGTTGTAACCCCTGAAGAACACTTGGGAGATGTGATCGGTGATCTGAACTCAAGGAGAGGCCAGATCAACAGCTTTGGAGATAAACCTGGCGGTCTCAAGGTACGTGGAATACCAATTATGGATGCTGAATGAAATGGCAGACTTAGTGATTTATTGTGTATCTGAACTTTGTTTTTGGTGATTTTGTCGGATTGTTGCAGGTGGTTGATTCGCTCGTACCACTAGCAGAGATGTTTCAATATGTCAGTACGCTGCGGGGAATGACAAAAGGCCGGGCTTCCTACACTATGCAATTAGCCAAGTTTGATGTTGTCCCGCAACACATCCAGAACCAGCTCGCAGCAGCAAAAGAGGAATCAGTTGCTGCTTAATTTTGTTTTGCTGATCTCAAACACTTATACTTGGAACAAACTTCCCCCCCCCCCCCCCCCCCCCCCCCCCCCCCTCCCTTTTTTTAAACTTGATATTTGTACCAAATTCATATATGTAATGAAATTAACTTTCCCAATGTTGATTGTCTATGGTACTCCCGACCAATAAGCACAACACAGCAACACACTAAGGCTGTGTTCGATTATGGATTTAGAAAGAGATTTACATTTTACGACTCTTTTCATTTTCTTTTCTAAATTCCTTTCTAAACCAAACACAACTTAAGTGGGGCATTCTTTTATCTCCTAATTAACATACCAAAGGTGAGTCATTATGTCTCACTAATAATTGCCCATGGAAAAGACAGCAATTCTAAAAATAAAAAATAAAAATCAGAGAAAAAAGCAGTGTGAAGCTTCTATATTCTAGAAATCCTTAATATGATCCTTGCAGTCAGCAGTTGGGTGGGTACCAGGTGGAATGCCAAAACCGGTCAAACCAAATCTGGGCCAATCATCTAATGTTAGGTCAATTGAGGAAATTTAGGCTGGTTACCTGAGTCGCCAAATGTCACTTAGGTTCACTTGTTTTTTTCTAAAAAATAATTTTTACACAAATTAACAAATGATGCAAAAACACATTCACTCATACTCTGTTTGGTTAAAAAATTTGGCATGAGATATAAAAATAAAAAGAAAAAAAGTGATTTAAAAATAAAAAGGAAAAAAGTATGAAAGTATGAAATTAAATAAAATATATATATTTTTATTCTCATTTCACTTATTTTTTTCCTTTCCAAATTCCTTTCTAAATTTTTCAACCTAACACGCCATTAGTGATCCAAATTATGCGAACAAATAAGTTCTCCAATCCCAGTATACAAAAAAGCAGAGAGAAATCTTAAACAAAGTTGGCATCTCATTTCATATCGAATCAAAACAAGACTTAAAAGAGTGTGAAAGCAACTGAAGAGTTCTCCAGACAACTATATCAAAATCATCAACGTTGAGAAATTTATCGAAAGCAAGACGTTTCTATCACTTGATCCACAAAAAATACACACAAGGTAAAAACAATTAACAGATGTTAAATGCTTTGTCTATGTTACTGTATGTAGCTCTCCATTCATATTCATTTAATCTGGACAATCCCTGCACTGATCAGTTTCTGAATCTTGCTCATCACTTGCGGGTTCTTCATATGCTCCTGAGCAGACTTTGGATTTTCCTGGAAGTCGCTCAACACCTGTCCACAGCCCCACCAGACCAATTAGGCACAGTTTAAACAAGGTAACAATTCAAATTTGGAACCAAAATCCTATATCATCATGTAAACAAACACCTTTTAAAGCCCTACTACTCCATACCTGTCTCATAACAGGATCTGTGAGGATGTTCTGAATTTCTGGATCCTGCATCCCCTTTTCCTGCAAAGATAGCTCATGTTTATATCTATATTCAATTCAAAATTGGCTTGAACCAACAGACACAACACCATTGAATGTAGGCATACCTGTCTCTCCTTGAGTTCCTCAGGGCTTAGATCCCCCCGGCTAGCCTTGTTAATTTGTTGCACGCATCTGCAAACAGTTTTGATAAGTACTCCCAGTCATCATGAAAATTCTAGTAGTGGTGCACCTACAAATCAAGAACTAAAAGAATGTAACTACATCCAGGTCACCATACCTCTTTACACCATCTAGCAAC
Source organism: Camellia granthamiana (assembly GCA_036172215.1). Classification (NCBI taxonomy): domain Eukaryota; kingdom Viridiplantae; phylum Streptophyta; class Magnoliopsida; order Ericales; family Theaceae; genus Camellia; species Camellia granthamiana. Next base: position 48,228,317 of record CM069916.1, on the reverse strand, counting down.
TCTGGGTTCTGAGGCTCAAGCTTCAACCCTTGTTGGTATGTTTCCAAAGCTTTATCGTACTCTTTCATGAAAAACTGGACCGCACCTTTTCTACTATACCCCTTGGCAAAAGTTGGATCAAGCTCAATGCACTTCTCTGCATCCTTCAGTCCCTCAGGCATTGCCCCAAGTTTTGTGTAGCATGCAGCCCTGTTACTATACGCCTGGGAAAAAAAACAACAGAGAGACGCAAACTTTAATGATCAATCAGGAACAAGATTTTTACCTAAGAAATGATGACTTCAGTACTTGTTTATGCCAGTGTACTTTATATAGACATTACAAAAACAGACACAAGACTTGTGTTAGTTACCTTTGGGTCATTGGGATTCCTCTTTAGGGCTTCCGTATAATGTTTAATAGCCTCTGGATACTTTTGCTCTTTAAAATACTCATTACCTAGACCACAAAAACACAAACAGAGAGGTTAGTGAAGAATCCCCAAATAAGAAGAATACCCTGGACTAATAGAGTACCTTTCTCACGCTCCTCATCAGCCAATTTTGGATCAAAATACTCTTGCTGCTCCAGTTCTTTCTTTGCTTTTTCAGCATCATTGAGCCTTTTCAATGTGTCTGGGTTGCGATGCTCTGTAAGAGCTTTCTGGAACATTTCAATAGCAGCTTCATAGTCCTTTGAACACTTCGCCATTTTCACTATTGCAGTTCCTTTTCTTGTCAAGGCCCTTGCAACCATCTTATAGTCCAACCTGAGCTCCCTTCCCCTTTCAACAGCTTCATCACAATCCTTAATGCATTCATCATACTGAACAAAAAAACACATTGACTAGATAAGTCCATCTGGGTGAAAACAGGTTCAAGACATAAATTAGAAGACATAAATTAGACGGCAGCCAATTTCAACATAAAACAAGTACAAACATATCAATCTAGGTTTGTACCATGCATTCCATAAATGAGTCTGATTACATATGAAATGAAACACGTCCCTTACCCCTACAACTCTTTAAATATTACGTAGCCAACCAATATCAGTAATGCCATGTGATTCAAGATTAAGCATAATTTCAAAGGAAGAATTCAAGCAATTGTCGATGGCTATATCTTCTCATGCAATTGATGACAACCGCAACTCTATAACAGCTTTATAAATCGCCACCCCTAAACTCTTATGCGATTCATGCCAATTGTAAAACAAATCCACTCTGCCATCCAACATCAGTAACACCAAGCGAATGGAGAAAATCATAACTGCTGACAATTATTTGTCTATATCCCTGTGTAAGTGTAATTGGCGAAGCATAACAATCATCAAGAACAGCAAAAAAATGGCAATATAATGTACAGCATGCATACAGATCTTAACAAGAAGAAATTCAGTAAAAAATCCGCTTGTATAGCCTTCTTTTATTTTCTCTCACATTATCAACACAAACAATAAAATGTCAGCACCATAATGGACACAGATACCACTATTCACTCATGCCAGTCTAAATCTAAATCAACACGTTACTCTATCCTCAAGTAACTCTAATGCAGAAAAAGATACAGAGAAAGTTATCTACACAAAAATCATTTAATGTTCTTCCTCAAAACCTGGTACATAACTTTCTCTATTAAGTCAATAAATAACACCAAAACATCATCTCACACATCCAAGAACATCCACACACAGAATCACATGGGTATTTCTAGATGCCTCCTTGAGATGTTATCCTATCCTATCAAGTCTCCCAAATCCTGTTATAAAGTGTTTCACTTTCATTTTTGTTTTGTGCAACTACTTTTCTTACTGTTGAAGCAACTTGATGTGCCACTGCAAATTGTCTTCTTTTTGGCATCAAATACAGTTGTTAAAAGAATGATAATCTTGTTAACCAGTAAATATGTAACTCTCATGTTTGAGACAGAATCAGCAGGAACAACATTATCATTCTGTTTAAGACTTTCCTTCAACATCAACAATCTAGCAAACGTCTAAGCACAGTTCCAGAATATGAAGCAAAAATAATCCATACAAAGGCAATGATTACAGAGGCCAAGTTCACTCAAACGAGGCTAAACTAATCCAATTCAAACAGTAAAAGGAAGAAAAAAAGTAAACGGACAAAAAGAATAAATATTATAATGTAAAAAAACTCTGCCTACACTCAATTTACAAGCCTAATGTGGACATCAACTTCAAAACTTATAAGAAATAACAAATCTACAAGACAAATATATTAAATAAGCTCACAATTAGTACATATCATTGTCATTCACCTAGCAAAAACAGGAAAAATAAATAAAAAATAAGTTCAACCCTAATAAACGTATACATTTCTCAAATCATTATCTCTTCCTAACTCGTAATCAACTTTAGTATTTGTCATAGTGAATCAACACTATGCCTAATATAATAAACTGACAGCAATGATAAAATACATATCTATAGTATGTTTAAACGGTACTTCTCTAAAGCAAATGAATGTCATGTAACAAATATAGCAAATCAAACTAATCACCAAGAACAATAGTAAAGAAGATTACCTGTAAAGGAGAAAAGCCCTGCAAGACTTAGAGAATACACACCAGAGGCCCAAGGAAGCTTAGGTGGTTCACAATCAGTTACAAATTCAGTTAGTGGAGATAAGGATGGTTTGGTGAGTCAGTTGAGGTTGGTTAGTTAGAATAAAGTGAGCTGGCATTAGGAAGTTAGTTACTCTCTGCATTGGAGATATACATACATACATATGTATTTATGTATATGTATTATCATCGTCCATTAATACAGATTCAAGAAATGAAATCTTCTTCTTCTTCTCCATTTAATTTCAATATAGTTTCTTAATTTCTTGGATTGATGAATACAGTTTTGAGAATTTCTTCATTAACAAGTATAAACAAGGTTAAATACATCACAGTTTCCATGTAAATCATTTCTTCGAGGCAATAATGCAAACATACTAACTCAAACAATGCAGCGATCATTGAAGTAGAAAGAAAAATAAATAAAATAATAATAAAATCATGATTCAAGCATACCTTGCCCATCTCCAAGTACACAGCTGCGCGATTCGTGAGGAACGAAATATCTTCATCATCCAATTCAATCGCCTTCGTGTATCGCTCAATTGCCATATCAAAATCCTTCTTCTTGTAAGCCGCATTACCAGCCTCCTTCTCCTTCTGCGCCTGTGCCTTCCTCTCTCTACCTTCTTTCTCTCCCTCCTCCGGTACTTCCACAGGCTCCTTCCCCTTCGGCGGCTCCGCCTCAGCTGGCCTCTTCCTCTCCTGCGCATTAGGAACATCTGCATCTTCAGCCGAGTTCGGCGTCCTCATCTTCACATTCAACAAAACACCTAGAGCTTGAAAAATCCTCTGATCCTTCAAATACTGATTCAACATGCTAGGGTTTTTCTCAATCTCCTGAATCATTTTCACGAAATCAGGCTCTTGCAGATACGCTCTCGTGGTCGAATCGGCAGTGAGCTTGGCCCACATCTCAGGGCCAGAAAACGTGTCTCCGAAGGGAGAAGCTGGTGGCCGCGGCGCAGCGCGAGATCGGGCTGCGGACTCGGCGTCTGCGAGGCCGTACTTGAGGGCTTCGTTGTTGGGGTCGATTTCGAGGCCCTTCTTGTAGGCAGAGATGGCTTCGTTGTAGTTGCGGAGTCCCAAGTGGGCAGCGCCGAGGCGAGAGTAGGCCTTGGACCAGTCAGGCTTGATACCGACGGTGCTTAGGGCATCGGACAAGGCCAAGGAGTACTGGTTGAGGGAGGCGTAGGCGGCGGATCGGTTGGAGTAGAGGACGTGGTTGTCCGGAGCGAGGCTGATCGCCTCCGTGAAGTGGTCGACCGCCTCCGTGAAGTTTCCGGCGGCGAAGGCCGCGTTGCCTTTGGCCTTTGCTTCGTCTGCCATATCAGTCTCTCTTTCTCGCTCTAGAGTGTTGCCGACGAATTGTATGTAGAGAGAGAGAGTGTGGAGGGCTTATGTAGAGAATCGGAAATGGCGTGACGAGGGACTTGTAGGCTGGCGATTGGTTTCTGGAAAGTTCTTTGGGCCTGTTTAGTGGAGGATTTTTAAAAATTAAAAGTTAATAATAAGAAAGTAAAATTAATAGCATTCTTATTTTAGTTTTTAAATAATTAATTTTTTTATTTATTTAAATTATTTTTATCTAATAAGTTATAAATAGAAATTTTATCAAATAGTTTGACATAAACTCTCAAATCAAAATAATTTATAATCATCCCAAAAATTGTAACAAATAGTCCCTTGGGGAGATGGATTGGGATACGTTTAGTTTCAGTTTTTAGAAATTACTTTTTAAAAAAAATTATTTTTTTATGTTTCGTATGTTTTTTTATTTTTACTAAATTTTTTTAATATTTTAAGTTATTTTTTTAATTTTTACATACACTTAATATAAATATATTTAAAAAGTATAATATTTATAAATTTTTTAAAAAAAATTCACTATATATCAAAAATATTTTTAAAAAATTACAAAAATTAATATATTTTTTTATATTTTTGTATATTTATTAATTTTTAAAACATTTTTTATAAGTATTTTACTATTTAAATATATGTAAGTAAGGTACATCTAAAAAAATTTAAAAATTACTTAAAATTTTAAAACTATTCACTAAAAATAAAAATAAAAATATGAGAAATGAAAATTTTAATTTAAAAAAAATTAAATTCAAAAAAATTAAAACCAAACCGACTGCGTCTACTATTTAGCGTTCGTGTGGAATGGGAGGAGTTATTTGGTCACAGGAATAAGATAGCTCGTTTTCGAATGAATGACCTAAAGCCCACATTGCAATGGTTTATGTTACCTGTTTGGGTCTGAGTTTATTCCTTTTAATTAAAAAAAAAAAAAAAACATAAACCAAATATGTTTCTATGTATTTTTATATTTTTTAAAATAATTTTTTGTAAAGTTTTAAAAAAAAAAAATACAAGATAAAGGTGTTTTGCTAATAAAACGCTATTGTTTTAGCATGTAGTAATACAACTCCTAATGGAAACACTGTGTTGGAGAATTATATTAAGGTCTTGTTTGGGGTATTTTAAAAAATTAAAAAATTAAAAAGTCACTATTCTATTTAAGTCATATCATCTTATTTAAGTCACATCACCTCTTTATCACATCACTTCAAATTCAACTCATATTTTATAAAAAAATCAAAAAATACACTTATTTACATCATCTCAACCCACCCCTAAGATGGAGCGCTACAGGCCAAAAGGAAGCAATCAAAAAAAGATGAAATTTTTTTTTTTACAAGGAATCATATTGTTGAGCTGCACAACAAAAGTAATGTGATTATAACTGATATATAATTGATTATATCAATAAATAAATGTCCTATCCTTTTGGGTGATAATTTAGACTTTTGTCTCTTCTAACTCTTGCAAAGCAAAGCACATCTTTAGGTGCAGCGGATTTCTTTTCTACCGTTGTATTTAGGCTTATTTTGGAAAGATGGTAAAAATTAATTTTTTTGTTTTTAATTAAGATTTTTTAGAGTGATTTGGGAAGTTAGTAAAAAGTTTTTTTTTTTTTTGAATTAATATTTATTTATTGTGTCACATCACACCAAAATGACTAAAATAACCTCACCAAACTTAAAAAATTACATTTCATCCAAATCTATGAGATGTAAATATTGAGGGTAATTATGTAATTTTCCAACCTACTTTTTTCACTTCCCAAATGAGCAAAAAACGCACAGCTGCGTTTTGCTCCAAGCCACAAACGTGACGTTTTTATCTCACCCCAAAATAGGCCTTAATTGAGAAATTTGAAAAGAATTTTAAAAATGAAAAGAATTTTTTTTTTTCATTTTCAAATCAATTTTATTTAAATTCTTCAATCAAATATAGTGCAGGAGTCTTCCGATGATTAAGTTAAAAGAGAACTTGAGAGAGACCCACTTCCTTATATGTGCAAATCAACTTGATATAGTTTGGAGTTTAGGTCCGCTCCCTTTAAATTTTAAGTTTAACTCTTATTAAATGTTATCAATTTATTGGGGTTATGCACACAAGTTCTGTTTGAGATTTGCCTAATCCACATGGAAGGGACATTTCGCGTTGGTCTCAAAATTAATCGAGATATGCATAAACTGGTTCAAACACACCATCATCAAAAAAAATATGTGAAACACAAACTTCTAGAAAATAATGTTGTTAGGCCTTGTTCAAGGTGAAGTCAGGCTTCTGGGTCAAGCCCATTGATATGTAGTATGAGTTGAGCCTAGAGTCGATAAAACTGAATCCATCGTTTGAATTGAATCAAAATTTCAATTTTCGGTTTGTTTGTCATAATATACCGTCTGTTTTGGTTTAAATTTTTTTATATTGATGCAAATTGAACCAACCAAATATTATATTTAAATACTTTTATATTTTAATTCTTTGAGCATCTATATAATAAGGGAGGATAGTTTTTGAATTCTGATGGGACTTTTGTCCCTTTGTCAAAATGTGGACCTTAGATTGATTCAATCCAAGGGCTGAAAATGTCTCTCTCTCACACACTTACTCCTCTCATCCCTTTCTTTCTGATTTCAAATTTTGAACACACCCTCTCTTTCTCCCCCCGTCTTCATAACTCTGTTTTGCTCTGTTTTTTTTGGTCAATTTGAGATGCAACACAACATTCTTCGAAGGAGGAAGAGAAGAATAGAAATGTCGAAAGAGAATGTATTTAGTGGGTCAATCAATCAAGGAACCACCAGCACCAGATTCATTCACTACGACAAAAATGCCCACCCAATTGGATCTCACCAGGTCGAGTTCACTCAGTTCTACCCACAAGCAGGGTATGAAGAACTCTCTCTCTCTCTCTCTCTCTCTCTCTCTCTCTCTCTCTCTGTGATTGCTCTGTTTTTTTTATTGTTGTTTTGTTTGTGAATCTGCAGATGGGTAGAGCACGATCCGATGGAGGTTCTGGAGAGTGAGGATTCGTATGAGCAAGGCAATATAAAGCCACTGTAGATGGGTACAATGTTGACAGTGGACTCAAGGCAATTGGACTCACCAATCAAATAGAAACAACGGCCATTTGGAGCAAATCTACTAGTCTCCATTTCTATAACGCCATTGTTTGGATGGATGTTCGTACCAGTTCTATTTGCAGGTCCATTTCTCTATTCATTCATTGATTCATCCAATTTCTTCTTTTTTTTTCTTTTTAATTATTATTATTATTTTATCATTTTGTTTGTGCAAATTGAAGATCTAGAACTGTGTTTGTTGATTCTTATCAATACCCATTTCTTGAATTGTCTGATTTTATATTGGTTTTTTTTTTCCTGGGAATTGTGAGGATATTTTGTTCTTTAGATGTGATTTTATATTGTCTGATTTTATCAAAAACTATTGCATGTGATGGCCTACCATTATTTATTTATTTTTTTTTTAAAAAAAAACAAGTTGTAAATTACACTAACTTTTCCTGGTATTTGAAACATAAGTCTTTGATTTTTTTTACCGAATCACTATTCATCTATTATATTCTCATATATAGTGGTGCTGATCGTGTGCAAGATGGTAAGCATGCACTACTAAATAATTTTTAGTTATTTTTGCATCTATAGATGCAAACACAATAACACAATAACTATTATCTATTTGGAATCACTTAAAATATATACATTTTTCATAATTAATATTCCAGTTAAATTTTTTTATAAATTGGGTTGAAAGTGGGACATATATAAGAGTATATATATAAGAAGTCATTTACATAATAATTTAGAAAATCAAATTACAAATTTTTTTTTTTTTTTTTTATACTTAATCAATTAGTTTCAACGATTGATTGATGGGATTTTACTCCTGATGATTGATCAATTGGTTAAAATCTATATAACAAAACCGCTCATATTTTGAATCCGGATGGGACTTTTGTCCCTTTGTCAAAATTTAGACCATTAGATTGATTTAATCTAAGGGCTGAAAATAACCCACGCACCCTTTGTCAAAATTTAGACCATTAAATTGATTTAATCAAAGGTAACCTCCTATAGAAAAAAAATAAAAAATCACTAATAAAACAGCCCTTTATTTCTATTGGTTTTGTTTCCTATGGTAAAACAGCCCTTTACTTGTCACAACCCAAATCCGGTACCCAAATTTATTTTTATTATTTTTTTTTATACTGATAAAGAATTTTTTTTATTGCAGCATTGAATTAAATTTACAAATTCGGGTGTCACATTATTGGTTTCACTATTGTTTGTGTCCACCGCATTGGTTTCTACATCAATATTGATTAACACCAGTGAATAATTACAAAAAAAAAAAAAAATAGTAATAAGATGTGTTTCAGAAGATGCTTCATTGAAATGTGTCAAGTTCTTGGATTAATTAGCTTTGTTATAGGAATTCACTCAATTTTGATTGGAGTCTGATTGTGTTTGGAAGTGTGATTCAGATATCTTTGGGGATTGGCTTTATTTGTTGTTATTCATGGTTAAGACGTTTTATATGGTCTCTTTTCCCTCCATCTCTCTCATCTTTGTTGTTGCCATTAATCCATTGCCTCATTTCTCTCTCTCTCTCTCTCTCTCTCTCTCTCTCTCTCCCTTTTTGGTCTCTTTTTCCCCTAAAAATGTGGGGACATAATTTTTGAATGACGACACGTGGCCGAGGTGTCACCGAAGTGCCAGCCGAGGTGCCATGTCTCATGGTCATGATGCCGATATGATCTCGGCTAGGCCGAGGTTATCTGCGAAGATACCAGAATCCGGGATAAGCGGATAAGGGACAAAAGTCCTAGAATGGGAGAAGACTTCAGTTTGGGTAAAGATGAGACTCTTAGAGGGTTTATCCTAATCCTACTGGGAGTCCAAGATTAGCAGTAATCCTAAGTCCATTAGAGCTAGACTTCTATTGGGACTAGGATTATGTTGGCTATAAAAGGGAGGCACCCCCATGGGGTCTAAGGGATGCTTTTGATATTCTATCTAGTGAGTTAAACACTATTGATTATCTTTGAGAGATATGGAGTACTGACTTGATCGTCAGAGTACCCCTGGGTGGACGAGCCATCGCCGGAACCTCTTCTTTCTGTTATAGGTCATTCAAGCGCTATCTATTCTGCCGGTGTTCTCCAGTTGAATACTAAGTTGGCAGTGTGGTCGGAAATTGACACACACAATTTGGCGCCGTCTGTGGGAACGAAAGGAGAATAGATGGCCAACAACGAACAGAAAGAGAAGGTTAGGGATGACACCCCTACTGAGAGTGGGAAACATATTGACCTTGACGTCGAAGAAGACAACTGCAACGAAGAGACTCGTGATAAGAATCACGAAGGAAAGAACGTCGGCCAGGAGGGCGGTGTACCGAAGAAATCGGACCGGAGCGAGTATTATAACGAGGACGACCTCCAAGTATGGAAAGATAGATGCCTGCAGAGGGACGATGAGATGAAGAGAATGGCGGACAAATTGGCGGACCTGCAAACGGTCGTCAATTTCCTGATGCAGAACAACGTCATGCAGCCACTGTTCTCGCTACAAGATACGCCGATTCCAGCGGCCCAGAAAGGGGGGCAGAAAACGGTTCCTGCAGTCCCTCAGGATGACGGGACCAATGGACATTCTCACCGGCCTTCGTAGGAGGTCGGGCATGGAGAATCCCAAAAGACACGATCTCGGCCTAGATGATTAGGTCTGAGAAGAGAAGAGCTCAACCTAAAGTGAGCAGATCCCAGATTCTAGAAGACAAGATCTCGGCCTAGATGATTAAGTCCGAGAAGAGAAGAGTTTACCGAGATTATGTTTAACACTTGTTGAAACTTGAGAAAAGTTTACAAGTTGAAGTTAAACCGAGATTATGTTTAACACTTGTTGAAACTTGAGAAAAGTTTACAAATTGAAGTTAAACCGAGATGATGTTTAACACTCGTTGAAACTTGAGGAAAGTTTACAAGTTGAAGTTAAACCGGGGTCATGATTAAAGGAAGGAATGATATAGGTTCCATCACCTCAGGATGCTGAGGTACTAAAACCTAGGGGGCAGTTGTGGGGACATAATTTTTGAATGACGACACGTGGCCGAGGTGTCATCGGAGTGCCAGTCGAGGTGCCACGTATCATGGTCATGATGCCGAGATGATCTCGGCTAGGCCGAGGTTATCTGCGAAAATACCAGAATCTGGGATAAGCGAATAAGGGACAAGAGTCCTAGAATGGGAGAAGACTTCAGTTTGGGTAAAGATGAGACTCTTAGAGAGTTTATTCTAATCCTACTGGGAGTCCAAGATTAGCAGTAATCCTAAGTCCATTAGAGCTAGACTTTTATTGGGATTAGGATTATGTTGGCTATAAAAGGGAGGCACCCCCATGGGTCTAAGGGATGCTTTTGATATTCTGTCTAGTGAGTTAAACACTATTGATTATCTTTCAAAGATATAGAGTACTGACTTGATCGTCGGAGTACCCCCAGGTGGACGAGCTACCGCCGGAACCTCTTCTTTCTATTGCAGGTCATTCAAGCACCATCTATTCTGCCAGTGTTCTCCAATTGAGTACTAAGTTGGCAGTGTGGTCGGAAATTGACACACACAAAAAATAATGTTCCGCCATGTAAAAGAAGTAAAGACAATAGTTCTTTTGTATGAATCTATTAAGAGTATTCAATCATGGTTTTAGGTAGAGATTTGGAAAGAAAAAAAAAGTGAATAAAATATGAATGAAATATAATTTAAATTTTTTAATTTTTTATATTTTTGCCTTATTCATTTTTCATTTAATTTAAAATATGAGTAAAATATGAATGAAATATAATTCAAGTTCATGATCCAAACACAATTTAAAAAAATTGTATTGTTGGCATTCAGGTATTCAAGCTATTTGAATGACAGATAGTTTGAATACTAGGGATAAAACCAAATCTTGAACCAATTTATAGAACAAAACCAATTTCAGTAATACCAATGTTTTGTCCCAAAAATTTTTAGTGTATGTACATGATACACCTAAAACAAGTACTTAGTCTTCAACCACACTTTTTTTTTTCCCCCCTCTCAAAAATGAAAAAAATCTTGGAAAGTCAATTTTTAGATCTTTTAAGGTTAATAATTCAATTCTCACAATATTTTCTCATGTACATTTAAATATTTCTTTATCATATCTATCTTTTGTCAAAAAAATGTTAGCTTAGTTATATCTTGGAGACATTTTAGCTTACTTAGTGGATGAATTATTTTTGATGAAATTATTTGTTGGTTGTATGGAGTTTGATTTTATGAAATATATATTTTTTGTTTGTTTTTCTATCTCTTTGTTCACTTTAAGTGCAGAAGTATATATCTATTTGTTGGTTGTACATATGTTTCTACTCATTTACACCCTTTGCCAAGTTGGGGTAATGTGGCATATCTAAAATGGTAACATTCATTAATATTTTCTTTTGATGTTTAAACTTATTCATTATTTTTATTATTTTAAAATTGTGTAGATGTTCAAATCTTTTGTTATTTGTTAATTTTACTAAATAGATTCTTAGAAACAAAGTACTAAACAATTAATGTGTTTTATTGATAGAGTGATTTGTAGGTTATTAGTTTGGTATTTGCACATCTATGTGATTTTTTATTAATTAGCTTTCTAATTTTTGGTGGCGGAAAGTGATTTTTTACTCGTGGTATATGAATTAGCTTTATAACTTTTGCAGTTTCATTTCAACCTCTTTTAGTTCAATAAAATTCAAGAAAGCTTAAGCCATCGATATGTTTGGTTCCAAACAATAATGTAGGAGCCATCTATTGATTGCTTCGTTTGATTCACTTGGTGAATTAAAATAAGCTATGTATTGCTACCTTTACAGGTTTTGGCAATACTAAGCTGCAGTGACCTATTGCTTGGATTAATATGTATTTTGTGAAGTTAACTTTCATAAAAATTACAGGTTTTGGCAATACTAAGCTGCAGCAACCTCTACAATTATGGATAATGTAAGTTGTCTTTTTTTACAAATTACTGGTTCATACTGGCAATACTAAGCTACAACAACCTTTACACCCTTATTATTATTTTAATTTACATCTCATATAAAAAAAAAATTCTCATTTTTGGAGACTTATAGCGAACTGTAATATTGGTTCCTTTTACTCATCTTCTTATCTTATAACATTTTTGAATCTATAAATTTCAATTTTGTCCATATCAACTACTCATTTGCTTTTGTATGTATAGATTTAGTTTCTTCAAGAAAGAAGTGTCGGTGTAGTGATTCGTGATGAGCGGGATCTTAATGTCGTTCATAATTCTAAGGTCAACCCAAAAATCATTTTCTTTTCATTTTTTTTTATTATTTCTTATATTTTGGTTATTTTTTAAAGGCAACGGAAAAGGAAAATGCAAAGGCAATGTTGAAGGGAAAAGAAAAGGTGACTTATGCTTGCAAGGGCAAGAGAAAGGAAAATGCATGTCCAGTGGTATGGTTCTTATTGGTTTTTGTAAAAAAAAAAATTTAATTTGTTATTTTCATATGCATGTCCAGCGATACGGTTCATAATTGTATTTAATTTTTTAAACAAACAGTGCACTTTTCTTAGTGCCTCCTGTATATATGTCAAAATCTGCACCACTTTTCAATATAAGTGCATGGACATTTTGAGATAAAGAGACAGAAGGGAGAAAGGACTAGATAGTGAGAAAATGGGCCCCCTAAACAAAAATCAGGTATATGTCCTCTTTAAATAGGGATACTCTATGAAGCTCATAAGTTGGCCAAATATTTGTTCATTAGTGTAAACAAAATCACACAAACTATGGGAAAATAAAAAGCGACTTATGCTTGCAAGGGCAAGAGAAAGAAAAAGAAAAATGCATGTCCAGCAATAGGGGTGAAAGGAAAAATCGGTAAACCGATTAGACCGACCGAACCGAACTAAACCGGCCGGTTTTGGTCCTTTTTTTTATTGTTTCGGTCTGTTCGGTTATGTTAAAACAAAAAATCAAAATTCGGTTCGGTTTTCGGTAATTATAATTTGAAAATCATATACACCGAACCGCACCGATATATACTCCCTTTTTTTTTATTACTATTATTTATTGTCCAGCTATTTTTTATTATTATTTTTCGTCCAGGTCACCTATGTATTCAATTCCAATATTCAAACACGTTTTCACACTGTCCAATGTTTCACATTGCTCAAAATAAAAAAATAAAAAAACTCTCTCTCTATCTAATTATTACACTACTCAAGAATGAATCTCATGGTCTTGGATGTTTCTGAGAGTAATTGCAACTCTCTACAAAACAAATGCTCTATCTCTCCTCTCTTTCTCTCTATATTTTTGTGTGTGTTCATCAATGAAAGGTTTATATGCTTCATCTTCTTCCTACAAAATATTTTGTGGGTCTTCCATCTTCCATCTTCCATCTTCTATCTTCCATCTTCATCTTCTTCATGTGAAGGTTGTATCTCTCTCTCTCTCTCTCTCTCTCTCTCTCTCTCTCTCAAAACCCTCTCATCTTCTTCCTTCTTCCATCTTCTATCTTCATCTTCTTCATGTGTTCACCAATGGTCTTTTACCTTCAAGAAAAGATTTTGTTGAAGATCGAAAAACCAACGTGTACCGATCGAACCGCACCGCCCCAACGTAAAACCGCTTAGTGCGGTTCTTACCAGTAATTCGGTCTGTTCGATGCAGATCAATGGAAAACCGAAGGGTGCCGTTCGGCTCAAAAATACCTTAAAATCGGACCACACCGCACCGATTTCACCCCTATCTAGCGATATGGTTCTTACTGGTTTTTGTAGAGTTTTTTTTTCCCCCCCATATGTTTGTATCTTTTGAATAAGCCATAATTGTATTTTAATTTTTAAACTATGCATTTTTTAGTGTCTCCTGTAATCTGTGGAAATCTCCTATATATCTGTGTACTTTTCAATGTAAGTGCACGGAAATTTTGAGATAAAGAGGGAGAAGGGAGAGAGGAATAGATAATGAGAAAATGGGCCTAAAAAAAAATCGTGTATGCGTCCTCTTTAAATGGGGATTCTTTATGAAGCTCATAAGCTAGCTGAACATTTGTTCGTTATTATAACAAACTATTTGCTGTAAAAACTATGGGTAGCCATGGGTAAGAGTATAATGCATTTTTTTAGAAGAAAGGGTTTTTAAATCCTATTTTTAAAAATATAGAATTTACGAGAACGAAAGCAAAGAAGAAAAATGGATATAAAAATAGAAAATGGTACTTTTTTTAAATAGTAGAAAATGGTACTTGATAAGATAGTATAGCTAAGTTTGGGTTAAGTGTATTTAATATAATGTTTGTTTGGATTATGTAGTGGCAAGTCTTATTTTATTTTTTTACCTCCAATTAATATAATGGCTTTATTTTTGTCTAAATATGCACATGTTAATTTGGGACATCTCTGGATGGATGTTTTTAGGTGTGTTTGTATTTTGTTTTCATGCATAATTGTTCTAAGGTTAGTTGCTTCTCATGCTTCTTTTGAAAATTTAGTATTGTTTGATATTATTCTGCTTTTGAAACTCCATACCTTTTGTTTTCATTTTGTACTTATAAATGCACAATTTATAGATTGTGCTACGGCGAATTTAAGCAATATATTTTGGAACCTATTAATAGTTGGAGCTATTTGATGTTTCTTTAAACTGTTTTTTGTTTTTGTTGCAATATCTGTTTATAGCATTTCATTATACCATGTTAACTCATTAAAGGTATCATAATTCTTTAATAGATTAATTGGCTTCCATTGGGAATGAAATTGTGTAAGGTTTCTTTAAGTTCATAAATTTTTCTAAAATTTAATATTGTTATTTCATATTGCATAACATTTGTTTATGGTGCACTACAATATGGCGTATGGTTACTTGGTCTATTTATTACTTCCATTTTTTATTTTTATTTATTTATTTATTTTTAAGTTTAGCAGGGGAGCTCTGTTTTTGGTTAGTTTACTTTTTTGTTTTTGTTTTTGTTTTTTTGGGACAAATTTGTTTGGGTTTACTCGCAGTGTTTATAAAAGAGATCATACCTGAAAGTCATGTGTTCAACCCTTTACTTGATTGATATAATCAATTACAACTCTATGTTGTGACATGTGTCTTAGATATTGTTGACTTGGTTAAATGGATTTGATATAACATGATGACTTGGTTAAATGGATTGATATAACATATTGCTGACGTTTTATTAGGATGTCTTTTTTTTTTTTTTTTTATAAAGCAAAAGAAAACACAACATAATCATAATATATTGTCTTTGTTGTCCTATTGTTCTTTCTACTTGGGAGTTGATTATTTTAAAAATATGGTTCAGCTGGCAAGGAAAAACATGTGTGCTCATTTTTTGTCAAGTGCTTTGAAGAAGGTAGTAAAACTAGAGGAGGAAAACATGTTAAGATCATTTTTATTTCAGGTATTGATACTAGCAATAGTTGATGGCTATTGGATGACTTTAAATATTTTTAATTTGGCTATTTTTTAAAGCAACAATTTCTATTCTAAAATTGTCCATAGTTGATGTAATTGATGATTTTCATATTAATTTGACAAATTAGATTAGTTACTGGACTTTTTTTTTTTTTTTTGTAAAATTAAATTTCACCTTTTAAGCAATTTTTCATAAATGGTTTTATGAAAAAAATATTGCTACATTGTTGGGATGTTATGGCATAAAGTTGATGCATTTAGTTTTTCAATCTATAGTTGACTGCAAAATTCATCGTTTTAGGGTGACATTTCGTGTGTTTTGTTATATAGATTGTCTATTTTTTGTTGTAGAATATTCAATATTGGGGCTCCCTCCGCGATGTAGAGAGCTGTCACTGCTTTCTTCAAATTGATTGGAAAATTATTCTTTGAGATTCGATTTCCGTATCTTAATATGTAAACAATTTCTAAAGACTACTATTTTCCAGGTTATACTTTGCATTTGGCCTAATCCATGTTGTTTGTTTTATGTTATTTTAATCAGGTATTTGTAATTCGGGGCACTATAACACTCACCAATGTATTAGGTGTTAGCCACAAACTAATGATAAGAGTGCTGACTAGATCTTTTATTTTGAATCAGTTTATTACAATTGAGTTCTCCACGTGGTACCCAAAAAAAAAAATTTGTCTTTTTCTTGTAATTGAATTGATTTATTACTTTGGACATGGAAGTTGTCACTACTTCGGACATGTAAGTTGTCTCTTTTTTTTTTTTTTTTTTTTAAAAAAATACACTTTTTTCCCCTCTAATTGTCTTCTAATAAAATTCTCTTTTCTTTTATTTTTATAGGACAATGGAGATTTGTACCAAACTGTAATATGGGGCTCTCTTTACTCATCTTCTTATTTCATTGGGAAAATTACACTTATTTATAATTTTTCTTATTTAATTTACTCTTCTTATTATACATTTTCTTTCAACTATTGATACTAGCAACATTGATGGTTATTGGATGACTTTAAACTCCTTTTAATTTGGATATTTTGTAAAGCAACAATTTCTATTCTAAAGTTGTCTATAGTTGATGTAATTGATGATTTTTACATTAATTTGACAAATCATATGAGTTGCATGAATTTTTTTTTTTTTTTACAAAATTAAACTTCACCATTTAAGCGGTTTTTCATAAGCGGTTCTATTCTAGAGTTGATTTTTTCTTGATGATATGATGCATTTAGCTTTTTCAATTTACAGTTAATTGCAAAATTCACTGTTTTAGGATGACGATTTGTGCGTTTTGTTATATAGATTGTCGTGTGTTTTGTTGCAAAAAATTCAATATTGGAGCTCCCTCCGCGATGTAGAGAGGTGTCAATGCTTTCTTCAGATTGGTTGCAAAATTATTTTTCTAAAATTACTATTTGTCAGGTTATATTATCTGTATTATGTTATTTCCATAAGATATTTTTGGTTCGGAGTACTATGACACTCACCAGTGTATCAGGTGTTAGTCACAAACTAATGGTAACAGTACTGACTTGATCTTTTATCAGGTGCTACAGATTTTACAAATCTTAACGTGATACGTACAAATTACAACTACATTTTGATCCTAATATTATTTACACCGTACATTTAAGTACGGGCATACACTAGTTATATGATAAGTGACTAATATAATATATTTTTTGTGACAAAAACTAAGGAAAGAAATATTTATAGAGCAATTTTCACATATTTTCTTTATTTATTATTAATATAAAATTCTACAAGTTTTTATAAAACCTTTTAAAATTTTAAGTAAATCTCTCTTCTACATCAAACCGATAAAACCAAACCGTAATATACGGTCTATATCGATTTCTCAATTATGAAAATTGAAAGAATTAGTTTGGTACTAAATTTACTCTCAACCGAACCATTTACATCCCCTGTACCATCGTTTTGACCCATTTAACCCCAAGTAATTGCTCCATTAGTGAGTACAAATTATAGATAGTTTGGTGGTTATACTTTTTTAGTAGAGTATGAGATCCAATTGATTTATTAAAAAAATTTTAATTTAATTTGATATTGATTATAATATATTTTTTATATATTATATCTGATTTTTTAAGACTCGATACATATTTTAAAAATCTGTTCGGTGACAGATAGGTTTTGAGAAAAAATCTGGGCCATCAATATTCTTGTATTGAGTTTCGTGCTGAGATATTTCTTTTAATCAGTTTATTCGGTAGTGGCGTTTGATGTGCGGCGTGAACAAGAAAAAGTGTTGTTATGCAGTTTGGCGTGGTAAAGTCCAACTTGTGCTTTGGTTGCTGCTTTGATTTCAAGCATCTGGTCATTGTTATAGTTTCGATCTGGGGTTATTATTTTTTGAATCTTCTTCAATTCTATTTTGAAGGTAATTTATTTATTTATTTAGTGAGATCTTTTATCTAGTTTATTTGTGATTATTTAAAATTCACTTAAAGGTGATTTGTAAAATTATTCATGTCTAAAAACTCTTAATTGCTAGTGAAATCGGATTTTGGTTCTGTGGATGTATCTCACATTGAGGAACACGTAAAAATTATTAATTTAATTTTTCTACATTAATTTTTATTTCCATTGAATGATTTACTTGTGGAAAATCATCTATTTTCCCTAATATAGTCATCATTCAATAAATTCAAAGTATAAAATGACAAAATAAAAACAAATATAAAGTTTTAGTTTTATTAAGTAACAATTTCTTTTTTTCAATCACAAATTCAATATCTAAAAACGGCGGCAAGAGAAATCATAGCTAGGATTTGCTCATAATTCTTGCAATTTCACATACTGGCAAGGCTAGTGGTCTTTGAGCATCCCAGCAGTTTACTTAAATTTTATTTTAAAATGTTATTAAAAAATTCATTCTCTATTTTAGGAATCACTTTTTTATTTATTTTTCCCTTCAAACTCCTAATTCTTTCTCTATTCTATTAAAATAATATTTTTAATTACTTTTAAATTTAAATATTTTTTTAATAATAAAATAATGAAAGCTCAACCAAACACTAGCAACACTGCAGAGGAAAACAAATAGGGGAGATCGACCGGGTGGTCGACCGGCCAGATGACTAGGCGGTCGACAGGTTAGGTCATTTTTGAGCATTTTTCTTCTTCAGCTACAGGGCACTCACGAACATCCGGGGATGTCCCAGGGGACGTTTGGGGGGACGTCCAGGAGACTTTCCCTTCACGCCTTCAACGAAATAAAATAAGAATTTATTAAATGTAAGAGAGTTATAGGGAGTCACTGTAACAAAAACTAGTTAAGGAAATTATTTAAAGAAACTGTTGGAAGTGTATAAAGTGATTTCAACCCTTTAAAATAAGTAAGGAGTGGGTTTAGGGGGATTGCTGGGATGCTATTAGGCCCCTTTTGAGAAGTGGGTTATAATCCACTTCTCAGATTATAACTCATTTCTTCTTTCACAAAAAAATTGCTTATAAGCAATTTTTTTATCAAAAAATCAATTATAATCATCTTTTCAAAATAGCCCTTTGTTACTAAAGTTGTTCCCATACCTCTGCCCAGTCATCTCACATATGGGTTGTTGGTTAACCAGATCCATCAAAGATTCCAAAGCATTCTGTATATGCAATGTGGTTTGTATGTAGATTCTGTAGCTAATGCATATCTCCAGTAAGGTGAATTAGCTGGAACAGAACTTCCAAACAATGGTTTTAAATTCAATCAATTCGGTTTAATATTAATCCTATTAAACTGATTCATAAATATGCATCAATTCATATATAGCCTGAGAATTAATATCGATTTAATATAATCGGTACATCACTTGATAGTTCATATAGTAAATAGATGTTTATCCAACTCAACTCAATAATTTAATTGCAATTTCTTTTTTGAAAAAACATACAACTCAACTCAATAATTTATTATAGGAAAGCGCTAGAAGAAGGGCTTGAACCTTCGACCTTGTGGTTAACAGCCACACGCTCTAGCCAACTGAGCTATTCCAGCATTGATGTTTTTGGCTTTTGTGTAATATCTCTTTAACTTTTGTTGCTGTAAATTGTTTATCAAATCTCCATCGGCCACCATGTCTGTCAATGATAAAAGTTGGGTCCCGCCATGCTACACACCCTCAAAATAGTGTTTATTATATACAAATTATGATATTTGTAAGATTAGTTATCATAAATATCATAATTTTACAAATATCATAATTGAATTATTTTAAATTATAGTTAAAAAAAATTAATTATAGCCAAACACTACATAAGGTATAAAAAAAAAAAATTTAAAAAAATTAAAAAAAAAGAAGAAAAAACACGATGATTGACGTATATTTGGTAGTAGTTTTTTTTTTTTTTTTTTTGATATACAAAAAAAAAGGTGTTTATTGTACATTAGTAAAAGGAAGTTAAAAAAAAATTAAACATGATTTTATAGTTAGTTAAGTATTAATTATTAAGGACAATACAATAAGTTTAATATTTAGAGGGACTAACTTGGGGTAATTCTATTTTCACACATCAATTTTTCTCAGTGAACACACTTACTGAAGGATGTTGTCATTTGCACACCAAAATAAAATTTATAAAATCGGTTGCAACTACTATTATGAAGTATAGTGGTTAAGAACGGGTGTCGAACCACAAAAACTAGGGCAAGTTATTTTTTATTCAAAGATTTCGGTTTTGAAAATGGAAAGTGAGAAAAAAAAACCTTAGGGTTTAGAATCCACTGCTGACCTTATAATTGGGGTTTATTGTATTTAGATTGTAAAAAATCATTGAAATGGATACTACGATGTGTCTTGGTCAAGACACATCACTTAAAATATTTGTGTTTTAAAATCAGAAAGCCATGAATCATTTTCGCTTCGTATAGACCGTCATCACTAAACTAAACTAAGGTTAATGCACGACCTGTCTTACTAGGTATGACTAATCTAATAATTTTAATACATAAGCAGTGAAAATAATTGTATAACATGTATTCATGACTAGTGAACACATAATTTGATAAAACAATATCGACACAAAAATCTAAGTTATACAACAGTATCCAAAATCAATTAAAAATCTACAAAACTAAATACAAACTACCCCAATCACTTTATCAGAGTTTCATCTTAACCTTAAGATATGGAAATTAGTTCTACATACTAATATTACAACCACTATAAAATATATACATTCTAAACGTTCTCACTCTCCATTTCTTTCTTTTCTTTCTCTTTTCTTTCATGCAGAGCTTCGGCTGAAGCTTGCCTGCCTTTGTTTCGCTGTTCTCTCCTTTCGTTTACACGCAAATGGAACCACTACAACAAAATGCACTTTTGGCGACCAAAAATAATATTAGTCAGCAAAAGTCAAATATTTAGCTACTCATTTTTTTTAGTCGGGGAATATTAATTATTGGCGACTAAAAAAAAAATTAGTCACTAAAAATATCACAATTGGCGACTAAAAAAATTTGACTACTAAAATTTTTTAGTAGCCGAATGAAAAAAAAAAATAATTATTTTTTATATTTGGTGACCAAAATTTTGGTCGCGAAAAGTATATTTTCAACGGCAATAGAATACTTTAGTAGCCGTATAGTTAGTTTTAGCTACTATAATTGTTTAGTAGCCGAATAAAAAGAAAAAAAATATTTTTTATCTTTGGCGACCAAAAGTTTAGTTGCTAAAAGTATATTTTCAGCGACAAAAGAATATTTTAGTAGCCGTATAGTTAGTTTTAGCTACTAAAATTATTTAGTAGCCGAATAAAAAGAAAAAAATTATTTTTTATCTTTAGCGACCAAAAGTATATTTTATCTCTTGGTTGCCAAAAGTATATTTTCAGCGACAAAAGAATATTTTAATTGCCAAAAAACTAAAATATTTGGAGGGAAATTTCAAATTTTGGAGGGATTCAAAAAGTAATTAGTAACTAAAATATGTAATCTCGAATTGTTATTAATTATATGAAAAATGCTTCAGACCTCGAGAGCATGAGGCGTGAATGCCTCGAATGAGCTCTGTGACGCGTGTGGCTCTCTCTTTCTCTCTGCCTCTCTCTTCTCTCATCCATCTCTCTTACTTATTCAAACCCAAAACAATCTCACTTTACTATATTCAAACCCAAATATGGGATTCCTTCTCTTTCTCTCTCTCTCTATCTCTATTCTATTGAAACCCAAACACTGTTTCAGTCTAGCAAACAAGAGCAAAATTAGCCAACCCATCGGCAGTGATGAAGGGCTTCCGATGTTTTCCGGCTTCCCTTCTTTGCATTGACATGTTGCAAAGTTACCCAAGTCCTAGATCCCCAAATCTCCTCCATTGACAACCGACAAAAGGTCAGTTTATTTATTTATTTATTATATATATATATTTATAAATCATTGCCATTTAATCGCCATGATGAAAAGCTTAGATGCCGTTTGGTAACACTTATGTTTTCAGTTTTCCGTTTATATTTATAAAAATTTTAAAAACTCAAATAAAAACTTGTTTGTTAAATTTTTGATTTATAAATCAATGGTCTCAGTTTATAAATTTGGCTAAAAAATGAAAACACAAAAAATTAGTTTACGTTTTGAGTTTTGAGTTTTTTTTTTTTTTACCACCCAACACTAGCCAGCACCCGCCACCATTTTCTACTACCGTCTTCCGCCACCACCACCCACCATCGACCTCCCACCACTACCTGCCACCACCACTACCCACCTGCCACCCACCACTACCCGCCACCCACCCGCCACCACCCACCACCCGCCACTACCATCCACCGCCCGTCACCACCACTCACCGCCCACCTACCACCACCATCCACCACTCGCCACTACCAGCCACCTGCCACCCACCAGCCACCACCACCCACGACCCACCCGCCACCCACCTGCCACCACCACCACCACCACCACCACCCACTCGCTATCACCCACTACCCACCACTGTCACCCACCCACCCACCACCCACCACTGTCACCCACCCACCCACCACCACCACCCGCCACCTATTCGCTACCATCACCCACCCGCCACCACCCATCACCACCCGTCATTCGCTACCCATCTGCCACCACCACCACCCACCACCCGCCACCGTCACCCACCCACCCACCACCACCACCCGTCATTCGCCACCCATCTGCCATCACCACCCACCACCACCCATTTGCTACCACCCACCACTCGCCACCGTCACTCACCCATCCACGCACCACCACCATCCACCACCACCCCGCCACCCACCACCCACCATTACCACTTTCCACCGCCGTCTTCCGCCGCTACCACCGGCCACTTGCCACCACTTGCCACCATCGTTTTCTACCACCATCACCCACCACCTGCTATCATTTTCCACCACCGTCTTCCGCCACCACCACCCGCCATCATTTTCCACCACCGTCTTCCGCCGCCACCACTCGTCTCCACCCACCACCCGCCACCACTTGCCATTTCTTACTTTTTTTTTATATTTTTAAACATTTTGTCTAAACCAAACGCGTTTGTAGTTTATATTTTTCTAAAAAAAAAAAAAAAAAAAAACTAGTTTATAAAATTTTTGTAAATATAAACTGAAAACGTAAACGTTACCAAACAGCCCCTTAGTGATTAATTTATTTATTTTTTCGTTTTTATATTTTTTTAATTTTTTTTAATTTTTTAAATCCTCTCCATTTAATCCCCATGATGAAAAGTTGTGTGATTTTTCAAAAAAATGTTATGAAATCATACTTGCTGAAATAGACTTGTTGTTAGGCATACATGATATGCATCAGTATTCTAATCCCTTTTACAAAAACAGAACAACTACTTTCATGATGCATATGGAGAGGATTTTTGTATAAATGTAAGAATAAATGGAGAGGATTTTTGAAAAACAGAACAAAAGTCCTGTCATGAAGAATGTTATAAAAATAGACTTGCTGAGTTCTATTGTCATGTTGAAAGAAAAATCATCTTGTTGAAATGATAAATTGAAGGCATGTGTGGTAATTGAAAGCATGTGTAATTCTCTCTACACTTACATTTTGCATTGCAAGTGTATGCTAAAATGCCTCAATGAAATGCTTTGTGAATGGCCAAATTATTGTCTTTAAACTTACATTTCAGGGAGGCTTTACTTGGAATTCTTTCCATAATGGCTTAACTGCACTTTCATGTGAGAAGTGCATCTTTCAATAATACATACAAATGTCAAACAAATGCTGATACAAAGAGGTCAAACAAATGCTGATACATGCCAACAAGAATATGGAAATTTCAAAAAATAGGATTTAAAAGTTCTCTTTAATCAAACTCTTTTTTCTTTGGTTTTAATTTTCTAGATGGCCACTACACTTGAATCAAATTAACAATACTTGATGAATGTTCAATCTGGTAGCCCATCACTGGTTTTTGTTTAATGTTCAAACAGTTTAATTTTTGTTCAATGGATAAGAGATTTTCATTGTAGACAAGGTAAGTGTCATGACCCAAACCCGCCCCTATGGGTTTAGTATCATAACCGGCCAGTAATCTGTGATTACCAAAGGCCTACTTAACAGTAAAGACAGTAATACAGAGTAAGAGGCTGGCGGAAGCCAAACAATAAATAAAAGAGATGTCCAATGAGCTGTGACAATCTGAATGCACAAAGACTTTTATGAACAAGTCACATTCATAACCAAAACACATATGCATATCAGATATACATAACATACAAGTTAGGGATTCAATCTCTATGCCATAACTGTACAGCAGGAGTCTATAACATTTATTACAGAACAGAGACAAAGGGTGAGACTGAGACACCCCAAAAACAGCCTTAGCTTGAACAGACTCGGAACCTCGAGGTAAGGCACGATGGTTAGCTTGACAAAACGGGAGCTTAACTTGACGCTCCTAGCATCGATCTGGTGCCTGGACACCTACATATAGATATAAACAGTGAGCTAAAACCCAGTGAATAACAGATGTGTAAAGAGGTTAAGAATGAATGTCCTTTCAGTAATTAAAACAGTCAATTGCATCAGTAAATCAATCATTTAGAACCATAGTAGTCATATGTGGTACATCTCATAGCAAAACAGTACAGTAGGTCTTAACAGACCGAATAGTCAGTTGATGGCCATCATAATAGTAACAGTAGTAGTTCAAAACATTGGAACCGACAGAGATCTCTGTGACAGTAGCAGTAACAGTACAGTAACAGTAAATTGCTATGGATGCCACGAATACAGTTTACAAATAGGACAAACATTCATTCATTAAACAATAACGTTTCAGTAAGCAGAACGGTTAATCATCCAGAAAATAATCATAATTGAACATATCTTTACAACATTGTTACTCACAGAGCTCTGGGCTACAGGTAGGCTAGTGAGCGTCCTCAGATGCCAACCCTACACAGTTGCAGAATGAACACATACTAAGTTACACACTTGGGATTAATAACTCGTCCCTTAACTAGACTCGGTGTGGTTCTACGTCACTATCCTCATTAAGTTGCCTTAAACTAGGCCTAGGATGGAATGAGGATGCAAAAATGTACTTTAAAACATTTTTCAAAATTTGCTGAAAATAGGGGTCTCGCTCGAGCGTGGCTTTCCTCGCTCGAGCGAGCTTATCAAAACAGAGGGGTCGCTCGAGCGTAAACTCCTCGAGCGGTCTGTAAAAATGCAAAAGTACTGGTTGTTGAAAATCTCCGCTCGATGCTTGCTCGAGCGTGAGACACATCCTTCGCTCGAGCGTGCGCCTGCGTGCACCTGCGTGCACCAAAAACCTGAGAGCTTGCAATTCACGCTCGAGCCAACATTCCGTCGCTTAAGCGGACCTCTGAACACACAGGTGCTCGCTCGTGCGTGGAATCCTTCGCTCTAGCGAGGAAGCCAAAATATGGGTTTTCCAGATTTGCCTTCAAAGCTCAAACCAAGCATTCAACACATCAAAACTCAACCGTTTGGGCCAATTTTCTGGAAAACACTTGAAAACTCATACTACAACATATTTTGAAGATCAATTTTGTAAAATCAAGCCCAAAGGTAAGCCGATTGAACACCAATTTCAAAGAAACTTGAAGAACAATGCAAGAACATTACATGCAAGTGTTCTAATGAATTCCAATGCTCCAAAACATAACCAAATGCAAGATTGAGCTCAAAACTATGGTGAATTCATGGACTAGAACCAAAATATGGACATGCATGTGGAAATTCATGAAGAACAACCTCAAAATCTGAGAATATGTACATGCATGCATGAATGGACTCTTAATTCAACACTTTAAACCAATTCTTGACTTAGATCACTAATTTTCCCATGAATCATGCAAGAACAACTTAAATTCACAATTAAGAAGATGAATTCTCTACCTTATGCCTTGAATTCAAGATGTGGAAGCTCAAATATGCAAATTCCCTTCAATTCTCCTAATTCTCCAAATTCTCCAAGCCAATTTTGATGAACTCAAGTTTTTCTCCTACTCTTCCTCTCTCTCTTGGTTTTAGCCTAGGAAATGGAGGAGATGATGAAATGATAGTGCCAAACATATGAATCAATTACATGGCCTAGCATTAACCACTAATGGCAAACATGTAGTTTACTTGAACTAATGTAATTTAATATTATTTAATCTAATTTAATCATTCCAAATCAAATTCCAATTAAATCTACCATAAAATCACATAAATCCTAATTAACACATAACACTAATCAATTTATGATTCGGCCGCCGATAAGGCCTTCAATTTACAGTTCGAAATTAAAACATGAACAGATCATTTAATGACAAATAGATAGAAGTGCAACTAATGCAATACACTCATACAATCAGTTCAGAACTTCAGCTTAATCAGTCACTTATCATGCTTAATCACAGATTAGCACTAATTAGAGGTGAGGGTTGTCACAGTAAGTTCTCTGTTCTTAGTTTCTTCTTCTACTTTGTCTTTGCGAAGAAACTGTTTCTGTTTTGTTTCCATCCCCAAATTGAATCCAGCTCTACATTAATTATGGTTTAAGCTGTTTGAAGTAGGATATAGGCATTTTACAGTTTTATACCTTCAAATGTAATATACTTTCCTAATGTTGGCCATCTTTTTCCTATTATTTTTTTCATTAGTCCTCTAACAAGAATGTTGGATCACAAAGCTAACATACCAACGGAAGATTTGGCTTTAAATAGGAAGATTTCCATAATGCAATCTGTGCATCTAACCACAAAATAGGTGGGTTAAGTTTGGATGGCAATGATCAAGATAATAACATTAAAATTTCTGAAGCATTTTCTCAATGCAAAGTTTCTCTTTACTGAAATGTGTAGCTGAAGTTAAAAAAAAAAAAAAAAAAAAAAAAAAAAACTATATATATATTTTTTTGTATACTTTTTTTAAAAAAGCGAAGTTTGTAAAGAAAGGTGGAATGTCTAATGATTCATTGTGATAGATAGTTCTCGTTCATCCATTGGAGATCAATGGTTGCATGGTCTAAATAACAGTATCAATCTAGGTAATGGTTGTGGTATCAGTGTAGTGTTATTGGGCGTATTCTCACTGTATAGGGGGAATTGGTTATCTAAGTTGTGAATTTACTCTTTTCAATATTAAACCCTTTCAAACCAAGCATATTTGAATTTTAGGCAACTCTTTTTTCCTTTTCTATAGTATCATAATTTGAATCTATAGTATTTTTTCTTCTTGTTGTTTTATTGTGTTTTACTTGGGAAATTACTAGTGAAAATGACAAAATGTGACCTTGTCAATTGGCAGTCATCCTGTTTGTTTTGGCAAGGTGTGGCAGCTTCTTAACTATTTGGAAGATGGCCAAATTGGGTGAGTTATGATTTCATTTGAATTTTCAAAATGGAGATTATTATTTACACTCCTCACTGGCTATTCACACCCCATATTGTTTTTTGGCTAAAAGCAAAATTTAAGGATAGAAAGCAAAAGTAGAGTGTGAATAGTAATTTTCTTAAAAATTTAGGTGCTAAATTTGTTGACTAATGTTTTTTAATCATTATTATTCATCATTTTAGTGGAGTTAAAAGTCTAATTTGCCTTGGCCCAGTGGCAATATAGGTGTTACATTGGAGTCTCATCAATTATAAATAAAAACTTTATAATTAATACACTTCAGTGAGTTATCTTCATTGTGGCAAGTGCAAGAGGAAGATTGTCACGACCCGACCCAACCCGTCCCTATAGGTTTAGCGTTGTAACCGGCCAGTAATCCTTGGATTACCAAAGGCCTCTTAACATAATAATGTACAATTAGGGGTTGTGGAAGCAAATACATAAAATATACATAGTCCACCGAGCTATGAACACATACATGGGACAGAAAATTTTAAACTTTTATAAATATATGAATGACGTCAAAAGATACAGTATTTACACGTCACTTCATGTACAAAAAAATAGAGAAACTTGTTCATAGAGCAAAAGAAACAAAGTCTTATACATTCATAACAACACAGCCACTAAACTTGACTTGATCCGGAACCTCCTTGGGAGGCGTAAAGGTTGGCTGACAAAAACTGAGGCGCCAGGTCCTCAACTCTGAGCCTGGTCATGTGCCTAATCACCTACATACATAATTTAAACAGTGAGCGAGAGCCCAATGAATAATAACAGAGTAAATAGTTAAATGAATGATGTCCCATAACTAAGGTAGTTCACATTCGTATTCTTATTCAAATCATATACAGAATTCAGAATTCATGCTTGATCATACATGGCTTATCTATTAACGCTAACAGATCATATATAGAGCATCATAGATTATACTTGTCAGTTCCATAGAAGAACCTCCTGCTGGGTACGGATAACTTGTCAGTTCCATAAAGGAACCTCCGGACTGGGAACAGATAATCAGTTCCATAAGGGAACCTCCAACCAGGTACAGATAACTTGTCAGTTCCATAAGGAACCTCCGGTCTGGGTATAGATAGCATACTTGAATCATAGCATAATACCACTAACATTATTAGAGTTGGACAATCATTCATAGTATAAAACATGGCATCTCATAGAACAAATCTTATTCCATATATAGAAAATAATTTAACTTGAACATAGCTTTACTAAGTTATTACAACACAGATAACAGATGGCTCCAACTAACGGACAGAGTAGGCAATTCAGATATCTTGTGGCATGTGACCTACACAAATACAGAACGAATACGTACTGAATTACACACTCGGATCATTAACTTAGTTCTTTATTGTCTTGGCGTGTTTTTACTTCTTTATCCTCATTATGGTTGTCACGACCCAAACCCGCCCCTGTAGGTTTAGCATCGTAACCGGCCAGTAAGTCCTTGGATTACTGAAGGCCTCTGAACAGATTAACAAAATTAAGGGGCTAGCGAAGCTAATACATAAACATAATTGTCCAATGAGCTGTGCTAACTTATATGAAACGGAATATTTAAAACTTTATATACATAATCAAAAGTCATTCATACATTATACCCACACACATTAGAGTATCTTAAGTATAGCTAACAGAACAAACGAGTCTTATATACAGAAACAACAGAACTTAAACACTGAGACACTCCAGGAACCTCGCACGTGCGGCACAACGGTTTGGTTGACAACAGAACACAGATCCAGACAAAAGCCTTCAGGCTCGAGCTCCAGAATGCTCACCTATACATATATATACACACAATGAGCTAAAGCCCAATGAATAACATTAAGGTAAAGGGGTTAGTGAACGAAATCCGAACATATCATAAGAGAAAAACAGATCATAGCATAATCATCCTCATATCAGAACATAATAATGGTACATCCCATAGAACGCATCACAGAACGTCTTCTGACTAGAGTAATCGGTTCCGGATACCGATTAAACACATATCACCACAATGAAGTGGCTAACGAGATCTCGTAATTACTTGTATGTCATGAACCCGCATTTTCATGCCGTCCCCCATGACTTGAGACTATCTATGGATGCCATAATAGATTTCAAAAATGGAATATTCGTTCACAAAAAAAGATATCATTTCAAAAATCAGAACTTATCATATTTCATTTGGAACATAATTCATATGAACGTATCTTTACGATAACGTTACTCACAGTGGTTCCAGTAAGGCGGCCAATCAATCCTCGAGTCTTGACATACAATCACAAAATACATAACACAAGCATGTCTTATCATTACACATTTAAGTGGCCATTAAGGCTTAGCTTTCATTACATTGGTTCTTATTATTTCTTATCACATTGTCTAAAACACACACACTTGCAGTCTCGGAACTTAGTACATTCTTTTCTTAGTGTTTTTCTAATCCACAACCTCATTACTATGGCTTAATTAAGGCTTAGGAATGCCTAAGATGCAATGAGGATGCCAAACCATGCTTGGAACACTTAGGCAAATTAAGATTTCTGAAAATAAGGTCCATGCTCGAGCGTAGCTTTCCTCGCTCGAGCGGACATGCAAAATGTGAATGGTCGCTCGAGCGCACATTCCTTCGCTCGAGCGATCTGTAAAAGACATGAAACTTCTGAGAGCTTGCAATTCACGCTCGAGCGTACTTTTGGTCGCGCGAGCGAGTGCAACGCACTCAGAGTGGTCGATCGAGCGTAAACTCCCACGCTCGAGCGTAGATGCAAATTCTGGAATTTCCAGATTGCACCTACGAGCTCAAAACTCGAATTCCAACCTTCAAAACACATCTCTTTGGCCCAAAACTTGAGATAACATAGAAAACTTGTAAAATATGATGAATTAAGGATTATTTCACAAAATCATGGCCCAAGAGTTTGTTAAAAACTCATAATTTCAACTTAAACTTTCAAGAATGTTTATGAACACAACATGCATGAATTTTTCTTGCATCAAACTTCTCAACATGACCAAATACCACAAAACAACTTGAAACTCGATGATTTCCCCAAATGAAGATGAAATTCAAACATGCAAGAGAGGATTCTTGGAGTTCATGCTCAATTTGTGAGAAAATGCACATGCATGCACGAATTGCAACTCAAATCTTTATTCTAAGCTCAATATGCACATCAAACTCATAATCTTGAAGAAATTTCATGTTAAATGACTTAGTTACACAATCTAGAGATTGTAATCTTACCTGGAGTCTTGAATTACTCTTGTTTTAGCACAATCTTTGATCAATACAAGCTATAGCCTTCAATTATTCTACAATCTCTTTCTTTCTCTCACTAGAATTGTGCTCTCTCTCTCTCTCCTCTCTCTCTCTAAGATGAATTCTCAGATTTGTGCACTAAGGGAGATGAAGAAAATGAGCTCAAAATGAGCTTATATCTCCTGTATAGTCTTATGGTGCTAAAACATTAATTAGAATATTAGGCTAACCAAACATGACTTAATTAATCGTTCTGAATCAATTTTTAATAAAACTTGCCATATGGTTCTAAAAATTCCAAATAACATATCGGTGTAGTCAATTTCGGTTTCGGATGCCGATAAGGCTTTCGATTTACATGTTAAAGTGAAATTCCAAACAGATATTTCTATAAGTAACAGATAGAGAGCCAAATCATACAAAGTGCAGAATAAACACATAATTTATTTTATATCCACTCATTAACATCATTAAATACGGATTAGTGGCTAATTATGGATAGGGGTTGTTACAGTTCTCCCCACCTTAAAAAGTTTGGTCCTCCAAACTCAAGTTATCTTATATCAAAAGAAATGATGTTCATCGGAAATATAACTGCAATTCTTTACAAAATAGAAGCATAACCATATTCATAAACATGCTCATAACCCAATCTCGACCTTAGCTTCGTACCGAAACATAATCACAAATCATATACAGAGATTAGGGTTCGTATCAAAACAGAGTCTTATACACATTCAGATTTTAATCAGAAACAGATTCATATACGTGTTCATATTCACATTCTTATCCAGATCATACACAGACAGAAATCATAAGTCATGATTAAGTTTACGTAATACATCCATTAGCATTAACAGAACAGAACGTATACACGTGAGGTTACGAATAACCAGTTCCATAAAGGAACCTCCGGATCCAGGCAACAGAATAGAAGCTGAGCCCCCCGTGACAAGGCCTCCGGTACGGGTAACAGAGTGCAGACAGAAATAAGTTTCATAAAAGAACCTCCGATACCGGGTAACAGCTAATAGATATCACATGATGCTAAGGATGTCACGAATACATATCAGAAATTGAACAATCATTCATTGTACAGAACATATCATTTCGGAAAACAGACCTTGTTTTATCACACAGAAAGTAGATACAGTTTGAACATAACTTCACTAAATTATTACTCACATTACTTATATCCAGTACTTATCGGGGTCATAGGTTCATACTGTTTCCATTTTCATAAGTAATTTCCCCCGTTAAGTTACAGAGATTTGATTTATTCATTTTCGAGTCATTCATCCGGCCTTTGTTCAACTTGGTTTTCAATTCGGTAATCCATTACAGTTAGTCCAGGTCATCTAAAGTATAGTAGAAAATACGATGCAATTTCGTACATTAACCCCATAGCAGTAAACGAAATTCTGAAGTAATCATTCATATACTATTCATCAGCCTCAGTTTCCACAGATTCAATCGTACTATGTGTCAATACAGAAGCAGTCATACTGATTGCATATCCTCCCAGGTAATCAAAGTCTATAATCGAACCAGTCTGCTGTCAATAATTCCATCAATTTTGAAGTACAGTAACAGAAAAGCAATCATTCTCTTAGTCAAACAAGTTCATGGTAGTAACGGTAATACCGGAGTAATTAACCACGTGTCATGTATACGGTATTCCCATATTCCCCAAGCACAAGTTACCAAATTTCATAATCTCATTCATGTGTTTTTCCAATCGGTTACAGGCATAAAGTAAGAAGCTATTCGTAGTCACATAGTCTGCTGTTGACGGTTCACATTCTTCCTAAGGGTTCAAGATTGATTCTAATTCTCATTCGGTTAGTTCCCTTAGCAACACGGCCCCGTCATTCAATCATAAGCAATTCACAATCCCCCATAATGTAATGAATCAGATAATAGCTCTCAATAAGGGTCTCCTCAGATCAAATAATTGAAAGTTCAACCAGGTCATATCAACTGAAAGTTCTACCCAGTCATTTTAAAAAAAAGTTCAAAGCGTGAGTCATCAAATAGAAGTTCCATCAGTTAAGCAAGGGTCTCATCAAACCACGGTTCTATCAGGTTAGATCAGGTAAAAGTTCTAACCCTTATCATCTCCAATCGAGGTACCTTAGTTCTAAGTTCATCAATTCTCAAAGTCATGTCAGAATCATGTATCATAGTAGTTCATGTCAAAGTGTTTCAGGTCATATACAATGTGTTTCCTCCCAATAATTTTACAGGTAAATGCACAGGCATGCAGTTATTCACATCGAGAGGTAAGCATTACAGTCAATATAGCAATTTCCCAAATGAGTTTTTCATGTACGCATAAGGTACACAGTAACGGATTGTTATACAGAAGTTTCAAATTGGTCATACAGTCATTAAAGCATGGGCTCACTGGTCTAGTCGAACAGTCTTGTCAATGTTCAACAATCACAGTCCACAGTTTAGAGGTTATCACATGGGATCTTTACTTAGTCATACAATCCCAGAGTCGTAGTCCCAATGGTCAAATTATCAACAAATAATCATAACAATCATTCTGGGCAACGGTATAGTCATATATATACATGTCCAGAGTCTAATAACCTTTCCAATACAGATCTACGAGGTCTATGTACAGATGAACACAAAACAGTTTCCCCAGATACAATAGTTAAGGCAATAAGTCATAAGTCTACTCAGTCTAGATACAAATGCAGCGGACACAAAGAATGTGTCGAGTTCAATTAATTAACATCCCACGCAAAGGTATAGGCGTATGTAAGTCCAAACATGTTCCATATCCAGTCAATAATAGTGTGTCTCCATATTTAACAGTTCGAGCATAGTTCAACAGGTCAGTCACATAGTTCATATCAACCAGTAGGTCTCTAAGTGTTCATTAACCACGGTTCAATCCCATCAATTCTAATATGTATTACAAGCCTGGAAACATACAGACAGGTACGAGTCCAAAATCAATTATCATTTAGGCATTCGTTCACAATTCATAAGTAAAAGTTCGTTCTTCCAAACTGACATAGGTTCTCAATTTCAAAAATTCCGTACGTGGCTGATTCATGTATATAATTTGAGCTCACGGGTCTACTCATCCGATGATGTCAGTCAATGTATAACAGTTCAGTTCAAGTCATGGTCGTACAGATTTCCCAAACTATAGTCAATCATGATGTGTTCCCATGTTCAATGGTTCTAGCATAGTTCAAAGGTCATACCTAACAGTTTATATTAAATTTTTGCAATACGGTACAAGGATTTAACCCAGCAAGTTCTCGTTGTCCATAAGTCTCAACAATTCCCAAAGCTTAGGTAATTCGTTGTAGGGCTTCGGGCATCTCACATAAAATTTAGCAAGTTTTCGAGGCAGTCAATAACTAGGGGTTCATAATTCTAATAATTCAATTGGTTCAATTAACATGTTCACAATCTATATCAAGTTAAGGAATGTACACTTCCACACAAATTTCCATATAAACAATTGCACATAGTTAAGGTAATACCTGCGTCAGTTGTTTCAGTGTTCCGAGCATTTTTTGGAACTAGGGTGTAAGAACAGAACCAGTCGTACTAGCATTAGGCCTAGTGTTGTTCGGACGAGTTCGCGGGCAAGATTTAGCCAAGTGCCTCTTTGACCACATCTAAAACAAGCCCCTGATAGGCGGCGACAAATGCCCCAATGTTGTTTTCCACATTCTTTACAAATAGGTATACCATTGTTTACATTGCTTCCCCGACTCTCTTTGTTCACAGTTATTGCCCTAGATTTTTCATTCGCAGAGGTCATCGAATTACCAGTCATTTGAACCTTCTGTTTCTTCTGTTTCGCTCTTTCTGATTCAGTTGATGATGTTGATTTTGATATTTTCAAGGCTACTATGTTTGCCTCGGACATTAAGGCCCTATCAAGAACATCCACGTATTTTGGCAATTTTAAGACGCCAACTCGATCAAACACATCTACGTCAAGCCCACCTTCAAATTTTCTAGCCTTTTTATAGTCAGTGTCTATCATGTGGGGTGCATATCGGGCCAGTTCGGTGAATTTTATTTCATATTCGGCCACAGTCATATTGCCTTGTTTTAGTTGTTCAAATTCGGATACCTTCCTATCCCGGATGCATTGGGGAAAGTATTTTTCGAAGAAAATTTCTTTAAACCTCTCCCACGTCACACCTTCATTATCATTTCGTACTAATATCCACCATCTCCTAACTTCTTCTTTAAGTGTGAATGTT
The DNA here is from genome assembly GCA_036172215.1 of Camellia granthamiana. Classification (NCBI taxonomy): domain Eukaryota; kingdom Viridiplantae; phylum Streptophyta; class Magnoliopsida; order Ericales; family Theaceae; genus Camellia; species Camellia granthamiana. The sequence goes on along the minus strand of CM069916.1, from coordinate 48,193,544 downwards.
GCCAACAAAACCTTATGTGCCTCAGTACACGGAAATACCCCAAATATTTTCTCAGTTTCTAAGACCCAAGCCTCAGCTTTTAATGGTTCAATACCCCCCTGAAATTCCGGTGGTTTCATCTTATTGTATTTCTGTGTCAGTGTATCATATCATAATTAGCTAGTTCAGGTACATGTATTTGCCCTTGTTGCTGTTGTTTCAGATTTTTGGTTAAGGCTCCAACCATTCTTTCTAACCGGCTAATTCTAACGTCAGAAGATTCAGATTCGTCTACATTCCTTGTCCTTTCCATTGGCTACACACAAACAGGTTACTTATTAATATAAGGAAAGTTCTCACTGTTCTCACATTTCATTTCATATCAGACGCGTTTATACTTTCATTTCAGTTCGTTTTCAATAAGGACGTGTTCATAGTAGTTCACACACTTAAAGATGATGATGCAATATCCTTATTTCATTTCTCACACATCCTATAGCTCATATGGACACGTGTGTGCGGTATAACTCATGCTTTGATACCGCTCTGTCACGACCCAAACCCACCCCTGTAGGTTTAGCATCATAACTGGCCAGTAATCCTTGGATTACTGAAGGCCTTTGAACAGATTAACAAAATTAAGGGGCTAGTGGAATCTAATACATAAACATAATTGTCCAATGAGCTGTGCTGACTTATATGAAATGGAATATTTAAAACTTTATATACATAATCAAAAGTCATTCATACATTATACCCACACACATTAGAGTATCTTAAGTACAGCCAACAGAACAAACGAGTCTTATATACAGAAACAACAGAACTTAAATACTTGAGACACTCCAAGAACCTCCACGTGAGGCACAAGGGTTGGCTGACAATAGAACACAGATCCGGACAAAAGCCTTCAGGCTCGAGCTCCAGAATGCTCACCTATACATATATATACACACAATGAGCTAAAGCCCAATGAATAACATTAGGGTAAAGGGGTTAGTGAACGAAATCCGAACATATCATAAGCGAAAAACAGATCATAGCATAATCATCCTCATATCAGAGCATAATAATGGTACATCTCATAGAACGCATCACAGAACGTCTTCCGACTAGAGTAATCGGTTCCGGATACCGATTAAACACATATCACCACAATGAAGTGGCTAACGAGATCTCATAATTACTTGTATGTCATGGACCCGCATTTTCATGCCGTCCCCCATGACTTGAGACTATCTATGGATGCCATAATAGATTTCAAACATGGAATATTCGTTCACAAAAAAGGATATCATTTCAGAAATCAGAACTTATCATATTTCATTTGGAACATAATTCATATGAACGTATCTTTACGATAACGTTACTCACAGTGGTTCCAGTAAGCGGCCAATCAATCCTCGAGTCTTGACCTACAATCACAAAATACATAACACAAGCATGTCTTATCATTGCACATTCAAGTAGCCATTAAGGCTTAGCTTTCATTACATTGGTTCTTATTCTTTCTTATCACATTGTCTAAAACACACACACTTGCAGTCTCAGAACTTAGTACATTCTTTTCTTAGTGTTTTTCTAATCCACAACCTCATCACTATGGCTTAATTAAGGCTTAGGAATACCTAAGATGCAATGAGGATGCCAAAACATGCCTTGGAACACTTAGGCAAAATTTCTGAAAATAAGGTCCATGCTCGAGCGTAGCTTTCCTCGCTCGAGCGGACATGCAAAATGTGAATGGTCGCTCGAGCACACATTCCTTCGCTCGAGCGATCTGTAAAAGACATGAAACTTCTGAGAGCTTGCAATTCACGCTCGAGCGTACTTTTGGTCGCTCGAGCGGAGTGCACGCACTCAGAGTGGTCGCTCGAGCGTGAACTCCCACGCTCGAGCGTAGATGCAAATTCTGGAATTTCCAGATTGCACCTACGAGCTCAAAACTCGAATTCCAACCTTCAAAACACATCTCTTGGGCCCCAAAACTTGAGATAACATAGAAAACTTGTAAAATATGATGAATTAAGGATTATTTCACAAAATCATGGCCCAAGAGTTTGTTAAAAACTCACAATTTCAACTTAAACTTCAAGAATGTTTATGAACACAACATGCATGAATTTTTCTTGCATCAAACTTCTCAAACATGACCAAATACCACAAAACAACTTGAAACTCGATGATTTCCCCAAATGAAGATGAAATTCAAACATGCAAGAGAGGATTCTTGGAGTTCATGCTTAATTTGTGAGAAAATGCACATGCATGCACGAATTGCAACTCAAATCTTTATTCTAAGCTCAATATGCACATCAAACTCATAATCTTGAAGAAATTTCATGTTAAATGACTTAGTTACACAATCTAGAGATTGTAATCTTACCTAGAGTCTTGAATTACTCTTGTTCTAGCACAATCTTTGATCAATACAAGCTATAGCCTTCAATTCTTCTACAATCTCTTTCTTTCTCTCACTAGAATTGTGCTCTCTCTCTCTCTCTCTCTCTCTCTCTCTCTCTAAGATGAATTCTTAGATTTGTGCACTAAGGGAGATGAAGGAAATGAGCTCAAAATGAGCTTATATCTCCTGTATATGCTTATGGTGCTAAAACACATTAATTAGAATATTAGGCTAACCAAACATGACTTAATTAATCGTTCTGAATCAATTTTTAATAAAACTTGCCATATGGTTCTAAAAATTCCAAATGACATATCGGTGTAGTCAATTTCAGTTTCGGATGCCGATAAGGCTTTCGATTTACATGTTAAAGTGAAATTCCAAACAGATATTTCTATAAGTAACAGATAGAGAGCCAAAATCATACAAAGTGCAGAATAAACACATAATTTATTTTAATCCACTCATTAACATCATTAAATACAGATTAGTGGCTAATTACGGATAGGGGTTGTTACAATGGTGTCTTAATCTTGGCCTGGGAATGCCTATGATGAAAAGAGGATGCAAAAATGCACTCGAAAACACTTAACAAAAAGTGCTGAAAATAGGGTCCTCGCTCGAGCGTGACTTCCTACGCTTAAGCAAACATGTAAAATATGAGTGCTCGCTCGAGTGCGAGATCGGTCACTCGAGCTATTTGTAAACTTTTGTAAAAATGCTGGTTGCTTGATTTTGCCGCTCAACGCTTGCTCAAGCGTGAGAGACATGCCCTTGCTCGAGCGCAACTTTTGTCACTCGAGCATGCTGCAAAACATAAGAACTTTTGGAAGCTTGCATTTCACGCTCGAGCGGACTTTTGGTCGCTCGAGCGGAAGTGCACACTCTCAGAGTGGTTGCTCGAGCGTGGATTTCTACACTCAAGCGTAGGAGCAGAATTCTAGAATTTCTAGAATTGCTTCCAAGTTGCAAATCTTGATTGCAACACTTCAAAACTCATCATTTAGACCAAAAACTTGAGGAAACTTGTCTAAACTTGAAAAACATTGAGAATTAAAGGTCATTTCACGAAATCAAGGTCGATAAGCTTGACGATTGAGCAAAATTCAAACTTGAATTGTGAAAACATGACATGAATATGACATGCATGAAGTGATTTGAGCTTCAAGTTTCCAAATCATGAGCAAATGAGATGTTTGGGTCAAAGACATGTTGAGTTCCTTGAACAAAACCCAAGTATAGACATGCATGTGGAGATTCTTGAAAATTAGCTTATCATATTATGAGAATTATGCATGCATGCATGATATACTCCAAAAATCAACTATCTAAGCTTAATTCCTACATTCCGATAGGATTTCTTTTAAATTCATGAGTTGGCTAACTTAATTATATTATCAAAAGCTTGAGTTCTCACCTAAACTTCTCAATTGAGCTTCAAGTAGACCAATTTTTTAGTAATCAAGCTAATCCTCCATAGTTCTCTTCAATTCTCAAGTAAGTCCCACTTTGGTTGAATTCAAGTCTACCTCCCTCTCACTCTCTCTCACGTTTGTGTGTGTGAGTAAACTCAAAAAATGTGTTGAAAATGAAAGAAAGAGATGAGTGGAGCATGTAGGAGTCTTATATAGGCTCACTTGGTGGTAATTAATTAAAGTTAATCAAATGGGCATTAAATTAATCTAATTTAATCATTCTGAATCAAATTTCAATTAAATCTACCATAAAATTCTAAAAAATTCTAATTAACTCAAAAATCAAGTCAATTTCTGAATCAGATGCCAATAAGGCCTTCAATTCACAAACCGAAACATGAACAGATCTTCTTACATTAAACAGATATAAACACAAATAATGCAATGCACATGTAATTAACTCATAATTTTTTTTCAAAATTACTTGTTAGGCATACTTAAGCATGGATTAACGTTAATCATAGGTCGAGGTTGTTACAGTCTTCCCCCCTTAAAGAGTTTGGTCCTCCAAACTCGAGTTACCTTCATTTTGGAAACAACGCATGATATATTCTCATCATGTCTTCCTCTGTCTCCCGAGTTGCATAAGTTCCTCCATGATTCTGCCAATCAACCTTGACTAACGGAATTTCCTTGTTTCTCAATCTTTTGATTCGGCGGTTCACAATTTGCATTGGTCTCTCCTCGTATGTATAATCATCTTTTAGAAGCACATGAGTCGGCTCAATCACATGTAATGGATCTCTCAAATAATCCCGAAGCATAAAGATATGAAATACATTATGCATATGTTCCATGACTGGTGGTAAAGCTATCCGATACGTCACTGAATTAATATTCTCAAGGATTTCATAGGGTCCAACATATCTTGGTGCCAATATGTCTTTCACGCCAAACCGTGTCTGGCCTTTCATTGGAGTCACATTGATAAATACATGGTCCCCGACTTCATATTCCCTGTTTCTTCTTCGGACATCAGCATAGCTCTTCTGGCGGCTTTGTACAGTTTTTAGTCTTTGTCAAATCAATTTCACATTTTCAGTTGTTTCTTGTACCAATTTCGGTCCTAATAAAGGTCTGTCACCTACCTCAGCCTAACAAATCGGAGAACAGCATTTCTTACCATATAAAGCTTCATATGGAGCCATACCAATACTTGAGTGATAGCTGTTATTGTATACAAACTCGGCCAAAGGAACATAAGTCTCCCAACTATCTTGAAAGTCTAACACACACATTCGTAACAAGTCCTCCAATATTTGAATGGTCCATGCTGATTAGCCATCTGTTTGTGGGTGATAAGCATTGCTTAATCTCAATTCAATCCCCAAAGCTTGTTGCAAACTCTGCCAGAATCTCGAAGTAAACTTAGGGTCTCTGTCAGACACTATGGATACTGGAACTCCATGTAATTTCACAATCTCATTGACATATAAATTAGACAACTTATCCGCATTATACAAAGATTTGACATGCAGAAAATGAACAGATTTAGTTAAATGATCAATAATAACCCAAATAGAATCCATACCTTGAGAAGAGCAAGGCAATCCCATGATGAAGTCTATGGTAATGTGCTGTCATTTCCATTTCGGTATTGGAAGCGGCTGTAATAAACCAGCGGGTCGTTGATGTTCAGCTTTGACGTATTAGCAATACAAACATCGGGTTACAAAATCTGCAATGCTCTTTTTCATTCCAAGCCACCAGAAATTCTGTTTCAAATCATGATACATCTTTATGTTTCCTGGATACAAGGCAAATTTGGAGTTGTGAGCTTCTGCCATGATTCGTTTCCTTAAATCAGAACAATCCGGCACACAAAGACGACTCTGAAATTTCAACACATTGTTTTCAAATACAAACTCGGGCCTTGGTTTTGAGTCAATTTCATTCACGATCTTTTTCAGAAACTCATCTTGCAGTTGTTTCTTTTTAATTTCTTCGATGATTGCAGGCTGGGCAAAGATAGCAGCTAAGATCCCACATTGTTCTCGCAATACAACATCAATCTCATTCTTTTCCAAATCGCATAGCAATTCTTTCTGTCCGGTGAGCAAGCATGACAAACTGGCAATGGACTTTTAGGTCAAAGTATCTGTGACCGTATTAGCTTTTCCCGGATGATATAAAATCTATAGATCATAGTCTTTGATCAATTCCAATCATCTTCTCTATCTCGTGTTCAGTTCTTTTTGGGTAAAAAAGTATTTTAAACTTTTATGGTCGATGTACACCTCGCAAGTCACACCATACAAATAATGTCGCTAATTTTTCAAAGCAAATACCACAGTTGCCAATTCAAGATCATGAGTTAGGTAATTCTTTTCATGGGGTCGGAGTTGCCGAGAAGCATAAGTAATTACCTTTCCATTTTACATTAATACACAACCTAAGCCTTTATAGGATGCATCACTGTAAATCTGAAACCCATCAGTACCATTAGGCAAAATCAAAATCAATGCAGTTACTAATCTCGTCTTCAACTCTTGAAAGGCAGACTCTCTTTGATCATTCCAATCAAATGATACATTTTTCTAGGTTAACTACGTCAATGGCATAGCAAGTTTTGAAAAGTCTTTCACAAATCTGTGATAATAGACTACAAGTCCTAGAAAACTTCTAACTTCTAACATATTCGTCGGTTTAGGCCAATTCACAATAGCTTCAATTTTCTGTGGATCAACAGAGATATCATCCTTGTTGATTACATGCCCCAAAAAGGCCACATTGTCAAGCCAGAATTCACATTTGGACAATTTTGCATACAATTTCTTTTCTCTCAGAATCTGTAAGGCAGTTCTCAAATGATTCTCATGTTCTTCCCTGCTTTTGGAGTAAACCAATATATCATCAATAAAGACAACAATAAATTCTTCTAGAAATTGTTTGAACACCCTATTCATTAAATCCATAAATACTGCAGGTGCATTAGTTATCCCAAATGGCATTACCAAAAATTCATAGTGTCCATATATAGTTCTGAATATAGTCTTCTCTATATCTTCTGCCTTGACCTTTAACTGGTGATACTCAGATCTAAGGTCAATTTTAGAAAACACTTGGGCTCCCTGAAGTTGGACAAACAAGTCATCTATTCGGGGTAATGGATATTTGTTATTTACGGTTACTTTATTCAACTCACGGTAATCAATACATAGTCTCAAAGATCCGTCTTTTTTTTTTAACAAATAACACTGGGGCTCCCCAAGGTGAGGTACTCAGACGGATGAATTTCTTGTCTAAGAGTTCTTGGAGTTGAACTTTTAATTCTTTCAGTTCAGAAATTGACATCCTATACGGAGTTTTAGAGATAGGTTGTGTTCCAAGTACTATATCAATGGTAAACTCAATTTCGCTATCAATTAGGTTTCTGGGTAGGTCATTAGGAAACACATCAGGAAATTCACAAACCACAGGAATAGCTTCCACACTGGTACTATCCGAAGGTATAGACATTACACTGCACAAGTAACCCCGATAACCTTTCCTCAACAACTTTCTGGCTTTCATAAATGAAATCAAGTATGGTGGAGGAACTACCCCATTCCTAGTGAAAACAAACTCAGGCATACCAGGTGGCTTAAACGTGATAGTTTTATTCACACAATCAATAGTGGCACAGTATTTCGACAACCAATCTATGCCCAATATACAATCAAAATGGTCAATGCTCAAAGGCAGCAAATCAACGTACAATGTCATATCACCAATCAAAAGATCACATGCAGGATATACATGGGTGCACATCATAGAACTTCCCAATGGTGTAGACACAGATAGTATGCAATTCATAGGTTCTAATGATCTTGCCAACCTCCGAGAAAAAGCATGCGATACAAATAAATACGTAGAACCAAAATCAATCAGTACATAGGCATTCTGTGCATAAATAGAAATTATACCTGACACTACTGGCTCAGTATTCTATACATCCCCAGGTACTAGAGCAAACATTCTCTCTTGCCTTAGTGTTTCATTCCTGATGTTATTCCTAGCATTAGTTCTTGCATTGGGTCTCGTTACAGGAGTAGATCCGACTGAACTTGTTGCTGCATGATTTGCATTGTCAAACCTCATTGGACAGTCCTTAATTATGTGACTGGTTTTACCACAGCAAAAACATGCGCCTAATGCACGATGACACATGCCTTTATGTTTCCTTCCACATTCTGAACAGATTGGCATAGACCCACTGCTTTGGCTAGAGCTGCTTGAAGATCCAGTATTTTGCTTTTTGTTTGCGAAAAAGGAACGACCCTTTCGAAAATTAGACCCAGATCTTTTGCTTCTCCATTCTATTGTTGGTGCCTTGGCTTGTTTCGTTGCTGCTATTGTGGCTTCTGCCATTATCGCTCTGTCTAAAAGTTCCACATAGGTAGGCAATTTCAAGATGCCTACTAGGTCAAACACTTCCAGATCAAGTCTGCCTTCAAATTTCTGTGCCTTCTTGTAATTAGTATCCACCATATATGGGGCAAATCGAGCCAACTCAGTAAATTTGGCCTCATACTCGGCCACAGACATCCTGCCTTGTTTAAGTTCTTGGAATTTAGAAACTTTCCGATCCCGGAAACATTGAGGGAAATACTTATCATAGAAGATCGCATTAAATTATGCCCACGTCATATTCCCATTACTGTTTCGGATTAGTAACCACCACCTCCAGACTTCATCTTTCAGAGTGTAGGTGGCCAGAAGGACTTTCTGAATCTCAGAACAAGGGAATACTTCAAATAGTTTCTCCATTTCAAGTAATCACGTTTCTGCTTTTAACGGTTCAATGCCACCCAAAAAGGTCGGCGGTTTCATTTTCAGGAACTTCTGACTTAAATTTATGAGATCATTGTTATCCGGCTCAACCTGGACCCGTGTGGGAGGTAAGGGTTGTTGCCTCTGTTGTTGTTGAGTCATTGCCTTAATTAAAGCTGCAAGCATTTGTTCCATACGACTCATTCGTGCCTCAAATGACTCAATTGTTCCATCACTTCTTGTATTTTCCATTTGCTATAGGTAAACGGAACATCATAAACATAGGCAAATAGTCTTTTTTACGTTATTCAGATTATTTGTTTCCATATCATGTGATCATAATCAGATTTATGCTTTCACTTTCAAAAACACACATTTACGCATGCAAATAGAACGCCCCTACTTCTTACTAGGACATCCTAAGCTCGTATGGACTCGTGTATGTGGTAGAACATGTGCTCTGATACCACTCTGTCACGACCCAACCCGCCCCTATAGGTTTAGCGTCGTAACCGGCCAGTAATCCTTGGATTACCAAAGGCCTCTTAACATAATAATGTACAATTAGGGGCTGCGGAAGCAAATATATAAAATATATATAGTCCATCGAGCTGTGAAGATGTACATGGGACAGAAAATCTTAAACTTTTATAAACATATGAATGACGTCAAAAGATACAGTATTTACACGTCACTTCATGTACATAAAAATAGAGAAACTTGTTCATAGAGCAAAAGAAACAAAGTCTTATACATTCATAACAACACTGCCACTAGACTTGACTTAATCCGGAACCTCATCGGGAGGTGCAAAGGTTGGCTGACAAAAATTGAGATGCCAGGTCCTCAACTCTAAGCCTGGTCAGGTGCCTAATCACCTACATACATAATTTAAATCGTGAGCGGGAGCCTAGTGAATAATAATAAAGTAAAGGGTTAAATGAATGATGTCCCATGACTAAGCTAGTTCACATTCGTATTCTTATTCAAATCATATACAGAATTCAGAATTCATGCTTGATCATACATGGCTTATCCGTTAGCACTAACAGATCATATATAGAGCATCATAGATTATACTTGTCAGTTCCATAGAGGAACCTCTGGCCGGGTACGGATAACTTGTCAGTTCCATAAAGGAACCTCCGGACTGAGAACAAATAACTTATCAGTTTCATAAGGGAACCTCTAGCCAGGTACAGATAACTTGTCAGTTCCATAAGGAACCTTCGGTCCAGGTACAGATAGCATACTTGGATCATAGCATAATACCACAAACATTTGTTAGAGTTGGACAATCATTCATAGTATAAAACATGGCATCTCATAGAACAAATCTTATTCTATATACAGAAAATAATTTAACTTGAACATAGCTTTGCTAAGTTATTACACACAAATAACAGATGGCTCCAAGTAACAGACAGAGTAGGCAATTCAAATATCTTGTGGCACGTGACCTACACAAATACAGAACGAATACGTACTGAATTACACACCCATAATCATTAACTTAGTTCTTTTTTGTCTTGGCATGTTTCTATTTATTTATCCTCATTATGGTGTCTTAATCTTGGCCTGGGAATGCCTAGGATAGAAAGAGGATGCAAAAATGCACTTGAAAACACTTAGCAAAAAGTGTTGAAAACAGGGTCCTCGCTCGAGCGTGAATTCCTACGCTCGAGCGGACATGTAAAATGTGAGCGGTCGCTCGAGCGCAAGATCTATCGCTCGAGCAATCTGTAAACTTTTGCAAAAATGCTGGTTACTTGATTTTTCTGCTCGACCCTCGCTCGAGTGTGAGAGACATGCCCTCGCTCGAGCGCAACTTTTGTCGCTCGAGCGTGCTGTAAAACATAAGAACTTCTGAAAGCTTGCATTTTACGCTTGAGCAGACTTCTGGTCACTCGAGCGTGGATTTCTACGCTCGAGCGTAGGAGCAGAATTCTGAAATTTCCAGAATTGCTTCTAAGTTGCAAATCTTGATTTCAACACTTCAAAACTCATCATTTGGACAAAAAACTTGAGGAAACTTGTCTAAACTTGAAAACATTGAGAATTAAAGGTCATTTCACGAAATCAAGGTCCATAAGCTTAACGATTGAGCAAAATTCAAACTTGAATTGTGAAAACATGACATGAATATGACATGCATGAAGTGATTTGAGCTTCAAGTTTCCAAATCATGAGCAAATGAGATGTTTGGGTCAAAGACATGTTGAGTTCCTTGAACAAAACCCAAGTATAGACATGCATGTGAAGATTCTTGAAAATTAACTTATCAAATTATGAGAATTATGCATGCATGCATGATATACTCCAAAAATCAACTATCTAAGCTTAATTCCTATCTTCCTATAGGATTTCTTTTAAATTCATGAGTTGGCTCACTTAATTATATTATCAAAAGCTTGAGTTCTCACCTTAGCTTCTCAATTGAGCTTCAAGTGGACCAATTTTTGAGTAATCAAGCTAATCCTCCCTAGTTCTCTTCAATTCTCAAGCAAGTCCCACTTTGGTTGAATTCAAGTCTACTCCCTTCTCACTCTCTCTCACGTTTGTGTGTGTGAGTAAACTCAAAAAATGTGTTGAAAATGAAAGAAAGAGATGAGTGGAGCATGTAGGAAGTCTTATATAGGCTCACTTGGTGGTAATTAATTAAAGTTAATCAAATGGGCATTAAATTAATCTAATTTAATTGTTCTGAATCAAATTTCAATTAAACCTACTATAAAATTCTAAAAAATTCTAATTAACTCAAAAATCAAGTCAATTTCTGAATCGGATGGCGATAAGGCCTTCAATTCACAAACCAAAACATGAGCAGATCTTCTTACGTTAAACAAATATAAACACAAATAATGCAATGCACATGTAATTAACTCAGAATTTCATCTTAATTACTTCTTAGGCATATTTAAGCATGGATTAACGTTAATCATGGGTCGGGGTTGTTACAAAGATAAAGATTTCCATGGTAATATATAAGGTAATATAATATCCTTAACCATAACGATTCTTTTTTCAGTCAGTCAACTGTTGTATAATCAGTCACTTGGTGTAGACGTCCCCGAACGCATCCCGGGGAAGGAGTGCGAGTCCCCCCCCGTTCTGGTTCGATATTAGGTCACTACAGTTCGAAGGACTCAAATGTCACGGTTCTAAATCTCGAACCAAAGAGTCCAAATCCGGCAAATCATTTTGAAAACAGATTTTTTGAAAGAAGTGCCAAACATGGACTGCTTTGCCAGATACAGAGTCGCCACCTAAATATTTTATTTTTGGGAAATTTAGGAAACCCCGACTCGGTGCCAAAAGGCCACGTGTCCGTCATCACCAAAGTCGCCTCGGCTCGGGAACTTGGGTACGATTGGGGAAGGTCACTTCGTGAGCACCCCCGCTCGCCCGGTCAAAGACCGGCCTCTACTAACCATGATATCTGTTTTTGAAAACATTGTGTGTTCTTATTCCGGTTATTAGCCTAGGTTACTATGTGATGCGCACAGCATACAAGTATAGACTGAGTCGTCTGAATTGGAACAAAACATTTCATGTTTGTTTTTGAAAGACGGTTTGCTACCCGCAGGTAGGCTTAAGATGCAGATTTTGCCACCCTCGGGTGGGCTTAGAAAAACATGGTATTGCCACTATCTAGTGGGCTTAAAACAAACATTTGATGAATTGTCCCAATCCAAATAACACAACCTCCACCCACAGGCATTCAGGCAGTTGTATCATATAAGCAAATAGCCTCATGGCAAGCATGCTATTCATGGCAACACTCACACGTATGCAAGGATGCTAAAGCATAAAACTTACCGAGTACTCCAAGCCAAAACAAAAGCTCATTAGAAATCATGCATGATCCTAAATATGCTGAAATGCCTAATGCAACACATGCAAAGATGCAACTATAGCAGGCTCGGCTATTCTAAACATGGCATATGAAATGCTACAACTAACACGTATTCAATTTGGAATTGAAATACAAATGCAGTTTGTATGATGCGCCGAGCCCGGTGCATGCAAAACAGATGAATGATGCAAACATGTTGTCATACTGTATGCTAATTGAAATATGTCCTATATCTAACCATTGTAAGCGGGTAAATAAAAGGGAGAAAGACGTGGGGTTGGAAGACATACATCACACACACCCACACTTATTACAGTTATGCCCTCACGCAGAGGGTCCAAATAAATATACAGTCCCAAATGAATAGAATAATACAGTCCAAAATAATACAGATTCCTAATTAATATACAAATTAACTAAGAAAACTGTAAAACTGGCATGCAAGCCAGGGGCTGCCTTGATTCTGATGAATGATGCATGCCGGGCTGCCTTGCGCGGAAATCCACTGGGATGCCCCAATTAGCCTCTGTTTGCACCTGCTCTTGAAATGCTCGCCAAGCTCCGAAAAGTTGCTGATTCTTCATTTTGCTGCAACAGAGAGCAGGAAAGGGGCATAGCAATGTATTTCACAAATATATGCATGCCTCGACCCTCGTGCCACCAATCACGCATCTCGATGCATGATGGCCGAGGAGCCGAATTGCACAACTCAATATGGGGTGAATGCAGATGAATGCTACAACAAAACCTAACTCCATTATGGGTAATCCGGAGTGTCGGTGACTTGGGAATTGAGACCCGTTCCGTCACTCGGAGTACGAAACGCACCTCGTTTCCCGTGCCCGGGCTAACTCATATTCCGAACACGATGCAATATGCATGATATGCATGAAATGTAGCTAATATACAATCCTAATCATGCACAATGCTATGAAAATGAGATGCCTCGAAATGCGTGCACACGGGCACGCAAACCGAGGCAATGGCCCTAAGGCATGAAATGACATGCGAAATGAAATGAGGGCTTACACCAACATGAGAGGGCCTCAGCCGCACTCACATAGGACGCCAATGGATGAAAATCAAGTGCCTCGAAATGCGCGCACACGGGCGCGCAAACCGAGGCAATGGCATTAAGACATGAAATGAGACCCCAAATGCAAATTGGACTTATACTAACATGAGAGAGCCTCAGCCACACTCACATAAGAGGCCGTGGGAGGAAAATGAAGTGCCTTGAAATGCGTACACACGGGCACGCAAACCGAGGCGATGGCATACGGAATGCAATGGAACTAAAATGGCATACAGAATGCAAAATGGACTTACACTAACATGAGTGGACCTCAGCCACACTCACATAAGAGGCCGATGGATGAACATGAGGTGCCTCGAAATGCGTGCGCACGGGCACGCAAACCGAGACAATGCATTAAAGCATGAAATGACATAGAAAATGATATGCAAACATGCCAATGGAATTTCAGCACTGAAATATGGGGGAAAACAGTCCCGAAAGATGGCGAAATGACACCAAATGTAAGGAATGGCCCCGAAACATGAATTTTGGCACCCGAAATGGCCTATAGCTACACCAAACATGCACAATATGGACATGGAATGAAAATACAGTAGCGAGGCAGCCCCCAAAACAAGCATTTTCCAGTTTAAAAGATGGCCAAACAGCAAGCATAGATAGGGCAACAATGGCATACAAAAATGGCTCCACAAGGGAGGCTATGAAGCAAGTGATACATGCAATGCCCAAACAGCAAAATACCCTTCTACAACACTGATGAGGGACTAAAAATATGAACATTTTCAGTAGATGAAATCCCCCAACTCAGTATGCAAACATGCTAAAAATGTCATGCAAGAACTAGGATACGTAAGGCTATAACATGAGGTACCCCAAACATTCATCAAACCAGCAAAGAACCTTAATGAAATATGTCAAGAAGATCAAAATATGACTCTTTACAGCTCTGATGATGGCCGAAAACAGAAGCTAGATAAGCTTAAAAAAGCATGCAAAAATGGGGGTCAAAGAGGGGTATAATGACAAGTATAACATGGAGACCCCCCAATAAAGTTGATCCCTTCTACAATGTTGTATAGGGACACAAAATAAGCCTACTCACAGTTCATGATATGCTCCGAAACAATTTACATGTAGGCCAAACAAATCATGCAAATTTACGGTAAATTGGAGGAATTGTGAAGTAAGTGCAAGATAGGGGGCCCAAACAGGGTTGAGCCCTTCTTCAATGTTGAAGAGGGGCTCAAAATAGGCCCTCTTACAGTTTACATCATGCTCGAAAAACAGATCACTCATAGGATAGAAATTTCATGCAAAAAAATGGCATATAAGATGATATTGAAGCAAGTGCCAAATGGAGGGCTCAAACAAGGTTGAGCCCTTGAACAAACATGAATAATAGCTCAAAACAAGGCCCCTTTCAGTTCTGGTCGGAGCCCAAAACAATAAGAAAATAGGCTTAAGAAATGAGACAAGAAAGTGCTGCAAAAGAGAGAAATGGAGCCTTACCCTTGTAGACAAGTCTTGGCTCCCTTTTACTTGAAGAATGGATGCCTCCTAGCTGCTGGAAAGCCTCTCCTAGCTGCTGGAATGGAGTTGTGATGATAGGGCCTTGGAGATGATGAAGAAATGGCCCCAAAACTTGAAGAAAATGGGAGTTGTATGTATATGTGTGCTCCAATCAAAGCTTGTGGCTTCTTCTCTTGAGTTGGGAGGACACTAATGTGTGTAAGAGAGGGAGAGAGGAATCCTTGGCCAAAATGGGAGGGAAATCAGCTCTTATTTCCCCTCCAAAAGAGTCCCCGGATAGAGATATTTTCGGGGGAAAATCGAGACGCAGCTGGAATGCACACATCCCAAGGAAGCAGGCCGGCTAGGCATTTTTAGGGCAGGTGGCCGGCCGGCCACCCCCCTATGGCCGGGCCGGCCACCCCCCTATGGCCGGCCGGCAAAGGGGCAAAAATGGAAAGTTGAATTAATGGCCGGCCATAGCATATTAGGGTCCTCCCATGTGTCCTCAACACAACCCTGTGGTTGAAAAACTGGCAACTGTGAACCAGGAAAGAGAACAACCCACTTTAAAGAGGGGTTTCAAAATGAAAAAAAAGAATTAATGGCCGGCCATGTGTTTTTTAGGGTCCTCCCATGTGTGTACAACACAAATATGTGGTTTTGGCTCGAAGAAAAATGGCCCTAGGGTGTTCAACATTAGCCCGGAAGTGAGAAAAAACGGGCCGCCGGGGGGCGCCGGAGGAGCAGAACTGGTTGCTGCTGGCCTCCAACCCTCCAGTGATCTTCCTGGTGATGAAACAGAGGTACCTGCCAAAAATGAACAAAAACCGATGCAAAACGGAATGCTCGGGGGCCAAAACACGCAGTTCGGGGGTCCCGAAAACCGGCCGTTAAGCACCGAAAGTGGTGTTTGGCCACGAAGTGGGTATCTAAGACCCCAGTGTCCCTCGTTATGATAAAACAGAGGTACCTGCCAAAAATGAACAAAAACCGATGCAAAACGAATGCTCGGGGGGCCAAAACACGCAGTTCGGTGGTCCCGAAAAACCGGCCGTTTAAGCACCGAAAGTGGTGTTTGGCCACGAAGTGGGTATCTAAGACCACCAGTGTCCCTCGAAAGGGAGTAAATGAGATGCATGCCAAAAATCGGAGGAATCGGAGATGGTTGGGTGGTCCCGAACCGAGGCACACGGCCTGACGGCTCCGAAAACCGGGGACCGGGCTCCGAAATGGGCAAAATGGCCTACGGGCACGAAATGTAGCCCACGGCCACTGAGAGATAGTCTACGGGACCTCTCTCCCCCCCCTCAGGAAAGAAAACAGAGAAAATCGAGTCTGGTTCGCAAACCGAGGCAAGGCCACAGAAGAGAGTTCGGAAGTCCGGAGGCAGGGGCACACACGGCCGCGCGACTCTAAGACTTCTGAACGAGCACAATATGCAACATCACCGAGCGCTCAACCGGTGACGTCTGACTCTTAAAGTCGGTCAAAAAATGGGGTGTCTACACTTGGCAAGCACATGTTTCAGAACAAGTTGTAACTACACATTCTTCACTAGTTCAATGCTTGCTTTAGTAGCATTTCTCTTTTTATTTAATCAAATACTTTGCTCAGAGTACATATCATTCAATCATGAATTTTCTTTTCATGAATTCTTACAATGTTTAGAATACTTTTACAAATGCTTGAAGTACAGTTGACAGCTTGAAGTCATCTTACAATCTTAAATTAATAACTTTAATTACTTTAACAGTTTTAATTTATTTTCTAAACTGTCATTCTTGTCATGATGTAGAACATGAACATCCACGTGACAAATTGATATTGTGAGAAGGACCTTCAGCCCAACAATGTCTCTAGTATCAGCATCATCATCATCATCACAATTGTTATTAAGATTTTCTTTAACTTGGATTTTAATTGTTGGTTTGGATAGTATATGTATTTGTTGGATTATACTATGTTTGTGGATTCTGATTTTCTTTGATATGTACGGTTAATAGTTAAGTTCTGTATGTGGTTGAAAATTGAATGGTGCAGGTTGTGGAGAAATATTTTTATTGAATGGTTGAAAATTGAATGAATAAATGAATGGATGAATAATTTTGTATATGCACAGGTTATAGGTGGCGTAAAAAATATTACAGAACAAATTGTAAAAACTAAATGAGACATTTTGGTGACTAAACAAATATCATCGGTTTGCTTTTGACTACTAAAACTTTAGTCACCAATTGTAAAAAAGTGAAACTTTTGGCTTCTAAACTGTTAGTCGTCAATTGTAAAAAAGAAATTTTTGGCTACTAAATTTTTAGTTGCCAATTCTCAAAAAGTGAAACTTTTGGCTACCAAATAATTAGTCACCAAATATACATACTCAATTGGCTACTAAATAATTTAGTCGCTAAAAGTAAAAATATATATATTTAATTATTTTTAAAAAATATATGGCGACTAAAGTTTTAGTCGCCAATAGGCAACTTTTGGCTACCAAACAAATTTTAGTCGCTGATTGTTTCCTTGACAAACTATTGGAGACCAAACGGGCGACCAAATATATTAGTCGGCAAAAGTGATTGGCGACTAAAAACAAGGCTTTTGGTGACTAAAATTTTGGTCGCTAAAAGTAAAATTTCTTGTAATGAACCTACAAACAAACAAATAAAACAAAATAATAATAAATAAATAAAATATTATATTATATATATAATTAAGTTAGAGGCGTAGGATGCATGGTCGTGCACAGTTTAATACTGTACACTTTTTTAATATAATAATATATATAATATTTAAAATATATTATTTACATTAATTTCTATAGGAACCCTCAAAAAAATATATATATATATATATATAACACGCAAAAATATATAAAACTATAAAATAGTAAAAATAAATAGGCTAATAAAATGTATTTTAGCGGGCTAAAAATATAACATTTAGGCTCCAATCAATGAACACCTTTTTTAGTACATACATCAAATAAAAAATTAATTTCAGTACCCATTTCTTTATTTTAATAATACTCTCATCTCTAATTTTAAAACTCTAATAATTTTTTCATTCACCCACCCTTTCTTAGCCATCGTTGCTAGCACTTTCAGCCTTCATCGCCAATACCACCGCTACTCTCAACACGCTCCCTTCTATCTAGGGGTGTAAATTCGGCCCGGTCCATGTTGGGCCTTGCGGGCTCCCACAAAAAATTAAGGCCAGACTGGGCCAGACCGACCCACGAGCCAAAAAACTAAGCTCAGGCCCAGGGGTATTCGAGCTTTGGGACGGGCCATTGGGCCGGGCCTGGACCGGGCCTCGGGCTTGGGCGGGCCTGGCCATTTTTTTTTTAATTTTTTAAATTTTTTTCTACTAAAAAATACACTAGGCCTCGGGTGGGCCGGGCCCTAAGTGGGCCTTAAGCGGGCCGATGGGCCTGGCCACGGGCCGGGTCAGGCTTCAAAACAATGGCCCAGGCTCAGGCCCAGGCCCTAGCCTAGGGGCTCGAGCTGGGCTCAGGCCGCAGGTGGGTTTCGGGCCGCCCATAGGCCGCAAGCCATTTTTACACCCTTACTTCTATCCTAGACCTTTACAACCAACCTTGAAAATGAGTGGTTCGCAGCAGAAGGCTTGTGGGAATGTATGGTTTATTGTGGAAGGTGGTCGCATGTGGAGGGAAAAAAAGACAACGAAAAGGGATGGCAAAGAAGAGAGGTGGCGTTGGCGATGAAAGATTTTTTTAGGTGAATATGGCGATAGAGAATGGTTGTGTTGTTTTAGAATTAAGGTTTGGGTAGAAGAAGATAAGGGTATGACGGTATTCTTATTCTAAGACAAAATTATATTAAGGAAAAATTTCATTAAATCTTCGTTTGACATTGTCTTTTTTAGTTGATTTTTTTTGTGTTGAGATTTTTTTAGCTTGACTTTTTTAGCCTCGTTTGGTTTGGCTTTTTAAGCTTTTTTGACTTTTGTAAGAGAAAAAGTGTAATGATTATAATTTGAACGTGATATAATCTCTAGAACCACATGGGACAATTAATATTTTAAATAAATATCAGAAAGTGTATTTGTAATTTATTCTTAAATCTATACTCGCATGCTCATTTCTTTCCACAATGGCACCAAGTAATTAGGTAATTCTATTTCTATACTAATTTTCCTTCGGTGGTACTATATGCACCAATTAATATACACACTAGTGTTATACCATTATTATTGACCCCACCTATTATACAAATTACAAATACCCAAAATATCTAAAATTATGCTACATCATCTGTTAATATACTAGTTAGTACATTTATTAGTACATATAGCATTATTCAATTCTCCTTAGTTCACACATTTAAACCTTCATTCAGCGTTTGATTTTTGGCTAAAAAAACACAAAAAGACAAGATATATGTTTTTGAGAGGGTAATTTATATGTAAAAAGGGCCGAGCTGGGTACTGGGCCATTCTGTGGGCCATAATAAGAAGGGCTGAGTAAAAGGGCCTTGTCATTAGTCCGGTCCAGAGGAGCCTTGCAGATAGCCCGATCCGAAAAAGCTTGATGGTTAGCTCGGTCATCATGGTCGGCACGGTGACAGTTAGCTCGGTCAAACCATCTTGAGCCGAGGTATTTTTGGTTTCTTCTCAGGACCTTGCTGTTGAGTAGCTCGGTCCAAGTTCATTGTAGATAGCTCGGTCCAAGTTCATTGTGGATAGTACGGTTTCAGACAACCCAGTTGGAATATGTCAACCGAGGTACACGCACAGTGAAATGAAGAACCGAGCTAGTTGGAGCTCGGTCTAGTCTGCGGCTTTAGCGTGACCATGTTATCTCGGTCGTATTGACATCCAACCATGGTAGAACCATCTCACTTGGTTTAAGCAGTGAAGGGGGTGTTGAAAGATAAGCATTATCTTTCAGGAATATGATTCCTAGGAGGACTCTACATGGAGGAGTAAGAGTCCTACTGGGATTGTGCCACGCAGAACCTATAAAAGCTCATAACATAACCAATGGGAGAGGTAACACAACTTTGATTCCCGAATACACAGAACTTTTGTCTATTTGTCTATTTTGCTGACTTAGGCATCGGAGAGGTATCCGGCACACACCTGCCGGCTAGCTCACGTTTGTGTTTTTAGGGAGTAAAGCGACGACGTACAGAGGAGCGCAGACTTGATTAATAGGATTATACGAGAAGGTTTATTCCTTTCCCGTACAATTGGCGCCGTCTGTGGGAAAAATAGAAAGAACAAACCCTCTTGATCAAGTTTTCTTTGCTAATTAGAAGCAATGGCGCACATTAAAGAGTTGCCTCAGTCCGCCATTGACGGAGAAACCCCAGAGGGTTGGGAGGCGCGAAGGTTTGCTTCCTATCCCTCCCATGGCGGACTTAGAGCCCCAGCGACAGAACCCCCGGAGGGATGTGAGGGGGAGGCGGAACAACAGCCCCCGTCGCTCTCAAAGTCCTGAAAGGCAGAGGCGAAGAATCGACCCTCATGCTCTGGAGGATCGCGTAAAAGAGCAGGATGAACTAATAAGGAAGATGGCGGTAGACATGGAGGCCATGAAGCACCAGATTAAGGGAAAATGGGTGGCGACAGGAGAGGGGCGCAAAAGCAATACGCCCCCTCGCCACTCGGAAGATCATGGTAGGCATACCACACCATCACAAGCAGAGAGTAGGAGCCTCAGAACAGGCGATACTCAATCCAGGACTTCCAGGACTCGTTGCTCTAGGTCTGAGAGAACGAGAACTAAGAGGTCATACACTGAGGGAAGCACCTATCTGTAACAACCCTCGTATTGATTACTGATTAGCCACTGAATTATATACTGATTTATGTTAAACTGAATTGATAATGACTGATAATCGAGTCAACCGAAGTACTGAATGGACCGATTGAAATCGAAACTGAAATCGAATGAGTTTACCTATTGAATTGTATATTGCATCTGTTTGATTGATTGAATATCTGTTTGACTTTATATGTTTAAACTGCTAATTGAAGGCCTTATCGGCGGCCGATTTAGGAATCGTTTAGTGTTTTGTAATCAGCGGAATATTTAAGATTTTATGGTATATTTATCTGAAATTGATTAGGAACGATTAAATTAGATTAAATTGAGTTATTTGCAAACCTTGACTTATTTACCAAATTGCCTAGTGAGTGGGCCATTATCATATTACACTTGAGCCTTATTATACTCCTACACAAACACATTTGATCAGTCTTCTTCCACTCTTAGCCGACCAAACAAGAGGATAGATAGAGAGAGAGTTCATCTTGAGGGAATTAAGCTCAAATTGTTAAAATTGCTAGAAGGACTTGAAGATTGAAGTGTATGTGCATAAATTGAACTTCTAGGCAAGAAATCAACACTCTAGGTAAGGAAATTATTGTCTTCTTGTTGTCTTTAAGCTTCAGCTTGCAAGAATCATGGTTATAGAGAAGTCAAGGCATGATTTTGCTCATACATGTTGAATTGGAACTCCATGGTTGCATGCATGCTTGAATTGGTGTATTTTGAAGTTAAATTCTTGGAGAATCATACATGCATGTCCATGTTTTTATTATAGACCATGTTTCCACATTGTTTTCAAAGATTGGAGCTCAATAGAGCAAGATTTGAACATTGATTTTGGTTTGAAGTTCATGCATTGCATGTTTAAAGATTGTTCATGAAATGGGTTTGAATGTTGGATTTAATTGACCAACCTTTGGGGCTTGAATTCATAAATTGAGCTTTAAAACTTGTTGTACTATGAGTTTGAAATGTTTTCCCAGAATTTGGGCCCAAGAGGTTGAGTTTTGGATGGTTGAATGCTTGGTTCGAACTTGGGAGACAAATCTGGAAATTCCAGATTTTGCTTCCTCGCTCGAGCGAAGGATTCCTCGCTCGAGCGAGAACCTTTATTCAGGGCTCCGCTCGAGCGAGCATCGAGCGTGGTATCGTGCGTAAAAATCCAGCAACCAGTACTTTTACTGTTCATGCAGGTCGCTCGAGCGAAGGATTCCTCGCTCGAGCGAAGCCTTTGATTTTGGAAGCTCGCTCGAGCGAAGGAAGGCTCGCTCGAGCGAGGCTCCTATTTTCAGCAACTTTTGAAAAATGCCTTCCAAGTGTATTTTTGCATCCTCATCTCATCCTAGGCATTCTTAGGCCTAGTTTAAGGCATCTTAATGAGGATTTAGACATAGAACCACACCGAGGAAATTTAGGGATTTAATTATCGTCCTTTCCGATTGTGAAACTTAGTGTGTGTTCTATTTATTGACTGTTTAGGGTTGGCTTTCGGGGACGCGCTCTAGCTGCTATTAGCCCAATCTCTGTGAGTAACAGATTGTGTAAAGATATGTTCAAAATGGTTATCTTTTGAATACTGAACTGAACTGTTTAATGAACTGATATTGTTTATTGAATGAATGTATGTCCTTTATTTCTGAACTGTACTGTGGCATCCTTAGCACCTACTGTTATTGACTATTACAGAGCTCTGTCGGTTCCCTTGTGGAACCATACTGTTTACTGACTGATGGCCATCACTACCGTTGGGTCCGTTGAGGCCCGGTCCTTTTGGACCTACTGTTTATAGGCTAATGGATGTACCACATATGATTGATTGACTGGCATACTGAAAGACTGAAATACTGTTTAATGAATTGATTTCATTACTGTAAGGACATTCATTCATAACCTCTTTACACTTATTGTTATTCACTGGGCTTTAGCTCACTGTTTATATATATATGTAGGTTCTCAACAGCCAGACCGGAGCTAGGAGCGTGGGTTAGTCCCCCAGTTTTGTCAAGCCAGCCTATGTGCCTCATTGCGAGGTTCCGAGACGCCATGCTATGGCTTGGGGTGTTTTTGTGTCCCCCACCTGTCTCTTGACTATTTTGTATAATTGTATAAACCGTTTACTGTTTACTGTACTGTTATCGAGGGATTTGATTCCCGTACTGAATGTTGTATATGATTGTATATAGACTGTACTGTTTAAACTGAATGAATGCATGAGAAATGTTTTTGGCATACAGATTTTCACAGCTCAATGGACACTAGTTATTTACTGTAATGGCTTCCGCCAGGCCCTGTACTCTGTTCTACTGTATTACTGTTCTGCAGGCCTGCGGTAATCTCGGATTACTGGCCAGTTACGGTGCTAAACCCATAGGGCCGGGTTTGGGTCGTGACAGAGTGGTATCAGAGCGATACTTAACCACGAGTTATACCGCACACACGTGTCCAAATGAGCTATAGGGTGTCCTAGAAAAGTGATTAGGGCATCTCATGATTTTGAAAAGTGTGTGCTTATGACTGACTGATTATATGTTAAAGTGTTGAACTGTTTAAGTGTACAACTGCTTATAATGATAACTGTTATAACTTCTTATAGCGGAATGGACAATGCAAATGAAACTGAATCATCATCCTCTGAGGCCAGAATGGCCAGACTAGAACAAATGATGGGATTGGTACTTGAAAGACTGGGCCAACAACAGAACCAACAGCCCCCACCTCCTCCTCCTCCGGTGCAACCGGAACAGAATGTACAAAATGCAAATGTGAATGCTAATGAGGTGGACATTATTGCACTGACTCATAAGTTCAGCAAACTGAAACCGCCGTCCTTTCAGGGAGGCTTAGAACCGTTAAAGGCTGAAGCTTGGGTTCTGGAAACAGAAAAGTTGTTTGAAATGTTTCCGTGTTCTGAAGCCAATAAAGTACTGTTAGCAACCTTCACCCTTCAGGAAGAAGCAAGAAGGTGGTGGATGTTAACCCGCGATACAAATGCTATTATAACTTGGGCTCAGTTCAAGGAGTCCTTCTTTGAAAAGTATTTCCCTCAGTGCATCAGGGACAGAAAAGTAACGGAGTTTGAACAACTGAAACAGGGCACAATGTCTGTTGCCGAGTATGAGAAGAAATTCACTGAACTTGCTAGATATGCACCACAGATGGTGGACACCGAATATAAGAAGGCCAGAAGGTTTGAAGGAGGCCTTAGTGCTGCTATACTGGACCGAATAAATGTTTTGAAAATGCCAACTTATGTGGGTGTGCTCGACCGTGCATTGATGGCCGAGTCAAATATTGCAGCAGTGAAACGATCTGAAACACCAACAACTGAATGGCATGGTAAACGACAGGGTTTCAAATTTAAGAAAGGCAAGCACAACCAGTTGAACAAGAAACAGAATACGGGGTCAACAACTAGCCCCAGCCAAGGGAGTGGATTCATTCCACCCTGTTCTGTATGTGGCAATAAACACAAAGGGGTTTGCTACCAGATTTCAGGAGCTTGCTTCAGATGTGGCAAGGTGGGCCACAGAATTAAAGACTGCCCTTCTGCTCCACCAGCTAGTGGTAAAGCTGCACCCAGCGCAGCAGCATCAAATGTAGCACCAAAGCCTAACCCCAAAGCTACCGGGAAAGAGCCTGTGAGGCAGGGCCGAGTATTTGCCCTAGTACCGGGAGATGTTCAGAATACTGAGACCGTTGTGTCAGGTATCCTCTCTATTTGTGCTCAAAATGCATATGTATTGATTGATTCGGGGTCTACACATTCTTATGTGTCGCATGCTTTTTCACGGAAATTGAATAGACCCTTAGAACCTATGAATTACTTGTTAGCTGTATCATCACCTGTTGGAGGATCCATGACATGTGCATATATGTATCCTGCTTGTGAAATTATTGTTGGGGATATGCATCTGTTTATTGACTTACTACCGTTGAACATAGATCATTTTGATGTGATATTGGGGATGGATTGGCTACAAAAATATCATGCCACTATAGATTGTGTAACAAAACAAGTAGTTTTCCGTCCACCGGGTTTACCTGAATTCGTATTTAGTGGAGTTGGAGTAGTACCTCCTCCGTATCTGATTTCTTCTGTGAAAGCTGTTAAACTGATTAGGAAGGGGTGTAAAGGATATCTGTGTTCTGTACTGACTATATCTGCTAATGACAATGTTACAACTGATGTGAATTGCATTCCTATAGTCAGAGAATTCCCAGATGTGTTTCCAGATGATCTGCCAGGGGATTTGATTGATAGGGAAGTTGAATTTACTGTTGATGTGATTCCGGGTACACAGCCAATGTCTAAAGCTCCCTACAGAATGGCTCCAACTGAACTGAAAGAATTGAAAGTACAATTGCAGGAACTGTTAGACAAGAAGTTTATCAGACCCAGTACTTCACCGTGGGGTGCACCTGTTTTGTTTGTAAAGAAGAAAGATGGCTCACTGAGACTGTGCATTGACTACCGTGAATTGAACAAGGTAACTGTGAAGAACAAATATCCATTACCGCGTATTGATGATTTGTTTGACCAGTTACAGGGTGCACAAGTGTTTTCCAAGATTGACCTTAGATCGGGGTACCATCAACTGAAAGTTAAACCGGAAGACATTGACAAAACTGCTTTTAGAACGAGGTATGGTCATTATGAATTTTTAGTTATGCCGTTCGGAGTCACGAATGCCCCAGCTGCATTTATGGACCTCATGAACAGAATTTTTAAACCATACCTTGATGATTTTATTGTGGTATTCATTGATGACATATTGATCTATTCTAAGACTGTAGAAGAACATGAACACCATCTAAGACTTGCCCTGCAAACCTTAAGAGAACAGAAACTGTATGGTAAACTGTCTAAGTGTGAGTTTTGGCTTGATCATGTTATGTTTTGGGGGCATGTTGTTAGCAAAGATGGAATTTCTGTTGATCCGCAGAAAATTGAAGCTGTAGTGAACTGGCCTAGACCAACCAACGTGACTGAAGTCCGAAGCTTTTTGGGATTGGCTGGATATTACAGAAGATTTGTCAAAGACTTCTCCAAAATTGCCTTACCTCTGACTCAGTTGACACAGAAAGGGATATCATTTGACTGGACTGACCAACGGGAATCAGCATTTCAGGAGTTGAAAACTAGACTTGTGACTGCACCAATTCTGACTCTACCTTCAGGTACGGATGGTTATACTGTATTTAGTGATGCTTCTCATAAGGGTTTGGGGTGTGTTTTAATGCAGAATGGGAGAGTTATTGCTTATGCTTCCCGACAGTTGAGACCACATGAAAAGAATTACCCAACTCATGACCTGGAACTTGCTGCAGTGGTGTTTGCACTGAAAATTTGGCGTCACTATTTGTATGGAGCGACATGTGAAGTGTATACCGACCACAAGAGTTTGAAATATTTCTTCACACAGAAAGAACTGAATATGAGACAGCGGAGATGGCTTGAACTGATAAAAGATTATGACCTACAGATTTTGTACCATCCGGGAAAAGCCAACACCGTTGCCGATGCTTTGAGCCGAAAATCGATTGGGAACTTAGCCTGTTTGCTGACTGGACAGAAAGAATTGCTTTGTGATCTTGAAAAGTCTGAAATTGAAATTGTTTTGAAGGAACAAGGTGGAACCTTAGCTGCTATTTCTGCTCAACCAGCCTTGATTGAAGAGATTAAAGAGAAACAGCAACTGGATGATTTCTTAAAGAAGATTATTGAAGAAAGAGATTCAAAACCGAGACCGGGATACAAATTTGAGAACAATGTACTGAAATTTCAAGAAAGACTGTGTGTACCGAATGACACTGAACTGAAAAGAAGAATTCTGCAAGAGGGCCACAATTCAAAATTTTCTATCCACCCAGGGAATACGAAAATGTATCAAGATTTGAAGTTGAATTTCTGGTGGCCGGGAATGAAGAAAGAAATTGCCGACTTTGTGTCCAAATGTCTTCATTGCCAACAAGTCAAAGCTGAACATCAACGACCTGCTGGATTATTGCAACCCTTACCCATACCAGAATGGAAATGGGAGCATATCACGATGGATTTTATCGTTGGATTACCTCGCTCCAGAAAAGGTATGGACTCTATTTGGGTTATTGTTGATAGACTGACTAAATCTGCTCACTTCTTACCTGTCAAGACAATTTATAATGCGGACAAATTGGCTGTTACCTATATTGATGAAATTGTGAGACTGCACGAAGTGCCTGTGTCTATTGTTTCTGACAGGGATTCGAAGTTTACATCGAGGTTTTGGCAAAGCCTACAGACTGCATTGGGTACTGAATTGAGGCTGAGTAGTGCCTATCATCCTCAGACAGATGGACAGTCAGAAAGGACCATCCAGACTTTGGAGGATCTATTGAGAATGTGTGTCCTTGACTTCCAAGGAAACTGGGAAAGTCATTTGCCGTTGGCTGAATTCGCCTACAACAACAGCTACCATTCGAGTATTGGTATGGCGCCTTTCGAGGCATTGTATGGCAGAAAGTGTAGATCTCCAATTTGCTGGGCAGAAGTTGGAGATGGGCCGTTACTTGGGCCCGAAATTGTTTATGAAACGACTGAAAAGGTAAAACTGATACAGCAAAGATTGAAAACTGCACAGAGTAGACAGAAGAGTTATGCAGATGTTAGAAGACGAGACCGAGAATATGAAGTGGGTGATCACGTTTTTGTGAAAGTGACACCAATGAAAGGCCAGACTCGTTTTGGAGTCAAGGGCAAGTTAGCGCCGAGATACGTTGGACCTTATGAAATTGTTGAGAAAATCAATCCGGTGGCGTATCAAGTTGCACTTCCTCCTGAAATGGAGCATATGCATAACCTCTTCCACATTTCGATGTTGAGAGATTATCTCCGGGATCCGTTCCATGTGATTGAGCCTACTCGGATAGTGTTGAGTGATGACTACACTTACGAGGAGAGGCCTATACAGATTGTAAATCGACGGATCAAGAAACTAAGAAACAAAGAGATCCCGCTAGTGAAAGTTGACTGGCAGAATCATGGTGGTGTGTATGCCACTTGGGAAAGGGAAGATGACATGGCTAAAAGATACCCAGAACTGTTCCCACTGAACCCTGTTTTCTTCCAATCTGAAGGTAACTCGAGTTTAGAGGACTAAACTCCTTATAAGGAGGGGAGACCGTAACAACCCTCGTATTGATTACTGATTAGCCACTGAATTATATACTGATTTATGTTAAACTGAATTGATAATGACTGATAATCGAGTCAACCGAAGTACTGAATGGACCGATTGAAATCGAAACTGAAATCGAATGAGTTTACCTATTGAATTGTATATTGCATCTGTTTGATTGATTGAATATCTGTTTGACTTTATATGTTTAAACTGCTAATTGAAGGCCTTATCGGCGGCCGATTTAGGAATCGTTTAGTGTTTTGTAATCAGCGGAATATTTAAGATTTTATGGTATATTTATCTGAAATTGATTAGGAATGATTAAATTAGATTAAATTGAGTTATTTGCAAACCTTGACTTATTTACCAAATTGCCTAGTGAGTGGGCCATTATCATATTACACTTGAGCCTTATTATACTCCTACACAAACACATTTGATCAGTCTTCTTCCACTCTTAGCCGACCAAACAAGAGGATAGATAGAGAGAGAGTTCATCTTGAGGGAATTAAGCTCAAATTGTTAAAATTGCTAGAAGGACTTGAAGATTGAAGTGTATGTGCATAAATTGAACTTCTAGGCAAGAAATCAACACTCTAGGTAAGGAAATTATTGTCTTCTTGTTGTCTTTAAGCTTCAGCTTGCAAGAATCATGGTTATAGAGAAGTCAAGGCATGATTTTGCTCATACATGTTGAATTGGAACTCCATGGTTGCATGCATGCTTGAATTGGTGTATTTTGAAGTTAAATTCTTGAAGAATCATACATGCATGTCCATGTTTTTATTATAGACCATGTTTCCACATTGTTTTCAAAGATTGGAGCTCAATAGAGCAAGATTTGAACATTGATTTTGGTTTGAAGTTCATGCATTGCATGTTTAAAGATTGTTCATGAAATGGGTTTGAATGTTGGATTTAATTGACCAACCTTTGGGGCTTGAATTCATAAATTGAGCTTTAAAACTTGTTGTACTATGAGTTTGAAATGTTTTCCCAGAATTTGGGCCCAAGAGGTTGAGTTTTGGATGGTTGAATGCTTGGTTCGAACTTGGGAGACAAATCTGGAAATTCCAGATTTTGCTTCCTCGCTCGAGCGAAGGATTCCTCGCTCGAGCGAGAACCTTTATTCAGGGCTCCGCTCGAGCGAGCATCGAGCGTGGTATCGCGCGTAAAAATCCAGCAACCAGTACTTTTACTGTTCATTGCAGGTCGCTCGAGCGAAGGATTCCTCGCTCGAGCGAAGCCTTTGATTTTGGAAGCTCGCTCGAGCGAAGGAAGGCTCGCTCGAGCGAGGCTCCTATTTTCAGCAACTTTTGAAAAATGCCTTCCAAGTGTATTTTTGCATCCTCATCTCATCCTAGGCATTCTTAGGCCTAGTTTAAGGCATCTTAATGAGGATTTAGACATAGAACCACACCGAGGAAATTTAGGGATTTAATTATCGTCCTTTCCGATTGTGAAACTTAGTGTGTGTTCTATTTATTGACTGTTTAGGGTTGGCTTTCGGGGACGCGCTCTAGCTGCTATTAGCCCAATCTCTGTGAGTAACAGATTGTGTAAAGATATGTTCAAAATGGTTATCTTTTGAATACTGAACTGAACTGTTTAATGAACTGATATTGTTTATTGAATGAATGTATGTCCTTTATTTCTGAACTGTACTGTGGCATCCTTAGCACCTACTGTTATTGACTGTTACAGAGCTCTGTCGGTTCCCTTGTGGAACCATACTGTTTACTGACTGATGGCCATCACTACCGTTGGGTCCGTTGAGGCCCGGTCCTTTTGGACCTACTGTTTATAGGCTAATGGATGTACCACATATGATTGATTGACTGGCATACTGAAAGACTGAAATACTGTTTAATGAATTGATTTCATTACTGTAAGGACATTCATTCATAACCTCTTTACACTTATTGTTATTCACTGGGCTTTAGCTCACTGTTTATATATATATGTAGGTTCTCAACAGCCAGACCGGAGCTAGGAGCGTGGGTTAGTCCCCCAGTTTTGTCAAGCCAGCCTATGTGCCTCATTGCGAGGTTCCGAGACGCCATGCTATGGCTTGGGGTGTTTTTGTGTCCCCCACCTGTCTCTTGACTGTTTTGTATAATTGTATAAACCGTTTACTGTTTACTGTACTGTTATCGAGGGATTTGATTCCCGTACTGAATGTTGTATATGATTGTATATAGACTGTACTGTTTAAACTGAATGAATGCATGAGAAATGTTTTTGGCATACAGATTTTCACAGCTCAATGGACACTAGTTATTTACTGTAATGGCTTCCGCCAGGCCCTGTACTCTGTTCTACTGTATTACTGTTCTGCAGGCCTTCGGTAATCTCGGATTACTGGCCAGTTACGGTGCTAAACCCATAGGGCCGGGTTTGGGTCGTGACACTATCGGCCCTCGCGCACGCACCAGACATCATCCAGGCACACGGAATTGCCTAGGTCGTCCGACTTACGAACTGTACTAGAAGAAAGGGGCACGATGGAAAGAGGATATCAGCGCGCCCAACCCACACAGAGTTTCAGCCCTTCAGCTGTTGGCTCCTCGGATGCATAGAAGCATCGAGGTAGGAATGCCAATAGCGCGCCCTGCTTACGAACCGACAAACAAAGCCTTGGCAAGACTACAGACCTCGCCGTTCGTTCTGGCAATTGAGAACGCACCACTACCTTCAGGCTTCCTTCAACCCAAATTTACCACGTATGAGGGGAAGACAGACCCCTACTCGCACTTAAGCCACTTTCGCCAGGTCATGGCAGTATATCGACGAAATGAAGCCTTAATGTACATTCTATTCCCATCCAGCCTTGGCGACCTAGGTTTAACTTGGTTCGAAAGGCTACCAGAAGGCAGCATCGCCTCCTGGGCGCAATTGGCAGAGGCGTTCATAACAAGGTTCAGAACAAACACCAAGACGCCAGTAGAGATCGACCAATTACTCTCCATTGACATGGGCGACAAAGAAACATTAAGATCCTACAACAGTCGCTATTGGGAGACCTTCAACCAGATAGGAGATTGCCCCACAAATCTTGGCATCGCGCAGTACAAAAGAGGTCTTCCAGTCGGAAATAGACTGAGGGATTCAATTACCATAACGCCCCCCCCTCACCATGGAAGCCTTAATGGAGAGGGTACACCAGCACATTCGGGTGGAAGAGGATGGCGCCCGCGCTAAAACAAAGTCTGGTACAACAGCAGCACCAGATAAGAAGACTACGGCAAAAGTCAACACGGTAGAACGTCCAAGCAAGAATGGACGAGGCAGGCAAGACAACGAAAAGGACCGAGATAAAAGATGGTTGAGAGTCCGCACTGCCATTACCACGGTATTCAAGAAACCAATCTACCGAATTCTCAGTGAGATACGTGATGAACCTTTCGTCAGATAGCCAACTAAGCTGGGAGAAGAGCAAAAGGACTACGACGAAAGATCTCGGTGCACCTTCCATAAGGAAAAGGGGCACCGCACCGAAAATTGCACGCCGTTGAGATAGCATCTGGAGGAGTTAGTGGCAGCTGGTCACCTGGACCGGTACATAGAATGAGGGACGCAGCCAGCCCCCCAGAACCACAACCACCCAGACGGAATGCCGATTGATGCCCTACCTCAAGGCGTGATTAACGTGATACATGGGGTATTCGAACCTGAGCGGGTATGTGAGCTCAGGGAAACGATCAAGAAGGCTGAGCACTTAAGGGATATATTAAGTGCGCAACCTATCATCAAGAATGGGAGAACAGAAGCCACGAACATCATATCCTTCTCAGATAGAGATTTGGCAAGGATATATTGCCCTCACAATGATGCACTGGTCATCACACTCCGCGTCATGGATTACGACATCAAACGGATCTTGATCG
This sequence comes from Camellia granthamiana, assembly GCA_036172215.1. NCBI lineage: Eukaryota > Viridiplantae > Streptophyta > Magnoliopsida > Ericales > Theaceae > Camellia > Camellia granthamiana. The sequence goes on along the minus strand of CM069916.1, from coordinate 48,161,686 downwards.
ACCAAGGAAGCTCGTGCGAGATGATGTATTACGAAACCTTCAAACAACTGAAACTGAAGGACAAAGACTTGGCACCTGCCGTATTTCCCCTAATCGGATTCAACTCAATGCTAGAGTGGCCAGTTGGCAAGATAATCCTCCCAGTCAGAGCAGGAAGCATGACGAAACAAGTGGAATTCTGGGTATTGAAAGTGCCCTCCACTTACAACATAATCTTGGGAAAGACATGGCTGCATGCCATGAGAGCGGTAGCATCAACCTACCATTAAGTAATGCGGTTCCCCAACGAAGCCGGAGTAATTGAAGAGGTCTACGGAGACCAAATTATGTCCAAGCAATGCTTCGTCACAGTAAATGGCAGCCGAGCTGCCAAGGGGTTTGTACAGATGGTAGAAGAACCAGAGAGCAATGAATTATTCGCGGATGTTGGCAAAGCCGCTGAACAGAAGGCAGTGGAAGACTTGGTACAGGTAAGAATAGATGAAAAGAACCTGGATAAGTTCTTTTTGCTTGGCTCATCTATGTCCAGCACTGAGAGAATAGAGGTCATGGAATTCTTGACCTCTAACATCGAAGTGTTTGCCTGGACGCCGTATAATATGCCTGGCATTGACCCAAGCTTCATCTGTCACCAATTGAACGTCTACCCAACTGCCAGACCAATCATTCAGCGCACTCGCAGATCGGCACTCCACCACGCCGAGATAGTGACGGAAGAAGTAGGAAACCTGCTGGAGGCAAGAGCTATCAGAGAGGTACACTACTCCAGATGGATCTCCAATACAGTGGTGGTGCCAAAAAAGAATGGAAAATGGCGTGTCTGCGTAGACTACAAAACAGTCAACAAGGCATGCCCAAAGGACAGCTTCCCTCTACCCCGGATAGACCAACTGGTAGACCTAACGGCGGGGCACAACCGACTTCGCTTTCTTGATGCGTACAGAAGCTACCATCAGATCGCTATGTATGAACCAGACCAGGAGGTCACATCTTTTACAACGCCAAGAGGACTGTATTGCTACAAGGTCATGCCCTTTGGCCTAAAGAACGCAGGGGCAACATTCCAACGGATGGTCACCAAGATGTTTGAACCATTGTTAGGCAGAACAATGGAGGCTTACATCGACGACATGGTGGTCAAGAGCAAGGATAAGAATGACCATCTCAAGGACCTAGGTGAGATGTTTCAGATCCTAGGATAAGAATGACTATCCAAATGTGCGTTCGGTGTAGGATCTGGCAAATTCCTGGGCTTCTTGGTGACCAACCAAGGTATTGAGACAGACCCCTCCCAGATCAAAGTAATTCAGGATCTAGAGAGGCCCAACTTAGTGAAAGAAGTGCAGCATCTCACCGGCATGGCAGCTGTACTCAACCGATTCATAAGTCGGTTGTCGGACAGATGTCGACCATTTTTTTAAGCATTAAAAGCCAAGTTCGAGTGGGACGAAGAATGTGACCGCGCTCTAGAAAGCTTGAAAGAATATATGTCTTCTCCACCACTGCTTGTAACCCCAGTACCTGGAGAAGAACTCTTTTTGTACCTGGCAGTTTCACAGCACGTAATTAGCGCAGTGTTGGTCCGAGCAGAAGGAATCCAACATCTGCCCATCTTTTATGTCAGCAAGACATTACTAGGTGCAGAAACAAGGTACTTACCATTGGAAAAACTGGCCCTAGCCTTAATGATGGCCTCAAGGAAGTTGTCGCATTACTTTCACGCCCACACTATAGTCGTCCTCACAGCCTTTCCATTAAAAGCTTTGTTTGAGAGGGCAAACTTTTTTGGGCGAATCCTAAAGTGGGTAGTAGAGTTGGGACAATTTGACATCAAGTTCCAACCCAAAACCGCGGTAAAAGCCCAAGCCTTGACTGACTTTGTCGCAGAATTCACCTCAAGAAGTCATCATATCTGCCCAGTCGACCTGACTGATACAACCGAACTAGGGTTGGAAGTTGACGCCGGAATAGCGCAACCCTTGGTGTAGGATACCTAGTCAGACCCTAAGGCAGACCAGAGTAAAGTAAGGGAGGAAGAAGCAAACCATGCTACACCAAGCCAAGACTCACCAACAAATAAAGACTTGGTACAATCAGATCGCGAGGGGCAAACAGCAAACATGGACCTTGAAGAAAACACCAGCAACACTCTTGATCCCAAGGCATCATCTGATCCCTCCACTTGCTGGAAACTATTCGTTGGAGAGATGTGGAAGCTCTTCGTGGATGGAGCGTCCAATAGGCACGGTGCAGGACTAGGCATAGTCCTCATCTCACCAGATGGCCTGGTGGTGGAGCAAGCAGTCAACCTTGGCTTCCCAGCATCAAACAACGAAGCGGAATATGAAGCGCTTCTGGCAGGCTTAAAATCAGCATCCTACATGAAGGCCACCGAGCTAATGGTTTACAGTGACTCACAGCTGGTAGTAAACCAAATTTCAGGTGACTACGAGGCAAAGGATTACAGGACGGCTAAGTACCAAGAGTTAGTCAGAAAAGAGATCAAGAAATTTGAAGTAGTGCGGATAGAGCAGATCGGCAGGGAAGAAAACAGTAGAGCGGACGAACTAGCAAGCTTTGCTTCAATGGCAGATACCTCTATCCCTCATCCATTGCTGATTGACTACCTATCAAGACCAAGCATTGAAGAACCCGAAGTAGAAGATATATGTTGTGCCGAACTAGGCCCTTCGTGGATGGATCCCATCATACTGTTCTTAAAAGACGGCGTCTTACCGGAAGAAAAGAAAGAGGCCAACAAAATAAGAGCAAAGTCACAGCGCTTTTGGCTCTCCCCATCAATGGCATTGTACAAGAAATCCTTCACAGGACCTTACCTAAAGTGTGTCCACCCCAGCAAAGTGGAAGCATTCTTATTCGAAATACACGAAGGTGTATACGGAAGCCATCAAGGAGGAAGATCATTGGCCTACAGAGCAATTTCGCAAGGATATTGGTGGCCATACATGCAAGCAGATTCAGAGAAGTATGTCAAGAAGTGCGAGAAATGTCAGAAATTCGCACACCAAATACATCAGCCAGCCAGAGAACTCCTACCATTAACAAGCCCATGGCCCTTTGCAATGTGGGGCTTGGACATAGTAGGACCACTTCCAACGGCACCCGGCAACAGAAAGTTCTTCCTTACAGCAACAGACTACTTCACAAAGTGGGTAGAGGCAGAAGCATTGGCATCAATAAAGGAGAAGGATGTGAAAAAGTTCGTCTGGCAGAATATCGTCACTCGGTTCGGCATACCAAAAGCTCTAATATCGAACAACGGCACTCAGTTCGATGGCAGAATCTTTAGAGGCTTTTGTGCAGAATACAAGATAGAATTCTACAACTCTATACCGGCATACCCACAAGCAAATGGCCAAGCAGAAGCATCAAACAAAGTGGTCTTGGATGGATTGAAGAAAAGATTAGAGAAAGCAAAGGGCAAGTGGGCTGAGGAGCTTCCCCACGTTTTATGGGCTTACTGTACCACACCTCGGTGGTCTACTGGCGAAATACCCTTTTCCTTGGCCTATGGCATGGAAGTAATAATCCCACTAGAAGTTGGCCTCCCCACAATTAGAAGTGAAAATTTTGATCCAAATTTAAATGGAGAAGCCATAACATTGGAGCTCGATCTTGCGGAAGAAAGAAGAGAAAGAGCACTGGTTCACATTGCCTCGTACCAGCAGGAGTTATCCAGAAAGTATAACAAAACAGTACATCCAAGACAATTCAAAATCGAAGATTGGGTACTGCGCAAAGTGATGGGAAACACCTTGGTACCCGGAGATGGCAAGTTAGGGCCTAATTGGGAAGGACCTTACAAGGTGGTTGGATTAGCAGGAAAATGGGCATACCACTTGGAAGATAAAGACAGCAAAGCCATTCCCAGGCCATGGAACACTGTCAATCTCAAACTATTTTATTTTTAGCTTTTCTTTCAAGTATTTGTAATCTTTTCTTTCTCAATAAAACAAGTAGTTTCTTTTCAGTATAGTTGTTTCCTTCTGTAAAAGATTGTTTTAGTGAGTTAGGCGCACTGAAAGCATAGTTGGCCGGAATAACCAACTTTGCACTCTCTTCAGCTAAGATTAGGATCAGTATTGAAGAAGTTGGCTGGAAAAACCAACACCCCTCCTAAGCCCAGGATAAGGATCCAGGTTGCAGGACGTTTGGTCAGAATAACCAAACACTCTACTCTAGGTTGGCAGAAATAACCAACTTAGAGGTTGGCTGGAAAAACCAACACCTCTCGTAAGCCTATGATAAAGATCCAGGCTGCAGGACGTTTGGCAGGAACAAGGCTAAAAAAGGTTGGCAGGTATAGCCAATTAGATTGTAAAGTTATGACCAGGATAAGGTATCTCGGCCCGAGAATTTTGTACTTCATTCAGATTACAGTTAGAAAGTTACATGCATGGCAGTTAACCGAAATAACAGTTGGAACAAAAGAGATTTCATTGATCATACAAAGTCAAAATACAAAAGGGGGGACTTCAGTCCGGTTACAGTCTCTCTTTCCAAAAGGCAAAAAAAAAAAGAAAAGTACATAGTCAAGCAAACAGGTCATCTAAGTCAGCATCTAAAACCACCCGGTCTTCGCCCAGAGGTAGCTCGGTTGTGGCAACCACACTCTAGTTAAGCTCGGTTGGAAGCACAGCATCGGACACAACTGGCAAAGGTGGGATGGAGACCTCTGGAGTTGGGGAGGTAGACTGGCGACCGTGTTGAGTGTTGTCTTCTTAAGCTTCATCTTCATCCTCCTCCTCCAGAAATTGTTGTTGAATGGTAGCAGCATACCCCGCCAGTGAGCTCGGTATGAAATATGGAGGAGGATTGAAGACCTCGGTCTCAGGTCCATGACCGAGCTACGCCACAGCCCCCCTCTACCCGCATTTAAAAAACAGGTCCTTCGCAGCTTCACACTGCTTGATGTATAGGGCTTCGCCTTCTTTGAAACTACGGTCCTCCACATCCTCCAGCTTCTTCTCAAGCTTTGTTATTTCGGCATTCTTTTTTCCTTCAAGCTTGGCCAACTCGCGCAGATATTTATCTTTTATCACGACCTCAACCTTTTGCTTATCTGCTTCAGTCGAGCTAACAAGACCGGTCAGACGACCATTCTCGGTTTGTAGCTCGGCTATCTGCTTCCTAGCCTGTTCTAGCTTGACGGTTTTCTCGGTTACCTCTGCCATTGCCTGCCGTGTTGTTTTGTGAAGTTCCAATACACGCTTGTGTGCGATGTGGCTCTTCTGCATGGCCTGCAAAAAAATGGAAAGAGACTTGTAGTAAAACCGAGCCGAAAGTTGTGCAAATTAGAAAGATAAGCGAAGGAGGTTACTTACCAGCACCATTGACTTTGTGGCCGAGCGAATGGCCTTCAGCTCGGTGAGATGGTCGTGGTGCTCTATGTCGGCTGGAAGGCAAACACTCTTGGCCAGATTGAATGCCATTAGGTGGTCTTTTTCAGTGACCACTGAATCGGTATCCCGTATAGCACGGTTCTGAAAAGTGATCTTTGGAGCCCACTTGGAAGAGCTAGCTCGGTCAGAGCGCTCTGGTTGTGGGCTCGGTAGAGGGCTTGGCGGAAGGATGGTATCTTCTTCATCAACAAGGCGTGGCTCGGTTGTGGAAGTCCGAGCACGCTTATTTGGACGAGATGATGTGGGTTGATGGGATGGAAGGGCCACCACGGTCTCCTGAGTCTGACCGGCTGGTGGTACCTCAAGCTAGTTTGTTTCGGTCAGGAGGGCCCTTACAGCTCGTTTCTTAGCCATCTCTTGCTCAGCGATTAGAGGGATCAAATTGATTTGGGGCAAGATTGGGTCCGGTTCTGGAGAGGCTTCTAACAAAAAGTCAGTTACCTTGGTCTTTCACTTACCGCTATATCGGTAGGTCGGCTCAAAATTCAGTAGCTCGGCCTAACTTCGGTTTGGATATCGCAGCGCGACGCGAAGAACGCTCAAGTTGGGGTAGCTGTATTGGGATTTGAGAAAGTTCAAATCTGCATAAAGGAAGACAACAGTTAGTTCTGTTTAGGAAGTGAAAACCAAAGTAAAGAAAGGCATGCAATGAAGTCAAGGTAACCCTACCTGCTACACCCTTGTTCCAATTTATTCTGTGGCCAGGGATCTGGGCTTGTTGATCTTCAAAATTCCCAGATACCCAGAAGAAATCATCGTCATTCACGTCTTTATCCGAGGTATCCTTTATTATTTTTTCACGCCGGCGCCTTATTCTTAAACAGTAAACCCAGCCATCTTCGGCCGATCCTATGCAGTATTGATGGAAGAGCTCGGCTAGACCGAGATTAAGTCCAGCTCGGCGATTTAGCTCGGCAATGCTGTTTATTATGCGATAAGAATTGGTGGAAAGTTGGGTAGGGCAGAGCTTGGTTTGTCTAAGGAATTCACAAAAAAGGGGTTGTACAGGGAATCGCAAACCACACTCTATGATGGAAATAACGTTAAAAAGGACAAAGCCTTGTTTTCCCCAGGGGACGGTGTCTAGTACGGCTAACGAAAGGTGGATATCATCTGGAATTTGGTAGTCCTTACAGAATTCGACTATGGCCCCTAGTGAGTTTACTAAAAACCTATATTTACCCATTGATTATTAAATTATCAATAAATTAACTGAAGGATTAGCTCGGTCAAGAAAAGGCGCCTAGTAGCTCGGTTGAGCAATCAGAGGAGTGTCTGGCCAACCTAAGTCTGCAAAGTAACAAAGAAAGGTGTTAAGCACTGATCATTGGACCGTGCTACAAAAAACAAGGGCAAGATAAATGATGTCCTAGCTCGGCTACGCGGGATGCTATCAGTGCGAAATAAATAAAAAGGAAACATATTCGAAACACTTACCAGTTCAAGACAGCGGCACTGAAAATGGAAGCAGTAGCAGCAACAAACACGAGCTCTGCGAGTGTAAGGTTGAGGAGAAATGGAGGCTCAGAGAGAGAAAGAGAAAAAGATGAATAATAGTAATGTTTGATTCAAAAACGGAGGGTTTGTTTTGTGTAGAGGGAAGGACAAAAAGGCGGGACTATTCAAAAAACACGGAGTACGAAGACGGCGTGACAGCTGTATTGGGTTAATCAGAGTCTGCCACGTGTCCTTGGAATGGAAATCGATTCAGTTATAGAGACTGAAGAGACGTTTTGACCAGACAGATTGGTAGCACGGTGGGAATTTAGCTCGGTTGGGAGGATAAAGTTTTTTAGCTCGGTTGGAAAGCTAAAGCCTTTTTTAGCTCGGCTGATAACCGGTAGTCCCTATCATGCTGCGCAGATGGAATTAAGGGGCAATTGAGAGGATAATTTATATATAAAAAGGGCCGAGCTGTGTACTGGGCCATTCTGTGGGCCCTAGTAAAAAGGGCTGAGTAAAAGGGCCTTGTAATTAGTCCGGTCCAGAGGAGCCTTGCAGATCGCCCAGTCCGAAAGAGCTTGATGGTTAGCTCGGTCATCATGGTCAGCACAGTGACAGTTAGCTCGGTCAAACCATCTTGAGCCGAGGTATTTTTGGCTTCTTCTCAGGACCTTGCTGCTGAGTAGCTCGGTCCAAGTTCATTGTAGATAGCTCGGTCCAAGTTCATTGTGGATAGTACGGTTTCAGACAACCCAGTTGGAATATGTCAACCGAGGTACACGCGTAGTGAAAGGAAGAACCGAGCTAGTTGGAGCTCGGTCTAGTCTGCGGCTTTAGCGTGGCCATGTTATCTCGGTCGTATTGACATCCAACCATGGTAGAACCATCTCACTTGGTTTAAGCAGTGAGGGGGGTGTTGAAAGATAAGCATTATCTTTCAGGAATATGATTCCTAGGAGGACTCTACATGGATGAGTAAGAGTCCTACTGGGATTGTGCCACGCAGAACCTATAAAAGCTCATAACATAACCAATGGGAGAGGTAACACAACTTTGATTCCCGAATACACAGAGATTTTGTCTATTTGTCTATTTTGCTAACTTAGGCATCGGAGAGGTATCCGGCACACACCCGCCGGCTAACTCACGTTTGTGTTTTCAGGGAGCAAAGCGACGACGTACGGAGGAGCGCAGACTTGATCAACAGGATTATACGAGAAGGTTTATTCCTTTCCCGTACAGTTTTGATTAATGTTATATTGCTATTTGCTTAGTTAGGTTCTATTAGCATTAGGCCTAATTGCTTAATGAAGTTCCATCAAGTTTTGCTGGAATGTTACAAATCTAGAAAACATTACTTAGAAAATTATTCAATTTAACAAATCAATAATCTACAATTATCGCAAGCGTAGCCAATATCTCCCTAATTTTAAATCTACATTACACATTTCTTTTGTGATTAGATTAAAAATATATTTTAATGATTCATAACATTTTTGTCAACTGCAACCCTATAGTGACAATAGGTGTTTGCCCTAGATATTAGTACAAGAGGGTTCAAGTTAATTGACTTAAACATTGCTTTATTTTTGTTATTAACCAGTTAATATCATCCTCTTTTTGTTTCATGGTTGTTATTATTATTGTTATGCTTACTAAACTTGTGAGCCAAAATGGTGGGAAAATTGTTAGATATTTTTAAAATATAATACATATTGTTTACATAATATTTTTATTCAATAAAAAATCGTAATACACATTAAACTCTATTTGGTAACACTTACAAGTCAAGTTATTTAGTTTATTTACTTTATAAAAGTAATTAATGATGTTTGATTGTGATTTTAAATTATAGCTTGCTTGATTATTTTAGTTTATTTGGCCAAAATAAGCAAAAATTTCTTAAGTTTATTTAAAATCGTTAAATACGTATTGACAAAAGTGTCTCATATCTTTTGTGATAATTATAACTTTTGCAGTCATTCTAAGTACTTATATTTTTACAAAAAAATCATGTGATAGCTTATTCACTTAAAAAGTTTTTTCGTATATTATACAAAATAATACCAAACAAATTTACAACTTATTTTAAGTTAATAATCAAAAAAAATTATAATCATAAAAGTTAACTTATAAGTGATAACAAATGGCACCTAAGTTTGTCTCATAACTACTTAATAAACATAATTTAGCATCTCATATTAGTAAATTTTTTTGTTAGTGATTGATTTGAAATACTATACAAATAAATATCACATAATATTTCAAACCATTAAATAATTATTGATAATAGCATGCTTCTTGTTTTCTAGGACAAATGTAAAATAATATATATATATATATAAGCAAATAATTTATTGTTTTTGATAACAATTTGATATTGTAGCACATAAGATCACTCTATGGACCCATATCAAAAGAATAAGAACATATCCAATCTTAGGTCTCGTTTGGCAAGTGCTTGTTTTAATTTAAAAGTCAAAAAGTTATTTAAAAAATTCAAAAAGTCTATAACCTATATAAAAAAGTCAAAAATTCCATTTTCTCTTTACTTTTTACACATCTTTTGTAAAAAATTAAAAATTCATTCTAAATATATTAATTTTTTTATCTTATATTTTAGTCAAAAAATTAAAAAACTACTAAAATAACATATTTTCAAACGATGTCTAAATGTCAAATCTTACCTGGCCCATCAACAATTAAATTAGACCTTAAATTTTTGCTCCATCATATGTCAAACATGACATGGATTTGGCAAAGGTTGAGGGAATGTTAAATTTGACATATTTATTAACTCATGTCAAATCTTTAATTATAACACTTTTTTAGAAAGGAAATAATATTTTAATTAATCTTTTAATAATAAAATTTGACACTGGATAGCTTTTAGAGATGTCAAATTGGCATGTCACCCAAGCCTTCAATTTTATTTGACATACTATATAAGTTGGAAATGTTCTAAGATATATAGATATATATATATATATTTGAAGGCCTGTGCAATGCACGGACTATTATTACAATATGTTTAAATTTTATATTTTGATAATCTTTTTAAAAATTTGATATGAATTGAATAAAATAAATCATTAGATTTATGATAAAATTATGTGATATGATATGTATTATTTTTTGATTTGTTATACACCTAATAATGATGTATTCCTTCTGAATTTATTATAAAAAAAATTATGATGTGTAACTTTTCTCAACAGATAAATATAAAACAAATCCTAAGATAATTATCTCATCTAAAAAAATTTACCAAGATAATTTATTGAACTAATAAAGAAATAGAAGAAAATACATATATATACAAATGACTAACAATTTCATAGAACAATTAACAATTTTATTAAAAAGTAAATCATTGGGTAAATTAATAATTTTTAATGATATGAAAAATATTTTTCAGTTAATCATTTTGTTAATATAGAAATCATTAAGTCAATTAACGGTTTTTATTGGTATGAAAAATATTTTTTTAATAAACATTTTTGATAATTTATTATTGCATAGGAGAATAGTTTTTTTTCCTTGAGTATTGTATTAAATTAAAATTTATAATAAACGATAGTTATAATTTCTAATATTATAGGATCAATTCATATTTTAAACAAATCATATGGGGGTTTTGTAATTTGTTAAAAATAAAATATTTATATTTCATAATTGACTAAGAATATTTGCGTAATTACAGAAAAACCTATATTATAATTAACCAAAAATATTTGCATAATCACGAAAAAAATCTTCACTCAATATATATGCCACCATTAATAAATTATTTAAAATAAAAAGATAAAATTGAAAAGAAAAGATCAACCTCAAGTAAATAAACAGTTCTTATATATATATATATGAAAAATGCTAGAGATCCCAAATAATTTACCAAATGTTCTACCAAATCTCTGACATGGGTGTGGGACCCACACACATGTGATTTGTATGAGTTCCACACCCATGTGAGAGGTTTGGTAGAATATTTTGTAATTTATTTAGGGTCTCTAGCATAACTCATATCAAGTAACGTATTTATGTGTTATTCCAAATCAATCATGTAATTAAAAATTTTAAGAATAAAATTATATTTGTTAGGCAGTTAAGGATAAAAAATATAAGTCAATATGCATTATAATTTTTCATTGATTGCCAATGAGGAATTTATTAGAAAATTATTTTTTAAGTACTTGTACCTCAATTAATTTATAAAGATATTCTTGTATCTAATAAGTCTTATCATTTTGAATATTTGATCCACCAAATATTAATTTTTATATTTAAGGCGTTTTATAAATAATTTTACCTGTACAATTTTTTTTTAAATCTTTAGCAATTTTGTGATATGAACATTCACATTAAATAAATTTGACAGTGTGAATGTTTACGTTGACAGTGCAAATATTCACATCATGAAACATTCACACTGCTTCACCGTATTATTATTAAAGATATGTTGATAACTATGTCATCTACAAGACTTATTGAAATATAAGAAAATAATTTATACTGAGTGGAACATAAGTAGGTGAAGAGAGATTTGTGATTATCCGTTGAAAATACAAGAAATATAATGTTATATGATTTCATTTTGAAAAACTTTTTTAGCTTGACTTTTTGGTTAAGTCTGGTTAAAAAAGTTCCGTTTGGGATGAATTTTTAACTTTTTTTTTTTGTTGGTAGTTTTATGAGAAAAAAATTGAAATGATTATGATTTAGATGTGACATTTTATTTTATTAATTTTTTAACTTATTTGGTCTTTTAATTAGTTAAATCAGTCTCAATCATATTGTCAAACGGGACATTTATTTTGAAAATATTTAATAATTTTCCCATCCGGACCCTACAATGCATTCTTCCCAGGTACATAATGAATGAATTAATACACTTATTTCTTTTCCAATTGGGCCATTGCTCCCAACCATTAGTTACGTTTTGTTTATTAATCAGTCAAACACATCATGATGATAAAATCAATTACTTCATGTTAGCAATTTCATCCCTCTCTGTCACTCTGTTTTTATGTGTGGTGGTGACATGTTCTGGGTATTTGTTGGTTTTATCACTCTAGTTCACCCCTTCAATGGCAAGTCAATTATCTATATTACTCATTGCCTTAGCAATGTTACTGTTATTAACAGCACATGTAGAGGCTCATGAAATATCCATACACGAAAGCAGGTCAGTCATGAAAATATTACATCAACACACACTTATATCAGATAGGAATGTCCCCTGAAGAAGATGCTACTATTTATTCTCTATGGTGGGAGGTAATTAACCAATTCAAATAATTTCATCCTTAATTTTCATTGTTGTACAAACTCAGAATTTTTTTTCTTATTTTTTGTTTCCCTTTTTCTTGCAGTACAGGGCAGCAAAAGATGGATCAGAAAAGAAGACAGACATTCTGAAACAGCTCAGCGATGAAATGTGGCACCGGATTAACTTGGATGGCCGCGTGCAATTCATTGGAGTGATTCTCTTCGGACCTGTCAAAGGCCCCAAGATCCTCAAATCGTTTAGATCGCCTGTTGTCAACGACTGGCAATGCTATAAATCAATGGTATTCTTTTACTTCTCTTTATTTTTTCGCTCACAAACATATCCAGAGCTTTGTCTGACTAATTCCCGAGCACATTAGATCAATCTGATTGTTTTTTCACTTCTATTATTTGCTACTCAGTTTTGCATAATTAATTACTTGCTCTATGATAATTAATTACTGAGTTTTGGAATCAACAGATCAAGTTGTTTGAGGGTGAATGTGGGTCAATAAACACTGAATATGGGGATAAAGCATTTAGGGCACTTGCCAATCTCTGCAACAATAAGGTCTCCCTAACAGCTGCAAAGGAAGCTTTTGGGGCAGCATGTATGGTGAAGAAGATGTAATAACATTTTCTAGTAGAAGATTTATCATTGGTGCTTCCAATAATTAACTTGTTTAATAAATAGACAATGAAACTTTGGCAGGTTTGATTAATCTGTGTAAACAAAATCCTTGTTGAATAATAAAGGGTTCTTATTATTTTGCTTCTTTATTTAGAGTTTGTCTTTTGTGCTTATTTTAAGAGTTTTTTTTTCAATCCGCTTGGATCGATACTTTAGGCTGTGTTTAGATCATGAATTTGAGTAGAGATTTGAAAAGGAAAAAAAAAATGTAAATAAAATAACTTTTTTTTACTTTTTTGGTGCAAATGGGGCTGAAGCCGAAATTAACAACGAACAAACCCAAGACTAATAGACCCTGGAGTATCTTCCTCTATCAATCTAGCCAAAGCCTCAGGAGGGAGAATAAGAAATTCATGTTGGATCATTCGATGAAGAGCATTCTTGGCAAGGAAATCCACACACTTGTTTACCCCACGCCAGATAGGTTGGATATCACACTCCCAATTACCGTACCTCCCTAATTTCTTGACAGACATTGAAAGAGGGATGAACCATGGCAGAAGACTTTAATACAGACAAAGTCTCAACGCAGTTGGATTCAACAATCATCTTGCGATACCCCATTTGTCAAGCCAGTTGCAGTCCGAGCCAGATAGTGTTGGGATCGGGGATCCCGCCCAAGACCTTATAGAAATTATAACAACCAGAAAAACATACCCATGCAGAAAGAGACACAATATTTAACGTGGTTCGGCAATAATGCCTACGTCCACGGGAGAGTAACCGTTTATCATTTATGGAGAGATTACAGAAATATTACAGAGGAGAAGCTCACACTATTCTCACTCACCCATTCCCCCGTCTTCCTCGCTCACACCGAGGGAGACGGTTTCTCTATCTCACATCTCTCACTCTCTTTGTTATTCTTGCTTGGTTTGCTCACTCTTTCTTCCTCTCCCTTCAACCTCTATTTATATAGCTTGAGAGAAGGAAGAAGACAACAGCCCACTTCTCCCTAGTGGGTTCAACCACCCCACTCTCTAGTGGGTTCAACCACCCCACTTCCTTTCAATGGGTTCTCCATTAACTCTAGGTGGGAGCTTCCATTCTCTTTAGTGGGTTAGCCACAAGGGATGATCCAACAGATAGCCCACAACTCCGCAGCAATAACAGGGACTGATCCGATGTGATGTCGAAAACCACCAATCCAGGTACCTTGATCTGACCGAATGATCCCATCTGCATCTGCTAAGCCTTGCGCGTTTAAAACAGAGCCATCAACATTAACTTTAACCCATTAAGGAAGGGAGGGAGGACCGAGGAACATGCATTACGCCATGGCTACCCTTGAAGGTGACTGGTTCGAACTTTTACAAACTCAATGACCTGCCCCATGATGATGTCAACAGGATGAGGAGGCACACAGAAATTTGGAACATGTAACCGTTTGTTATGCCAAAACCAAAGTGAAGAAAAGGAAACCAAAAAAATCAAAGCCCAATTATTATAGGATGTAGACAAAGGTAGAGAGGCGAGATTAAGATCAACCCACTTAAGCAAAGAAAGTGTAAAGAATTGGAGCCAGCATGAGGGAGGAATAAGCTCTTTCCATACTTGGCATTTCACAATCCCACAAGGCATGGAGTGTAGTTTCACTGTAGTTCCCACAAAAAGCACATGTTGAATCAGAACTCAAACCTCGGTGTAACCGAAGGGTGTTGGTGAGAATACGATTATTTCTGACCAGCCAAGCAAAGTGTTTCCATCGACTAGGACCATGGTGGCGCTAGAGAGATTGCCATCCTTGAGTGCTCGCATGATTGGAAAGGGAAGGCCTGATCATATTATTTGCTGATTTGGTAGAAAACATGCCTGAAGGAGAGAGTTTCCAGATTTCCAGATCACTACTATCACCATGGGATCGAAGAAACACTCCCTACAGAAGAGACCAATCCCAACCACTACCATCAACCCAATATTCAATCACCTTCCTTCACAACTCAACCTTAGAAAGAGTGATAGAAATAACTTGGGCTAACGACAGCTCTCCTAACTAAACATCACTCCAGAAGTTGATGCTTTTCCCATCTTCCACCTGCTATTTTAACCCATCTTTAAGCACTTGAGCTCCTTTGTTAATATTTCGCCAAGTATACGAGGAGTTTGAAGGATAGGGATCCCAAACCTGCTTATCTTGTCCCAAATACTTCTTGCCCAAAGCCTGGGCCTAAGGAGAGGTATCGTCTTGAGTTAGTTGTCATCTTATCTTAGCAAGTAAGGCAAGGTACATATGTTTCATACTATGCAAACCAAGCCTTCCTTCGCTTTTTGGCTTGCACACATTACCGTAACCAACCATGGACAATTTTTGGTGTTAATCATTTTCTCCCCATAGAAAATGCCTATGACTGCAATCAATGGTCGTACAAATGGAGGTGGGAAAAAGAGTGGACTGCATAGTGTATGCAGGGATAGAGGTGGTGACAAACTGTATAAGGGTTGCCCTTCTCGCCAAGGACAACTATCTAGCTTTCCAACCCGTTAAACGACCATGAACCCGATCAACTACGTTGCTGTAAGTGGACTTGGAAACCTTACCGTGAATAAGAGGCACCCCCAAATACCACCTGAGATCTGTAGTGATAGGGATATTGCAAATATGCCCCAGATTTCTGCTCTGAGTGTGAGAGATATTCAACGCAACAAAGAGTTTGGACTTCTTAAAGTTAAACCTCTGCCTAGATGCTAAATAAATGTCTTGAAGGATCACTTTCATTGTGTTCATGTGATGGTCTGTTGCTTTTCTAAACAAAAGCATGTCATCGGCAAAAAAGAGATGAGAAAAAGAGGGACCATGCCTAGCCAACTTGATAGGTTTTCAATGCTTATATGCCACCGCCTCCTCAATGCAGTGACCTAACTTTTCAATACAAAATAGAAAGAGGTAAGGTGAGAGTGGATCTCCTTGGCGAAGTCCGTGAAAGGGCCTAAAAAACTAAGTAGCTTCCCTATTCCAAAGTACCGCTAATTGTGTTGTGGAGGCACAACTCATGATCAAGTTGACCCAAGTATTGAAGAAACCCAATTCCTCTGGAACACTCTTAACAAAGCTCCATTCAATGTGATAGTAGGCTTTCTCTAGATCTATTTTAACCACCACAGAACCTCTCTTACTGTTAGACCGTTTCATAGTGTGTAGCAATTCTTGCATAATAATGATGTTTTCAGAGGTTTGGCGGCCAGGGATAAAACTTCCTTGAAAGGGGAGATAATGCGCTTGACAACATTGCAAAGAGAAATGAGCCGAAATGACTCATGGTTTAGGGCTGATCCACCTTAGGAATCAGAGTGATAAGAGTTTTGTTCAACTCATTAGGAATGGTGCCTGTTTGAAAAGCCGTTTGTGTAACCTCAATTAAGGATGGACCAACTGTGTCCCAGTATTTTTGGTAGAAGAATAGCTGCAGACCATTATGCCCTGGGGCCTTGAAAGGTCTCATTTGCAAAAACTGCCAATTTGACTTCCTTCCCTAAAATTGGCCTATCCAATCGAGAAGCCTCTTCCACCGAAAGATGGGTAAGAAAAGGAGATAGTGGAGGAGGGTTTACCACTGGCTCGGTTTGGAAGAGATTTTGGAAGTGATGAATTGCCCTCATACGAAGTTCATTCTGATCGCTACACCAAGTACCATCCTGATTTTTTAAGGCCATCACCTTATTTCGCTTTGGACGGATAATAGTGCTGGAGTGAAAGAACTTGGTGTTAGCATTACCAAAGAGGAGCCATTGAGAGCGGATTTTTGAAACCAATGTATTTCCTCTTGAAGGAGGATCCGATTATACTCCGCAACAAGTTTTCCTTCCAAATTTTCAAGAAAAGTGTTGGGGCGGTTAGCTAAAGAACTTGAGGGCTTTAAAATAACAAAATAAAAAATTCTCTGTTTGAAGACAATGAAGTACAATTTTCTCAAGAAATTTTCAAGTGAGACATAAAATTACAAAATTCATATAGTGTCCCGACTTAATTTTAGTGAGCTTGCTCTTGATTGTACTAACACATTATTATGATTAATTAAGTTCATCATTTAAAACTATCTAAGTCAGCAGCAATTTTTTTTTTTAGTAAACTTTCCTCTGTATTTTCCTCTCACCAAAAAAAGGACACCAATTTCCCTAGGTATCTCCTCTAGGTTTTTTATTTTTTTTTTATTTTGTTTATTTATTTATTTATTTTCAGTACAAATCAGCTCCACTTTCCTTTTCCTTCAAATTTGTAAACTTGATATTGTTGGAAAATGGCTTTAGAAATTCCTTATTTTTTGCTAACTTTGAGTATTAATTAAGGTGAGACCCGAGCATCATTTTTAACGTTTCTAACTAGGATCATGTTTAATGCCGCGTAGTGAATAAATTCATGTATTTGATCGCTAAAAACCATTTCCAGATGAATGAAAATTTAACGCGCATTTTCAGGTTCGTGGAACTAGTTTTTTGGTGGGTTTACAACACATTTGTGAAATGTGCTTGTTCTACATTGGAAAGGCTTGAGGAATTGTTTGGGTTTATAAACCTTAGCATTAGATATTTGAGATGGGCCCCAAGGGGCACCCAAGTTTGTGGAAGGGTAAGGTTATGGATGAAGTGGGCTAGACCCATTGGACCCAAAACTAAAACCTCATGCGCCCACGTCGCCGCTGCTCGGGCGGGTTAGGCTTGGGCGCGTGGTGTGAGGTGTGAGGTTGGGTTGACAATGTACCTCGAGGAAATAACTCACTCTTAACAATGTACTTCATGTGCCAGAGATTCGCAAGAATTTGATTTCTGGGTTATTGTTGATCATGAATGGGTTTAAATTAGTTTTTGAATCTGATAAAGTTGTACTTTCCAAGAGTGAAATGTATGTGGGGCGAGGTTACATGAGTAATGGGCTTTTTAAGCTCAATGTAAATATTGTTGTACCTAATTTGATTTTTAATAATAATAACACATCTTCTGTTTATATTGCTGAGTCTTCTTTCTTATGGTATGGTAGATTAGAACATGTTAATTTTAATTCTTTGTGTAGATTTGTTGCTTTAGAATGTTTACCTAACTTAGAATTTCATCATAATCATAAATGTGAGATTTGTATTGAGGCAAAACTCATTAAGGCATCATTTAATAAAGTTGAAAGAAGTACTAAACCTCTAAGTTTAATTCACACAGATATCTGTGATTTAAAATTTGTTCAAACTAGAGGAGGTAAGAAGTACTTTATTAGTTTTATTGATGATTGCACTTGATATTACTATATTTACTTATTGAGAAGTAAAGATGAAGCCGTAGAAGCTTTTAGGCAATATAAACTTAAGTTTGAAAATCAACTTGGCAAAACTATTAAGATAGTGAGGAGTGACAGAGGTGGTGAGTATGATGCTCTATTTGAAGAATTTTGTTCTAAACATCGTATTATTCACCAAACCACTACACCCTATTCTCCTCAGTCAAATGGAGTTACTGAGAGAAAGAATCGAACTCTTAAAGAGATGATGAATGCCATGTTGATTAGTTTAGGGTTACCCTAGAACTTGTGGGGGGGAAGGCGATTTTGTCTGCTAACTTTATTCTTAACAGGGTACCCCACAAGAAACTCAATCAAACACCTTATGATTTATGAAAAGGTCGACAACCTACCTATAATTACCTCAAAATGTGAGGGGTGTTTGGCCAAGGTGGCAGTCCCTAGTCCCAAAATGACTAAGATAGGACCAAAGACCGTTGATTGTGTGTTCATTGGATATGCCAATAATAATAGTGCATATAGATTTTTAGTTCATAGATCTAAAAATCCGGATATGCATGTAAACACTATTATTGAGTCAAGAAATACATCGTTTTTTTAACACATTTTTCCTAGCAAGGAAATTGAAGAGAAAAGTTTAAATAAAAGAACTTTTGATACTGCTATGGGTAGCGGTGAAGTCCAAAATGATAATAAATTAGATGAATCTAGATGTAGCAAGAGGGTTAGGATCTCTAAATCATTTGGTCCAGATTTTCTGACATACCTGTTAGAAAATGAGCCTAAAAACTTTAAGGAAGTAATGTCAAGTCCTGAAGCTCTATTATGGAGAGAAACTGTGAATAGTGAAATTGAATCAATACTGCAAAATCATACTTGGGAACTGGTGGATCTTTCACCAAGATGTAAACCTCTTGGATATAAGTGGATATTCAAGAGAAAAATGAAAGCAGATGGTTCAATAGATAAATACAAGGCTAGGCTTGTTGTTAAGGGATACATGCAGAAGAAATGCCTTGATTATTTTGACACCTATTTACCAGTGACAAGAATAACATCCATTTGCATGTTGATTGCGATTGCAGCTTTGTGTAATCTAGAAATACATCAAATGGATGTTAAAACAGTTTTTTTGAATGGCGAGTTAGATGAGGAAATCTATATGGAACAACCGGAAGGGTTTCAAGTTTCCAGCCAAGAGAAAAAGGTTTGTAAACTTGTCAAATCCCTTTATGGATTAAAATAAGCTCCGAAACAATGGCATGAAAAATTTGATCACGCTATGCTTTTGGATGGTTTTAAGATAAACGAGTGTGACAAATGCGTCTATGTTAAAAGCACAGACAAAGGCTATGTCATAGTTTGTCTTTATGTGGATGACATGCTCATTATTGGAAGCAATAATGACATGATCAAATCCACAAAGAAAATGTTGAACAAAAAGTTTGACATGAAAGATCTGAGAGTAGCAGATGTAATTCTTGGAATAAAAATTACTGGAAAATCTGAAGGATATGCTTTATCTCAGTCTCACTATGTTGAGAAGATTCTGGAGAAATTTGGAAAGTATGACGACCGTCCTGCTAAAACACCTATTGACATTAGTCTTCATTTGTCAAAAAATACAGGCGCAAGCATATCACAATTAGAATACTCTCGAATAATCGGAAGCTTGATGTACTTAATGAATTGCGCTAGGCCATATTTAGCCTATGCTATAAGCAAATTGAGTAGGTACACAAGTAATCCAGGATCTGATCATTGGAAAACGATAATTAGGGTACTTAGGTATTTAAGACATACCCAGAATTATGGCCTTCATTATATCAAATATCCAGTAGTACTCGAGGGGTACAACGATGCAAATTGGCTTTAGAAATTCCTTATTTTTTGCTAACTTTGAGCATTAATTAAGATAGGACCCAAGCGTTATTTTTAACTTTTCTAATTGGATTCATGTTTAATGTCGCGTAGTGAATAAATTCATATATTTGGTTGCTCAAAACCATTTCCAGATGAATGAAAATTCAATGCACGTTTTCGGATTCGTGGAACTAGTTTTTTGATAGGTTTACTACACATTTGTGAAATGTGCTTGTCCCACATTGGAAAGGCTTGAGGAATTGTTTGGGTTTATAAATCTTAGCATTGGATACTTGGGATGGGCCCCAACGGATACCCAAGTTTGTGGAAGAGTGAGCTTATCGATAAAGTGGGTTAGACCCATTGGACCCAAAACTAAAACCGCACGCGCACGCGCCGCCGTCCGTCTAGTCGAGCGGGCTAGGCTGGGCTTGTACATGGTGTGAGGTTGGGTTGGATTTGTCCGGCCGAATACTTACCTTTTTGGGCCAAAAACATTTGGAATTTATTTTTTTATTTTTTATTTTGGTTTCAAAATTCAAAATAAATTGGTCCAAAAAAATTTTCTTCATCCAAACAGGCCCCAAACTGTTTTACCCTTCACAGAACAGGTTCAGAAGGTTCAAAACAGGTTCATACCTGTTCATTTCAAGCTGAATCTGTTTGCTGCCTTTTCAATCTGTCCGAACAAGTTTCTACCTATTCGGAACAGCCATATTTTCTTTTATAAAAAGTCTTCAATTCCAGCATTCTTCCATCAGATTTTCCTATCATAAATTCGTCCTTCCTCTTTGTGTTTCTCTGCAATTTTTTCTAGATTTATTTTTAGGAAAATAAAGAGAAAGAGTTACAATATTTTTTGGTTCGCCAAATTTGATTTTATAGTGCTGTAAAATCAAGTGTTAGTTGTTGTATCTTGGGAAGTAAACACTGGTAAAACTCGAAGCACTGGAGCAAGGGTGAAATCTACTTTAAGGAGATTGTGTCCAACACAAGCCTCAACATTAATTTCTGTAAGCATTTAATTCGGAGAATAATTTATATAATTATTTTTTGAATTATTTTATTTTATTATTTATTTAATTTATACATTTAATTTACACACATACACCTTTGTGGGTTTCAACAGATATTACATTAATTTAATCTTAACCAATTACGTAATTATTTTTCATCAAAAATATTATCGACATTATTAATTAGATTAAATTGATAAAAAATTTAAATTAAACACAATTGAATAGAAATCAAAATGATCCAAATAACAAAATGTAAGGGCCAACTACTCGTATTATTTACTCATAAACTATTAAAATAAATATAATCTAATTACTCGGCTCCAATCAATTTAAATTTTTTATAAGAACATAACTTTACAATAGATCCGTCTGGGAAGAGCTAAACAAGATTTTTTTAGTTATTTTAATCACAAAAGATAAAATAAGTTATTTTAGTTATAAAAAATAAAATATCATATCCAACTCATAATCATTACACTCTTCTCTCACAAAAAAAAATTAAAAAATCAAAAATTTCTTCCCAAACTAAATTTTTTAATCCAGATTAAAATAATTAAAAAAAAATTAAAAAACTAAAAAGCCAATCAACTTTCTCCACGGAGGCAGTATAAACCGTTGAAATTAGTAAAAAGTAGGTCAGAAAAACCCTACACACCTCCCAACGGGGAAGAAGCCTCGCCGGTACTGGAAATGGAAAAGTACATTCTCTTTTCTAATTTTTCTAGGCAATCAAACAGGAAAAAGCAGTATAAAACGAAAGAAAAAGCCATTAAAAAGGACGAAGCAATGGGATGTTGTTATTGAGACAAACGTACTTACAAATCAACCACAGTGAAGCTTGTTAGGTAAAAAGCAGAACAGAAAATAAGCAAGCGGTTTGGCACTAGAGACTGCCATTTTCACGACCAACACACATTCCGAGGAACCAAACAGCAATCATCCACCTGTTCAATCTACAAGAGATTTTGAGTCCCACATAACCCAAACAGCCCTTACACGTGTGACTCCCTTGTTTTGCATGCCACCCGCACCGCTCTATATATATGCATATACCTATACATACATCTATATATAGGTCATGTATTCATAATCACTCACTAGTACCTTCCCCAAGCTGGTTGGCGATTCGACCCGGTTCAGTCACAATGGAGGCTTACCGGTTTAAATTTACCTCGATTGTGTTGTTGCTTCTGCTAATGGTTGTAGTGCCTTTGGAAGCTCTAGGAAGCGGTCGTACCGGCCGGCTGAACCGGTGGGATCAGGTTATTCGGATGCCTGGGGATCAGGACGACGAACCGGAAACAAACAGCACACGATGGGCGGTTCTCGTGGCCGGTTCATCCGGGTATGGAAACTACAGGCATCAGGTGAAGAAACACTTGACCCTCTCATGCATTTTAGCTTACTCAATTTTCTTTTTCTTTTCTTTTGTTTTTTGTGATTTTGGATTGGAATAAAATGGATTTGATGTTTGGATTTTAGATTTTGAATTTCAAATATTAGGAAAATGAGTGGGAGCACTAATTAGTGCTCCTACTAATTAGGTGGCAGTGGGTCTCACCAGTAATGATGTGATGGTTTGGTCTTAGAGTTGTATTTTTTTGTTTTTTTTTACTTTTTTAATGCATTAGTGCTATTAGTGGTGGTGTTTTTAGTGGGGTGAATTATTGTTGCAAATACTAATCTCGTCACTCATTTCAACTGGAAGGTACTGTCTACGCTGTCAAGTCTACCACTAATCTCAACCGTTTGTAGGATTTTTTAACCACCATGATAGACAGTAGAAGTTAAAGAAAGTTTTAATGATGTCACAGAAGAAAAAAAAAAAAAAAAAAAAAAAAAAAAAAAAAAAAGAATTATAAGTATACATATCACATTATATATGAGTTCCCTCCTTTATTATATCACTAGGGTTCTCTTTAAAATTTTAAGATTAGAACTCTCAATCTTTATTATTATTTTTTTATTTTAAAAATATTTTGGAGCTATGAGTCTAATAGCTCTAATGTGTGTGTGAGGTCCATTGATGTGACGTTTTAATCTTGGTTTTTTTTTTAATTTTTTTTCACTTTACTAGAGCTCTAGTTTTAGAGGGATGTAACATTGTTGTTTTTATTCTATATATATCATATAAAAAATAGGTTTTTAAAAATTAATCTAGGATGTTTTGAGAAGATAGTTAAAAGTTGTTTTTTTATTTTTAACCAATTTTTTTGACTTTTTTAGAAAATTATATAGGAAGTTAGTAAAATGTTATTTTTTGATTTTTTTTATTAATATTTGTTTATGCTGTTACATCACATTCAAATAATCAAAATATCTCCCCTCAAAGGATTTTGTCCTAACCCATAAATGTAAACATGGAGGGTATAATTGTAATTTAAGGGTAACTTTTAACTATCTTCCCAAATAATTTTAATATAAAAAAAGTCTTTTGACTTTTTTAACAAGATGCAAAACACAACTTTTATTTTTCTTCCCAAATAGCACCCCCATCAAACTTAATTATATATATATATATATATTTTATATAGATGATATATATAAAAAAAATTACAAAATAAACGTTTTGAATCCTGAAATCAGCACAGGTCCGGACAGGACGGATAAGGGGTCACTGCTGTGCGGGAAACACAGTAGTGACTGTGGTGCCTCCATTTGAAGTGTATTATGACCTTATTTTTATGATCCAAACCGTTCATTTTGTAGGATTTGTTGAGTACTTCATGCCTACCAAAAATCATATTAATCGGATATCAACAACTATATGATCGATAACCAAAAAAATAAATAATAAGTTTTATTTTGAGAAATAACATAAATAATATGCAATTCGATCATATAGTTGTTGATATCCGATTAATATGATTTTTGGTAGGCATGAAGTACTCAACAAACCCTACAAAATGGACGGTTTGGATCATAAAAATAAGGTCATAATACACCTCAAATGGAGGCACCACAGTCACTGCTGTGCTTCCCGCACAGCAGCGACCCCTTATCCGGACAGGACAGCACTCTCCAGTTGAGTGAGATAAGTGATTGGAGGGGGAGCCCAGTCGTTATTTAAAATTATGATATGGAGGCATAATGTAATGGAATGAATAAAATACAGGCGGATGTATGCCACGCGTATCAAATACTGAAGAGAGGAGGATTGAAAGATGAGAACATAGTGGTGTTTATGTATGATGATATTGCTGCGAGTGAACTCAATCCGAGGCAGGGCATCATAATTAACCATCCACAAGGTCAAGATGTCTATGCTGGTGTCCCCAAGGTATATTCATCCTCATTTTACATCTCTAGTTTCTATTGCTGTTGTTATTCTTGTTTATTTCTGGTTATAATTCCAGAGATACTATCATTTGCTATATTCAATTCTAAAAAATGATTTGACCAGTTCTGGCCAGATGTTTGATCCTATAATTTCAATTAGCTCACCTTTGATAATTAGTTTTAAATTTTGTGTAAATTTGGTCCTATTGATGACACTGATTATGTGATTTTGTGTCAATTTAGTCCAATTAATAATATTATTCATGTCTGTATTTTGTATTAAAAAAATACTAACAATTTTAACTAATTGGATAAAATTAAGATAAAATCATAAATTTATGCTCAAAATTGAGTCAATTGAAATTACAGTGTCCAAAACGACACCAGGCCAAAATATAGGGAGTACCAATGTAATTTAGCCTTTTTTTTAATATAAGAATCTTTAATTTAACTCAAAACCCTCATTTCAATTTCTTGTTTATTTTATTTTCTTTACAAAACATATTGATCTTAATGAACGGATCTTATGGAAATTTCGTACACACATGCAGAGAACAAAATTAGAATGTAAACCTAGAATTATTGTACTACTGATTTTTTTTTTTAATTCTTTATTTTGTACTTTGGTTTAATGAAAAGGGCATGTAGCAAGTGGTGAATTTGTGTTCTGGTAAGATAGTAATGATACTACTCTTTTCTTTGCAATTCCCCTACCTCATCTGGCTCACTGACTTGAGATAATAGGATTACATTGGCAAGCATGTCACCGTGGAGAATTTGTATGCGGTGCTTTTGGGCGATAAAAAAGCCGTGAAAGGTGGAAGTGGGAAGGTTGTGGATAGCAAGCCCAATGATAGGATCTTTCTATACTACTCTGATCATGGAGGCCCTGGTGTACTCGGTGAGTTCCAAATTCATCCTCTTCACATCATACAATCTTACTCAATTTGCTTATTTTCTGTGTGACACAAAATGCCTGAGTGTCTCACGTATCAGGAACAAGAGATTGAACAGTGAATCTGATAGTTGTTGTGTCATTACCTTTACAAATTACTGCCCGTAGTCTAGCATATTGAAATGCAGTTCAAAGAAGCCTTTTCTTTTTTCTTTTCAAATTGCTACCTGAATTTATGATCTAAACATAGCCTTAACATGGGCTCACCTTACAATTAATAGGTGGCACAAGATCCTTTGTCCTTAAATCTCCCTATCCCTCTGTTCTAAATCATACACATCTATTGGATCGTTTCTTCAGATGCACCTTGAGATTTTCAATGATCTAAAGGTTAGGAGTGTCTTGGGAGGGGGGATAGTTTTAGGGATAGAGAGGATCCCTGGCTGTAATAGGCAGGTATGGCTATAAATGTCATAATGCACAAGCAACTTATATAGACTAGCAATGCTGGAACATGCTATGAATCCTTAGTGTGAAGATTTATTGTTCGTTTGCTTGTAGGGATGCCAAGTATGCCTTTTCTTTATGGCAAAGATTTCATTGAGGTTCTGAAAAAGAAACATGCATCTGGTAGCTACAAAGAGATGGTAAGTTTCTCTCCCTTCTATAAATTCTATCACTTGATTTTTATAATAATTTTAATGTTTGCTTAAATGTTATCATGGGTATGTAGGTTATATATGTTGAAGCATGTGAAAGTGGGAGTGTTTTTGAAGGTTTGATGCCCAAAGATCTGGATGTTTACGTTACAACAGCATCAAATGCAGAGGAGAGTAGCTGGGGAACATACTGCCCTGGGATGGACCCTGCTCCACCTTCCGAGTACATAACTTGCTTAGGGGACCTGTATAGTGTTGCTTGGATGGAAGACAGGTATGCTCTATTGCACTTTTGAAGAGTTAAACGGAGTCACTCTGGGAATTACTTTTAAGATATTAAGCTGGTGTTGACATTAATATTTACAGCGTATTTGGTAACTCGAATTCCATGCCCTGAATAGGAATTGAATTTCAAATAGTACATTACATACCACCAAATGCAGCAGCACAAATCAAGAATAATTCAGGGAAAATTGAGAAAAAAAAATATTGGGGAAAGACAATTGGGAAACCAAGGGTTTTCTTAGCACATAGCATTAGTTTGTATTTTATAAAATACATGTATTCTGAAATTTTTTTTTTACTTTTTCCTTTTTTTTTATACTCGGCAATCATTAATGCTTCCTTGTGTTTTTCTGTAGTGAGACGCACAATCTGAAGAAAGAAACAATAGAGCAACAGTACACCAACGTAAGACCCAAATATTTTGAACCCTCATCAAATGCACTGACACAGTTTTGATTCATTTAGTATCTGATTCAGTTTCCCCATGGGAAGCTTTCAAGGTTCTATAATCTAATTGAGGTTTGTGCACAGAAAATCAATCGGGTTTTTGAGCACACAACCTATTAGATGTGGAACTTAAAGGCCACACTGTCAAAACATTGTGTCCAAGTCTAATACTTCAATTAGTTGCTTCAATCTCATTACCGGTTGATCTGATAGATGAAACTATTACTTCGTGCAGGTAAAGGAGAGGACTTCAAATTACAACACATATAATGCCGGATCCCATGTGATGGAATATGGGAATAAAAAGCTTCAAAGGCGAACCACTTTCTCTGTATCAAGGTTTTTGATCCGGCCACAGAGAACTTCCCACCCAACAAATTACACTTTGATACACGCATGGGTGTTGTCAACCAAAGGGATGCGGATATTCTTTTCTTGTGGCAAAGGGGTGAGCACTGTCCCTTTCTATCTTCTTTTTACTGACATTGGACAACTAACTTCAGAGTTCTTAGGGGTCCCTTGAACAGCCATGCTAGTTTCTATCCATTGGACAGAGTTTGCAATACATGGAAATGAATTCGTAGTCAGAATGTCATTATTATTATGATACAGGTTGATCATTATCAAAGAAGGTTGAGAAGTGAATAATCAGCCTACTTGAAATGGGACCTTCCCAAAATCATAAACAAGCCTTTCCATTCGCTTGCGTTGAGCGTAGAACACTAAGATTAATCATTCCCAGAAGCTAGTTTGTTTTGGTTGATTATTGAGTGCATGATATCATTTAGAGAGATTTCTTTAAACCTACTGTTAATTTCTTATACTAGAGATTGAAGAGTTTTTAGTCTTGTGCTCTAAATCTGTTGAATGTACCACAGTACAAAAAATCTGAAAAGGGATCAGAAGAGAAGACCAAAATTCTCAAACAGATCACTGAAACGATTATGCACCGAATTCACTTGGATGGTAGCATACACACAATTGGAATGCTTCTATTTGGACCGCAAATGGGTCCTTCTATCCTCACTTCTACGAGAAAACCTGGTTTAGCCATTGTTGATGATTGGATATGTCTCAAATCGTTGGTAATTTTCCCCACTCTTTCCATTCATCTTGTTCCCCTTTGACACATGGTGGTCACTAATCACACCGACCTCTAATACCTGAATTTCCAATCACAGGTCCGTGTGTTTGAGAATCATTGCGGATCATTAACTCAGTATGGCATGAAGCACATGCGAGCATTTGCAAATATTTGCAACAAAGGGGTCTCTGAGGCTGCCATGGAAGAAGCTTCTATGGTTGCGTGTGGTGGGCGCAACTCGGGCCAGTGGCACCCTTCAAAAATAGGGTATAGTGCTTGATCTTTGGAGCTTGGTATGCGGTAGTTTTCTTGCATATGTTAGGTTGTAAAATATAAGTGCTTAATACTTTCAAACTTGCATTGTCTGTCTATGTTTCCGCAACATTGTCAAGTTTCTTTAAGTTTTGTGCATATAAAGCAAGCAAGACTATAAACTTGAATATGCATAGAACAATCACTTGGTTCTCTCTCTTCCTCCCCATTTCGCCTCAACGAAGTTAGGGAAAACTGGAAATATTGAACTGAAAAGGCTCTATCAAACATATTAGTTTCTGGGGAGTGATGGCTCTCAACAACACTTCTTGGTGGTTGAAATTAAAGATTGACTTTGGATCCTTGTTCCCACTGTCTTCTTCTCCTCATTTTTTCCCCCTCCAAATACAATTCGAGGTCAGTCAGTGAGACAATGGGAGATGAGCTTCATCGTAGTGTGGGACAAAAGACCGGACCCGATCACCATATAAGTGTAAGGTAGCAGTGAACATTAGGTTACTTTTTGATCAGAGTTTTATGGACTAAATTCTAGTAGCCAAGGCACATCAATCTGTATAGGAAGAGTTTGAACCTGCTTCTTATTTGGAGAGAGAGAGAACTGAGACTGTTGCTAGGTTAGTTTATTTGCATATTGGTTTTTACTGCAGGGTAAATGAGTTGAGAAGGGTTGAGTTTAATAGCACCACTGAATTTAAATGAATAATGTTAAATGCAATTGGTATATCAGTTAATATATTAACAGATGATGTAACATAATTTTAATAATTTGTATAATGAGTGGGGTTATAGCTTTGAAATCGTAATGTCATAGCATATGTTGGTACACAAATTAGTATACCAATTAATGCATGTAGCACCACCGAATTTAAATTTGACTTGAGATAGTAGGGTAGCTTTCGAGTTGAGTTTAATAGTAGGTAATTTAAATTTGACTTGAAAAGTTAGCAAATTTAAAATATGTTCAAATTTGATTTGTTTATATTTTCAGCTAATTTAGAATGAATTTTAATCGACCCAATTATGAGTCCAACACAAGTAGTTTGATTTTTTTTTTTTTTAGCACATATAATTAAGTTGAGCAGAATAATAGATTGTTTAAGCTTAATTTGAAAACTTAAAAAATTTTGAAATATGTTTAAATTTGACTTGTTTATCTAGTGTGTCAATCTCAAATAGATATATATATATATATTTCCTAATTGAATATAAGTTGAATTCGACTAGCTTAGTGTGTTGGGTTGTGTAGATTTTGGTAAGTATTGTTCAATTTTGTACAAATTGAAGATTTAAGAGCTCCTTTGCAGGACTTGTAAGTAGATGTTTTCCATGTCTAATAAGTTTGCATGCTGGGGAGTTGGGCTTTAAGCATTCCTCTTCGTCTCTAATTACAAATAGACCTAAAAAAATCTATCATCTAGTCGACAAGCATAAAATGAAACATAGACCTTATAAATTATTATCACAATTTCAAATTTGGGTATGTTTTATGTATAAAAATTATATTTATACATTTTTTAATCAAGAAAATATGTTCATATACCATTTTCAAAAAGAATTTCACTGTCATAAAATAAAGAGATTGGATACCATGCTTTTAAGTTTCTTATTATTTAGAGGAAATTAGCATATTGTAAGGCCAAATACCTTCTCCATTAAGCTATTTTGTACATTTGTCATTCGAGTTTCAAATTAAGAATTTAATACTGAAATTGTGTTTGAATCATAAATTTTAAAAAAAATTAAAAAAAAATGTGAGAGTAATATAAATGAAAAATAAATTAATTTTTTATTTTTAAATTCATATCTAAATTTATAATTTAAACATAGTATAAAGTTCATATATCATAAGTGGACGGAAGCGGGGTCACTGCTGTGCCGTTTTAGGCACAGTTTCAACCTCCTTCTTTATTTTTATTTTTTATGTTCTCACTATGTTTTTTGGCTTGATAAATTACATTTTTTTTTTTATTTTAGGGTTTAATTCTTAAAATTTATATATTTTTTTATTTTAGGATTTAGGATTTAAGGTTTAGGGTTTAAGGTTTAATTCTTAAATTTTTTTATTTTATTTTAGGGTTTAGGGTTTAATTCTTAAAATTTATTTAATTTATTTTTTTATTTTAGGGTTTAAGGTTTAGGATTTAATTTTTAAAATTTATTTATTTTTTTATTTTAGGGTTTAGGGTTTAGGCTTTAATTCTTAAAATTTAATTTTTTTTTTATTTTAGGATTAAGGGTTTATGGTTTAATTCTTAAAATTTATTTATTTTTTATTTTAGGGTTTAGGTTTTAATTCTTAAAATTTATTTATTTAGAACATAGTGAAAAAAAATTAACATAGTGAAAAAAAAAAAAAAAAAAAAAAAAAAAAAAAAAACCAACAGTAGTGGGGTTCACTGCAGTGAACCCGTGTCCTAGTAGGATTGGTTATCTATATCATAACTCGAGCTGAACATTGGATTACCAACACAAAAAAAACTAAAATCTATATCATAGACATGAGAATGGCTTCTTTCTATATTTTCATCCTTCATATTTTTTTACATTTTATTTTTTGGGTTTTATTTTAGACCAATATGAATAATTTAAACCATTCATCTCGTAATTTCAATAATTTAAATGAATTATGTAAAAAAATTAGTTTCACCGCATATTATTAAATATATGAACAAATTATATCTTATTTTTTTAAATGGACAATTTAAACTTAAATCTTTTATTCTGTGTTGTTTCAGGAAGTTAGTTAAAAATTGATTTTTTGATTTTTTTGACTTTTTTTAAAAAATTGTGTAAAAACATAAATAAGTAATGTGATTCAAAAAAGTCAAAAAAAATTGACTTTTAACAAGCTTGTCAAAATAGACCTCTATAAAACAAAAAGCAATTTGTTTATGTATTCATCGGTATCCGATAAAGCTGATTTTTTTACATAGACGGTCTTCATTGTGAGATTTATAACAGAACGGCTTAGATTATCATTGTGGATTTAGAATGGAACCCAAAAAATAAATTGTAAAATAGTATGGAGAATATAAGTTTAGAGGGGACTTATACCCATAACGATGAGAAGTTATTTAGTGATTCAGGTGCATTGCTCTATATCACATAAATCATGGTATTTGTCATGTCTTCTCATAAGAGATAAAAAATAATGAAACTTATTATTTTAAATAATGTTACATGTACTAATTAATGTACTAATAAATGATATGGTATAATTTTAGAAATTTTAAATATTATAATTTGTATAATAGATGGAATCAATAATAATAACATAACACTAATTAATATACTAATTTATATATAAATAACACCACCGTACTATTTTGATTAATAAAGTACATGTTGAAACAACATTTGAACTTATCCCTGAGCAAACTATAATTTCTACAAAAGACAAAATAAATGTACCGTCGTTATCATGTGTTTGGCGGAGTAAGGATTACCTTCTTGACTCTCTTACTTAATTTCTTATTTGATAGGTTATTGGGTCAATTTTTGAGTCGAATTTTGATGATTCAAACCGTTCATATTTTAAAATTTGTTATGTATATCATAACTATAAAAAATCAAGTCGATCGGATATCAAAAATTACGTGAATTAAAAGTTTTATTAAACAATAAAACTGTTTATTAAATTTTTTTAATAAACGATTTTTAATTCTTTCGATATTCAATCAATTTGATTTTTTACAAGTATGATGTATATGATAAATTCTAAAATGTGAACAGTTTGGATCATTGAAATTGAGTCCAAAAGTTAATCCAATAGCCCATCAAGTAGGGAGTCAAGTAAGGGAGTAAAAGAGGAAATCCTTACTCGTCTTTGGAGGTGAGATAAACATACATGTGATCAGTCACCTGACAAGAATGGGTATTTACACGGTGTTTGGTTAAAGAATTTAGAAAGAAATTTAAAAAAAGAAAAAGAAAGAGAAAGTAGAAGTAAAATATAAATAAAATATTTTTATATTTCAATTAATTTTACATATCTTTTTTTATTTTTCTTTCTAAATCTTTTCACAAATCTCTTAATTAAATACAACATTAAGATCTCATTTGTTGGAATATGCTTTCTCAAGAAATAGAAAAATGAGTCTGAAGTCTTTTTAAATTTTTTTCTTTTTTTAAGATTTTATTAGCTGATTATAAGTAATAAATAATATAGTAGTACCATATTCATATAATTTTTTCCTCCACAATTCTCACAAATAAGGTGATAAGTAAAATTTAAAAAGTTGACTCAAACTCTAATTGGTATGAAATTTACATTGAGTTATGTTAGAAATCTTAAATAAATTACAAAAATTTCTATCAAACCTCTCGCATGGGTGTGGAACCTACACACATATGATTTGTGTGAGTCTTATAACCATGTGAGAGGTTTGATAGAAAATTTTGTAATTTATTTGGGATTCATAATACACTACAAAAAAAACCATTTTTGGCGACTAAAATTACAATTTTCGTCGCTAAAAGTACTAGAATTGGCGACTAAAATGAAATTAGTCGCCAAAACTGATCACTTTTGCCGACTAAACTAGTTTAGTCGCCAAATGCATACCTATTGGCGACTACAAGCAATTTGGTAGCCAAAAGTAGGGGTTTTGCCGACTAAAATTCAATTTAGTCGCCAAAAGTGGAGATTTTTGGCTACTAAAAAAAATTAGTAGCTAAAAGGTGGGGTTTTGGCGACTAAAACTCACTTTAGTCGCCAAAAGTGCTGTTTTTGGCTACTAAAAAAAATTTAGTAGCTAATAGGGTGTGTTTTGGCGACTAACAGTCACTTTAGTAGGCAAAAGTGCTGTTTTTGGCTACTAAAAAAATATTAGTAGCTAATAGGTGGGGTTTTCGCGACTAAATCTGATTTTAGTCGCCAAAAGTGTCTGTTTTTGGCTACTAAACAAATATTAGTAGCTAATAGGTGGAGTTTTCGCGACTAAATCTGATTTTAGTCGCCAAAAGTGTCTGTTTTTGGCTACTAAACAAATATTAGTAGCTAATAGGTGGGGTTTTCGCGACAAAATATGATTTTAGTCGCCAAAAGTGCCAAAAAAAAAATTTTAGTAAATAATTTATTTTTTAAATAATTATATTGAATTAAAATAATTATATTTGTATATATTATTTTGTATTAATACCGGTTAATATACTATATAAATAATATATATTGCATATATATTCATGTGAACTTGTTGTGGCATAGTGGAGGGCGTGTGTTGCAAAAAGGCGTGTGGAGGGCGTGTGGTTCGGGTTCGAAACTCAGGAGAAGCAAAAAAAAGTGAGTTTTTTTTTTTTTTTCGGAATAACACCTTTGGCGACTAAAATATTAGTCGCCAAAAGCCTTGATTTTGGCGACTAAGCCGTTTAGTCGGCGTTTGAGTGAGTATTGGCGACTAAGTTTAGTCGGTAAATGTATTATTTTCCAAAGTGAAAAACACTATTGGCGACTAATTTATTAGTCGGTAAAAACCCATTTTTGGCGACTAAAAAAGGTTTAGTCGCCAATACCCTCCGCCGACCACAAATACGCGACAACTATGGCGACTAAAAAATTTTGTCGGTAAAAGTCAAAAACAGGCTTTCGGCGACTAAAAACAGACTTTTGGCGACTAAAAATTTAGTCGCCAAAAGTCATT
This sequence comes from Camellia granthamiana, assembly GCA_036172215.1. NCBI lineage: Eukaryota > Viridiplantae > Streptophyta > Magnoliopsida > Ericales > Theaceae > Camellia > Camellia granthamiana. The sequence continues at coordinate 48,128,197 of CM069916.1, read as the reverse complement.
TTTCTTGTAGTGATATTTAATGTTAGGGATATCAAATTTTCTATTAAACAAATGACCAAATGTCTCACATGGGTGTGGAGTCTGCAAATTCATGGATCCCACACGCATGTGAGACGTTTAGTCATTTATTTGATAGAAAATTTGAGACCTATAGTATTTTCCTTTTCATTTACATTATAAATTGTCACTTCATTTATTAGTGCACTAACTAATATACTAATTGATGATATGACATAATTTAAGATATTTTTGATATTTGTAATTTGTATAATAAGTGAAATTAATAATAATATCATAACTAATGTTGATACATTAATTGGTATATATGTATCACTCTTATTGGAATTGTGAAAAGAAAATTGTGTGGATAAAACTTTATTCCAAATAATAAAGATAAGAAAAATGTTTGGGACCCCTTTTTTTGGGAGGGTTTAGGACTCTCAATTTGATCTTGGCCTTTGATGTGTATATGAGGTCTACTCATGTATATATAAATCACACATTATGAGTATTTGGAATGAAAGTGGAGATTATGATGGTCATATATATGTGGGGTCTCTGTTACAATTGTAAAGATAAAAGGGTGTTAAATGTAGGGATGACTCACCTTTCTTCTTTGTTTTTTTAAACCCAAAAGAAGACTCACCTTTCTAGACCCCATTTCTTTCGCGTGGAAGACCAGTGCGAGTTTGTGACACGTCTCTGGGAACCAAATTTCTTGGTCCGTGATGAACATACCAAAGATAAAATGTGGTAGTTAATTTAGACCACCAACTATTACTCCTTCATTATCCATCATCTAAAATAAGCCAAAAAAAAAAAAAAAAAACTATTCAGTTTGTTGGTTTCATAATTCAGGATTTATTTTTCAGAAATTAATTTTTTTTTTATTTTTCATATTTTTTTTATTGAATTCTTTTATATTTTAAGTAATTTTTTTTTTAATTTTTAAATACACTTAACATAAATACACTTAAAAAGTATAATATTTATGAAAAAATCTTTAAAAAATTTAGTACATTTTTCGTATTCTTGTGTATTTATTAATTTTTTAAAATATTTATTTTTACAAATATTTTACTTTTTAGATATATCTAAGTAATGTGTATCTAAACAAGTAAAAAAATTACTTAAAATTTTAAAAATATTTATTAAAAACAAAATAATACGAAAAGTAAAAAAATTTTAATTTTTTAAAAATTAAATTTAAAAAATTAAAATCAAACACAATGATTACTCCATCGCTGGCATAACAATATGCACTCAAAAATTACCACCCTTTATTTTTTATTTTTTATGACAGTGTGCCATAATAATAATTAATAGAGATAGATGAGGCTTGCCTCTGCATTAAATTTAAAATGCAATCTAGGACTACATTGACGAAAAATTATTAGGAGTTTAGGCATACCACCTGGCAATGTCTTCATCAACGGGGAAACATATAAATCAAGATTTGACATTTATAATAAAATAAATTGTGAATTTTTTATTTTATTAATTTAAATCTTAAAATTTTGATTTATTTTTAATATAATTATTTGTTTATTTTCATTAAGTAAAATCAATAGAAAATAAATATTTTAGTTCTTAAACTCAACGAAAATGTGTATTTTAGATATTTCATTTATACCTATATTGAATTTAATAATTAAAATAATATTTTTTCATCGATTTTAGTTAAGGAAAAGAAAAACGATTTAAATTGAAAAAAATTAAAAATTCTAGATTTTTTTTTATAATAATTGTCCCCTTCATCAATTGTCAAACGTCACACCCTTCTGCTATTTTTTCATGACTTAATACAAAATCATGAGTCTTACCTCTTCGATTAATCACAAATTCTTAGAGCACCACTATGTGTGATGTTTTTCGAAACCACGAAATAACTTCTCCAGATTAGGATGTCAAAGGGCTACCTAGGCCACTAGGGAAAAAAAAGGTCAATAAAAAAAATATTTTTGTGTGAACTAAGTAATTTTTCTGAACAAACGGCAAGTATGATTTCTAGGCTCATCCATCATAAAATCCAAATTGAATCAAGTTTATTGAGTTTGTTGAGAATTCAATGCCAAATAGCACGTTCGCCGACCAAGTGATACGCCGAATAAAAGATGCTAGTAGAATCGATTGACACATATACCGAGAATTACAATGAGCCTAAGTTGTTCGTTTTCAAATGTGTAGTAAGAAACTGAACCTTGACACTCAGGTAATGATGACAAGCATGTTAAGTTGTTTAAGAAATTTTCACACCAAATAATTTTATAAAGAAGGTGAGTTAAAGAAAAGAGGCATACACTATCAACTCAAAAAACTCTCCCTCTAAAGTATCATACCCTTTCCTTTCCATATTGAATCTAAGTTAATTGTCAGAGTATTAATTCCAACACCTCCGATTATCATTTTAAGAAAACCATCTATCGCCACAATCCTTCACAACATCCTCCTTATCCTCTTCGGTCACCCCACCATTAGCAAGCCATATAGTTAAGGGTATGCATGGGGTAATTGGAATGATTTAAGAGTAAAATTATAAATCAAACCAAACCAAATCAAACTTCTATTGAGACCATAACATCACCACCCGCCATTTCATGATTTGTCTCTAATAATTTATCAAAAATGTTAGAAATTTATAATTTTAGATCCATAAATTGATTAATAATGATATGATATGAGAGTTGAATTTTATATGATTAATTGTGTGAGAATAAAAAAATTAACGCATGTCATGTCATATGACACGACATTATTATGATCCAATTAAAATAAGTTTTTTTTAGTAATTTCAAATATTTTGTAGGATTCAAAAAATGATTAATCTCCACAAAAACTCTCATTCACAAACTCTTACGGGTACCACTATAGAGTGAGTGAACTCTTACTGATAAGAAACTGCAAAGGGTGCTTTTGTGGGAAAAAATGTGGAAACGTAGGATTATCGTATAGAATACTTAGATAAGATGTTTATTTCTAAAAATTTTGGGTTAATAGGCCAAAGTTTAAATTTTTTTGGGCCAAAAGGGTACATATTTGTTGAAAACTTATTTATCTATCTATCTATTCAAATGTCACCTATCTATTCAAATGTTCTACTATCTATATATGTGTCACATATTTGCGTAATTATCTATTCAAAGGTCCTAATATTTGTACACGTGTCACTATCTATTCACCTATTTGTTTAACTCACTATCACCATCTATTGTTGCTATTGACTGCCGTCTGCCGGTGTGACTTTTCTAACATTGCTGACTTTTTCAACAACTTTTCAAAATGTTTATATCGCACTATAAATAAGATTAATCCCTAAATCTAATGCCTAACACACCCATCAACTTGAATTTATTAGCAGTTTTTCTTAAATTTTACTTGTATACGCAATAAAACTTTATATATTTTAAAATTAATAATTCGTCATAAAGTACCATGATTTTTTTATAAATAACAAAATAATATATAATAAAATTTTGAATGATGTTATATCTCATTGTCGTTAGAGATAATAAATTAGTACTAAATAAATAAGAAAAAAAAGGAAAGAAAAAAGAAAAATAAATGGAGCCAAAGCCGATGAAATTATTTAAATTGGTTAAACTAATTTACAACTAAAAATTCTTTACATCAAACATTATTTAACCCAAAAAACAAAATCAAAAAATGAAATGGTAAAAAAATGCCTATAATTTACATCCCAACCATGACGTCACAACGGTACAATTCTCCACGATTATTTTGACAATCATCGAAGCCTCCAGCCCCGCCGTATACGGCGGTCGGCACCACCAGCTGCGGCAATTCTGGTCTGGACATTCTCGAACTCGGATATCCGACAGGGTATCTGGATCCCACCCGAGTGATCGAACCCGTATTCGTTCACAGCCTCTTCCAACAACTTCCCAAAAAGTGGGTGATTGAAGTAAATCACAGGCACCAAATATCTATGCGTATCGTCCTCTTTTTCTCCCACGTACACCGCCAAGTGCCCCTTCGGTACACCCCCTTCAATCGGGTCGATCTCTTGCCCCACCCGCATGTAATCGGACTTTGACTTTGATTTAGAAAAACAGAGTCCTTTAGCTCCGGACTTCAGAGCCCGACCCAAGTCACAGAGCTTCGTCATGGCTTTGATGGTAGAGCTTGATCGGGTTATGGGTCGGTTTATTCTTTGGTGGATAGTCCATTTGAACACCTTCACGAGCTTGTGTCCCATCTTGAAACCTCTAGTTTTCTTCATGATTTGTTCAAACAAAAAAAGAAAAAGAAAAAAGGGTTTCTATAGATCAAAACAACTGCTTTGGAATGGGTTTGTTAGAAAGAAGAACAAAAGGGTCTGAGATTAGCATAGTAAAACATGTATGTATAGATCTAATATATTTATATGGGTTTGTAAATGTTTTTTCATTGTCGTTTGTTTGAGTTTTATAGAGGTGGTGGTGGTGGCAAGTGGGGCGGTGAAGGAGTGAGAGATAGGTAGATTCGAAGAGGAATGAGATTCTCTTAGATGGTGGATTTCTAGTATGGATTTATATATATATATACTAGAGTTGTGGAAGACTCAAAACGTACGTGAACAAGAAGACGTGTAGTGTGGTGTAGAGGGATTTGGGGTCACTGCTGTGGCGCTAGCACAGCAGTGACTGTTGTGCTCCATTTTGTAGTGTATTATGAATTTATTTTTATAATCTGAACCGTTCATATTGTAGGGTTTGTTGAGTACTACATGCCCACCAAAAATCATATTAATCGGATATCAATAACTATATGATCGAATTGCATATTGTCGGCACGCGGTGCAGTCTGCAGACATTTGCGTACGCGTGTTAACGGTATTGGGTTTAATAAAAAAAAGTAAAATTTATAAATTTATATCAATTAATTTAAAAATATGAGGAAGTATAATAAATTATAATTGATGAGAGGTATATTATTTGATTAACAAATAATTTTTCAAAAGGAGGAGAAAGAGATTGATAAATTTTTACCAAACAAAAAAACAAAATAAATTGGTAATGGCCAAAAGTCCAAAGGTGTTTTTAAGATTTAGCGATAAAAAATATTTTATTAAAATTTTGATATAATATTTATATGAGTTTGATATTTATATTTATTTTATTAAATTGGAGTAAAATAATTGAGATTTTCAGCATTTTAATTTTTTAATATATATATAATTTTTTTATCAAAAGAAGTCAGCGCTCTAATTGATGAAGTAAAAATGTGTTAGATTTATCCTGATCTTGGGGAGTGAGGGCTGGGATGAGTTACTAATAAAAATGATTTTATTAATCTGAAGGGCTGGATGAATTGTTAAGATAACGGTCTGAGAAATCAAAGGTCTTAGGTTTGAAATCTATACCATCCTCCTCTTAGTTCTTGACTGAAATTGGAGGTGCGATTTTTTCGATATCCTTTCTAGATTGATTTGTAGGGATCAGATCATAAATGAGCCTGGCCTTGGCAGTTCCCGGTCAACCAAAAAAAAGAAAAGTTAGATTAATCTTTTATTTAATTTTTAAAGTAAAATATAAACAAAATTTAAAAGAAATGAAAATTTTCTATTAATGTTTCATGTTCAGCCAAGTGTACACCCTCAGCTGGCCCAAAAACTTTCTAAAATGTGTTTATTATCACGGAATTTTATAAATTAAAAAACATTTACTATAATTATCTTGAAATAATTTAATATTTTATCTTGTGGTATACATAAAATTTATAATTTAATTTTTATATTTATAAATTTTTAAATTATTAGTTTAAAAAATTTAAAAATATATATAAATCTATTTAGTGCAATTTTGATAATTTGTATTAAAAAAAAAGTTAAATATAATTAAATGAGATTAACTGAGTTATGACATACCTTTTCTTGTTATGAAAATATACAAATTTAAAAGTTATATTATTAAATGTGAAGTAAAGTGATATTTAACAATAATATGATATTTCTATTATTAATCCAATAATTTAAGTTACATCTCTTTTGATTTCAATTTCATAACTAAAAATAGAATATGAATATATAATACACACGTGCATTTCTAGTCTTTAATAATAAGAAGGTTTCAAAATATTTTTAAATTTTTATCATTTTCTTTTAATTTTTTTTTATCTAATTTGATTTTAAATTTGAATAAAAATTTTGATTTGATATGAATCACTTTAACTTTTTTATTAAAATTTTATCAATTTTTAAAAGAACTTCATTCTTATCCCAATTTTTTTTTTCTTTTCACCAATTTTGATGGAAAAAATAATGACTTTCAACATTTCATCTTTTTAAATTTTTATCAAATTATAATTTGATAGAAAAAAATATTAAGGGTTGAAGATTTTTTTAATTGGAATTATAGTGAAATAACATCTTAAAATAGTCAAAGTTTAAGTATGTGGTTGGTTGAAATTTATAATTTAATTAATTCTTTTCTCATATTTGTATAAAAATTGACACTTATGACTACATCATTACAAGCCAGATTATGGGAAAAAATTTGAGGTGTCAAACTTTTTCCATTTGTAAATATCCTACACATTAAAAAAAAAATTTAAAAATTATAACTTTTGGATATATATTTATCATTTTTATTTTATGGACATAAATAATTGATGTTTCAATTTAAAAATTAAAAAGTAAAAAAAAAAAATAGATTGAATTTTTTAAAGATAAAAAAAGGCATCTAACTTTTCTATATACTATTTAAGATGGATTATTTAATCACATAAAAAAATATAAATTATATTTAGAGATTATCCTTATATATTATGCTATTATATACAACTATAATTGTAACAAATTAACTATAATATACATGAAAAGTTATATTAAGCTTTCATTTTCAATTAAGTGAATTATGATTAACAAACTAACAAATAGTAGTAATTGTATAATGGGATAGAAATAGGATAAAAATAAACAACACAATGATATTTAAAAATTTTAAATTTACCTAATGTTATAGTAAAATCTTGAATTCTTAATAAATTTTCACATTTTCTATAAAATAAAATGACAATAAAAAATAAAAAATTTTGATACCCATTTTTTTTACTTCAATTTTATGGTTTGCATTAACTAAACAAAATCAAATCAAAATCCTTGGCACAGAACGGATATAGATAATTCAATTACAATCATAATCACCAATAATTCTTCTCCACTATGCAAACCTGTAAACAACACACATAAACCTCACTAAAACCAAAACCAAAACCAAAACCAAAACGAGAGAAAGAGAATCATACATGGAAAAAAATAAAATTAAAAAACATTTAAATTTTATGGAATGCGAGAATGGTACCTCCATCAATTTAGACTTCATCTAACCCAATCCATTAGCTCATCCGCCAGTGCCCACGAAGTCTAGGAGTTGAGATGATTAATAAGATTATTCTTTAAATAAGATTTAAAAATTGATTAATTTGTCTCATTAAGTTATTTAAAATTTGAGAGTTTTTTTGATAAATCATTTTTGTAAGAATTTTATTCCATCCAACCCATATTCTTTTTGACTATTCCATTAGGTCCTATTTGAGGAAAGAAGACCAAAACACCCTTAATCTCTCATACCTCCTATTAATATTGATATTTAATGTTGATTGTCATTATATTTTGGTAGTTTCCATACATTAAAATATTATCATTATATTCATATTAATTTAAAATGAATTTTTGTCATTGTATTGTCAATTACATAATATGAATATTCACATCATATAAATGAAAAGAATATTCACATTAATTTGAAATGAATTTTTGTCATTGTGTTGTCAATTACATGATATGAATATTCATACTAAAACATACGAATGTGAACGTTCACATCACTACATGTTTGTGAATAAGAATGTGTTGTCAATTAAAAATATAATAAACGCTATTTTTAATGTATTGTCAATTAAAATTAAGAAAGTTCACATGTTGTGAACGTTCACATCACTATATTAGATGAGATAGAATGTTCACATTATTTTTAATGTACTGTCAATCAAAAATATATTCACATCAGATGAGAGAGTATATTCACATTATTTTTAATTTGTTATCAATTAAAAATATATTCACATTATATAATAATATAAAATAATAACATCAATGTTATTTAATTTGTGTATGAAATTTCCTATACCTTGGTCATTTCTCTTCTCTCTCCTCCCATAACATTAAATATCAATATTAAATATATGGGCGTAAGAGTTTAAGAAAATAGTATAAATCAAGAAAAATGACTTTGTGGAATAAAAATATAAACACATGGGATTAAGTGTGTTAAAAAATCTCTTCATGGATTTCTTGGATTAGAACACTTATAAATGAGATTTATCAATAAAAATCCCTTAAAAGTTTGATAGATATACATTAAAAAAAAATAGATAATTATATTACTAAATTATAATTCAAATTTAAATATTGTCATATTTTTTTGAGATTCATATATAAATTCTTATCTTTTTTATTTATTTATTTTTGTGTGGTTTTTATTTGGTTTTGTTTTCTTTTGTTTTTTTTTCAATTTATTTAAGATGGAGTTGTGAGTTTCTATTTTTTTTTCCAATTTAATTTATCTACAGTTTCTATTTGTTTTTAATTATTATTATTTAGGTAAATTATGATGTGAATTAGATATGTGATAGACATGTGAGTTTTATTGATTTAAAATATGATGGCGAGAGATATTTTCAAATTAGATTTGTTTAAATAAACTTTAATGATTTTTAAAATTTAAAATTGGATATTGAGATGCAAAAGAAAAATTTTAACTGGATAAATAAAAATCAAATTTATTAATTTTATTTGTTTTTATATTTGATTTTTAGTTTTTTTTAAATATAATATATAAGATATATATAGATATTTACAACTTTCATAAAAAAAATATTATTTAATTTTTTGGGAAAGATAGAAGGCAAGCAAGTTTTAATATTTTTTTTAGAAATCGGTGAGAGAGATTAGGGTGGAGAGATTATGAAATATTTTTTTTATCTTTCCATTTGAAATTCATAAATTAAAGGATAATTATTAGTTGTAAAATGATTAAATAAATAAAACTGTCAATAGTTTTTTTTAAAAAAATTTATTTTATAAATTGAAAAATCAATAATTTTAAAATTTTGATTAATTTGTCCCATTAAGTGATTTAAAATTTTGATAGATATACATCAAAAAAATAGATAATTATATTATTAAATTATAATTCAAATTAGATATTATTACATCTTTTTGAGATCCATATCGAAATTCTTATTTTCTTTATTTTTGTGTGATTTCTATTTTTTTTTCAATTTAGTTTAGAAGGAGTTGTGGGTTTCTATTTTTTTTTTAAATTTAATTTATCTTTAGTTTCTATTTGTTTTTAATTATTATTATTTAAATAAGTTATGATACGAGTTAAATATGTAAATTTTATTGATTTAAAGTATGATGCTGGGCGATATTTTCAAATTAGATTTGTTAAGATAAACTTTATAGATTTTTAACATTTAAAATTAGATATTGAGAGGAAAAAAAATATTTTAATTGAATAAATAAAAATAAAATATATTAATTTTATTTGTTTGTATATCTTATTTTAAAATTTTTTTTTGTTATGTTATAATATATTATATAAGATATAGACAGATACCCACAACTTTTATGAAAAATATTATCTGATTTTTTCGAGGAGAGAAAAGGAATGCAAGTTTTAATTTATTTTTATTTTTTTTGAAAATTAGCGAGAGAGATTATGAAATATTTTTGTTATCTTCCCATTATTATTTCTAAAATAATTAAATAAATAAATCAGCCAATAGGTTTTTTTAATTTATTTTATAAATTGAAAAATCAATAATTTTATATAAGAGTTTGGAACTCTTAGGAGGTTTCTCATTAGAAATCCCTTTTTTTCTTATATAATATATAGATATAGATATTTATATTTTTTTTGGATATTTTTTTAATATACAAATTATTATTTTTAGATTTTTTATCAAAATAATTTAACAATCTCATCACTAACCATAGGGGCTATTTGTTATAGCTTCTAGGAGTTGATTATAACTTATTTTAATTTTGAGAGTCTGTGTTAGACTATTTAGTGCAGCTTCTGCTTATAGCTTATTAGGCACAAATAAATAAAATAAGCTGATCATTTGGAAGCTGGGAAAGAGGTGTTTTTAACTTCTGTTTTCTAATTATCAGCTTTTAGCTAACAAAAGTGCCACCAAAGAGGGCCATAGTGTATGAGAGAAGTTGAAAAGTGTGCTGCAATAACTATGACAGAAGTTAAAAAGATTTGTGGGTTGGGAGAAATCAATAAATGAGATTATTTATTTATTTTAAATCAAAAAATTAAAAAATTAGGATTGAAATATTGAAACTCCCACAAAATTTGTAGGTTAGAAATTTCTTTTTTCTTATATAATATATAAATTTTACTTAATTAAATAATAATTTTAATATTCAAATATGGTAAGTAATTCACTAGATATTATGTCTCATTTGCAAAAGTGTTAGTTATAATTGGAGAGCCAAGAGAGGTTAGGTAAATACATTTACTCAGTAAGTGCTTAGAGCATCTTTAAGGGGATAATTAAATAAGGCTTGGTAGATATTTTAGTCAATATAAGTCTAATTTTGAGTTTCAATGGGCTAGTTATTAGGCTAGCTACTTTACCATCATATTTTTTTGGTGGCTACAATTGAAGAGCCCTAGAGGCTCTCCAAACAATTATCACTACAAGAAATTAGTCTTTTAGAGACTAATATTTAAGGACTAATTAAATTTGGTCACTAAAAATAATCTTTTAGGGACAAATTTAAACATATAATAATTTACTTATAAGATTGTAAAAATGATTAATAATATTCTCACTTAATATTTACATAATTTTTTTAGACTAATAAATTTAGTTGCTAATATATTTACATAATTTTTTTAGACTAATAAATTTAGTTGCTAATATATTATTAACAATTAGGGACCAAATATTTTCGCCATTATCAATTAAAAATAATTTGAGACCAATTATTTTCATCATTTTAACAATTGAAAAGTCGGGACCTTAATTTCACTTCAGCCCTAACTTGCTCATTCTCTCTCTCTCATTCTCTCTCTCTCTCTCTCTCCGTAATCGATCTTCATACCTGTAAGAGCTCCAAGGCAGATTGAGCTCCACATTTGAAGATTAATAGTCGTTTTTCAATTAACAATTGAAGATATTGAAGATTGAGCTCAATCTTCAATTGTCAATCTTCAATCTCTCGCACCTCGGTTTGCTCAATCTTCAGCCCTAAAGTCGGGAGCTCCAAGGCAGATTGGGAGCTCAATCTTCTTCAAATTTTGGTGCCTCTCTCTCTCTGTAATCGATCTCCGTAATCGACCTGTAAGAGCTCCAATTCGAACTTTCAATTTCTTATCGTAATCGATCTGTGTTTTACATAGATTGAACTGTTTATTGTATTTTCAATTTCTTATCGTGTTTCAATCTATGTCTTACTTTATTTCTTATCGTGTTTCAATCTCTGTTTATCGTAATCGATCTCCGATCTCCATAATCGACCTGTTTATTGTGTTTTCAATTTCTTATTGTGTTTCAATCTGTGTTTTACAGAGACTGAACTTGTTTCTTATCTTAATGCTTGTTGGAATTGAACAATTGTTTACATAGATTGAACTTGTGTGTGTGTGTATATATGTATGTCTATACTACTTTTTACCAGCCAGTTTACGAGCCATGCACACATTCTTACACCATTTTGTGATCTCATCTGATCTTTTGTGAGATAGATACAAATTCATCACTAGTTGTAATATATGCATTCTGGTTCTTCTTCTCATGTTGTACCAAATCACAATGGTTGTAAGTTTTGATTCTTTTTGTTGTGTCAATTTTTTTGGAACATGTTAATCGGCCAAGCTGCATTTAGAAAATCTTCTTGAAGAAATCTATTATGTCTAAGAGTTGAAAGCTTAGCCGTTGAGGGGATTGGCAACCAAAGTGTGCTGGTCTTCAAGTTTTCTTGTCCCCAATTGCTTGCGATCCAACCCAAATAAAGTTCAATGAAATTTAGTTATATTGACTCCTGGAAAAAAAAAGAAAAAAAAAGAAAAGAAAAGAAAAAGAAGTCTTTCTGTTATTTTTTACAATTTCAGTAGGGGATTTTAAAATGTGATCACTTGTAAGTCCAAAAATATGTTAGATTATAGTTATTAATTATTAATACACACTTACAGAGGAATTAGTCCCGTACATGTGCCAATAATTGGAAATCACTCTTAAAAATTGATGAGCTATGTGAGGCTTCTTGCTTTGATGATCTTGTTGTGCTGCAGCTTAAATAAATCAAAACTCTTCAATGACAGATTTGGATGAAGCTCCTTTGGCAGTCTTACAAATGAAAACTCATTTTACATTTTTTCTTTGAAAGGGAACAACATATAATAATATAATTTGTTTCCCAAATTTACTTCATTTCAATCTTCTCAGTTTAGCTGGCATCGTTTTTGCTCATTAATGATTCTCCAATTACACGCTCTTTTGTCTCTCTTGTTTTGTTATCTATTTTTCAAGATGAATTTATCTTATATCCTATTTTCATATCTCTATTTCCTTGTGCTTTTTGTCCAGGTGTTGAGTGTGGATTTAGACCTTTGGTTATGGTCTATTGGCATCCAGTGCCCGTCTCTCCAACATCATCGGACTCTTTCTATATACTATTGAGTAAGGATTCTATGCTTTTGTAGCTTTCTAGCACACTATATACTAGATAAATTTGACCATTGGATTCATTTTGTCGAACTTTGATCTTTCATGAAATTTATGCTCCTCTAGAATTGAACTCGGTCTAGATTAATATCACAAAAATGGGATAGAAAATAAATAGACAGAAATTTCGGGATAGAGAATCCATGATTGTTCTTTTCTTTTGCCAGAGCCTTGTTACTTCAAACTGGTATTTTGGTGTCCTGTTGAGTTGGAAGTGTAACTCTGGATGGTTGTGGCTGAATCCATGACTATTTTGTTAAATTTTTTTTCTCTTATTTGTTTATTTATTTTTTAAAATCTTGGATGGTGGTCTACATAGTTCTGTTTGTGAATTGGATTCTCTATGCTTGTTCATGAGTACCAAATCCATTTGCTCTTTGCGGCTGATAGTGTACTCCAAAAGTTTTTAGTTGTATTGGAAGAGTCTTTAGCCAAGTTCTGTGTTTATGAATCATTTGAAGCTTTTATGGTTCAATAATTGTTATGATGTATGATCATTTGACCTGTACTGTGTATTCAAGCTGAATTACCCATTTAGTATTTTATTTGATTGACGAGTTCAACTTCTTCCTCTTGCGGCAGGGAGTTATCCAAAGATCGGGAATTCAGTAGAGAAGTGAGCAGCAGTGGCGATGTTTCTTTGTTGAAATCAAAATCAGTATGCTTTTTGTTGTCTAAATTTATTTATTTTTCATTATCTGTATGTACTGCAGCAGGTACTCTTGGTGGTGGGTTACGATCAACAATTTGGTAGAACACCAATTTGGCTGGAAAAGATAATGGGCACCCCGCAAGAGAAATGCTTAGAATTTCTCTTCTACAGGATTTTTTCTTACAAAGAATCGAAATCTTTTTTTTGATGCTGCTGTTTGAATTAAACAACCAAAAAATAATTTTAATTAAATTTGAAGTCATATTTTCTTCTTTTTTTTAATTTATTTATTTTTATTTATTTTCTGCCTTGATGCATCATCTAATTGCAAAATATATATATATTATAGGAAAATAAATGAAATTCTGAATCTTTTTAATATACTCCAATGTTGACTTATTTTCAAGTAATGTCACTTTTACATTCATTTTCCGAAACTATCAGCAATGAAATGGGCTTTACATTTTTTTTTATCACCTATTCAGCCTTTAATGTAATGTTATCCTTTTTCAAAACAATTTGACTAATTTTCTTGTGGATTTTAGGGATCTTGCGGATTTTAGGATGGGCATCAATCCTGGACCCCCCATCATGAGTAGAGAGGAATTTGAAACTCGAAAAGCTGATCTATGGAGGAAGCGTGCAATGGAATCTATTGCTGCAAAGGTACTATCAATAAGCATCATTCCTTATTATCTATTAATAAGGAATCTTTAGTAATTCTGCAATTTCTTCATTACATTACATACAAGTTAGTAAGATTTTATATTTTCAATAGTACACTATTTTTTTGTGAAACATTTGGAGTAGAACTAGAATAAGACACATGCAACATACTGGAAAATTTGTAGTGGTGGTCGGACCCCAGTACTTCAGGGCTGCAAGATCATAAACTCTAGCTGCTTTCTCCTCTTTATCATATCCACCTAAAATTAAAAAGATCAAAATAAAAATAAATCCCAAAATAAATTTTAAATCTAAGAATCCAATGAGAATCTAAGCATAGAAATATATATTATTTTGATTATTTTGAAAGAAGAAAGCTTATATCAACAAATAAATGCAAACCAAAGATATCAAAAATCAAAATATCTACAAAACCTAAACAGAAATATGCATAATTCTCTTTTTCCTTTTTTTTTTTTTTTAAATTTTAATAGCTGTTTAGCGTGGATTTATAGTACAAAATGGCCGGCCCACTGGAAATTCAAGTTGAGCTACGTGTACTTAAAATTCGGCCCCCAAAATCAAGTTTGGGCCCAACTTTGACTCTGCTCAACTGGGCCTCGACGTTAGGGCGAAAAGTGTGAGCTGAAGAGGAAGGCTTTTAATTGACAGTCCAAGAATAATTTGACTCTGTTGAGTTTTCAGAAATTATTTCTGATTTTTTTTCAAAAAATTACAAATTAATTTGACAAAAATGAAAACTAAAAAAATTATTTTTGAATTTTCTAAATTTATTTCATACCAAAAAGAGAATATATAGTGTAATTAATCCTAATTTTTATTTATTGATTGTAATTATATGAGGTTGCGATGGAAACTCATCTATCATCTATTTTTCTCTCCTCCTTCCTTGGTGGGTTCTGTTTATAGATTTTATTTATTGAATTGTAATTATATAAGGCTTTACTTCTGATTTACCATCATAGTGAGTACCTTTTGCTCTAGATAGATCTGTCATAGTTATAAATTTAGTGTGTTTGTTATTTAGAACATTTGATTATGATAACGTGCTTGGATTATGATAACCTTATTATGTTGATTCTAGGTGACTCACTTTCTTGTTGTGTTGATTCTTATTATAGCTCACTAATACTTCAAGTACACTGAGATAACGTGTTTTTTCATTATTTGTAACTTATTTGATTATGAATGACTATTGATTATTTAATGAGATTATGTTGTGTTGATTCTTATTATTTGATTCTTCTTTTTGAATTTTGGGTTGTAGGGATGTCCAAAGGGTGTCACACCTAAGTACAGCTTGAAGCCTCTTGTGCCAAGCCTGTCTGATATAAAGCCTGATATTGATGTTGAGAAAATGTTTTTTTAGATATTTTCTTTGAAGAAACTATGGTATTGTTGCTATTCTTCATTTGAACTGGTATTACTTTGATTTGAATTTGGAAACTTTTAGTTTTAATTTTTGTCAAATTTACTTTCTATATACTCATTATGGTTTGGGAATAGAGTGGGTTTGATATGTGGATGTCAATTTTTTTTTTAATATGATTGGATGACATTTAATTTTGTGCATTTTAGCTATGAGATTAAATGATTACAAAATTTAACTTTGATTTTTAGCGACGAAAATGTGTTGTAGAGAAAGTTATATGTCTTTTAGCGACCAAATATCATAGTCGTTAAAAGTGTCATTATTTTGTTTTTTGCGACCATATTGGGACATTTTATGACGAAGTATTAGCGACCAAATGTTTAGTCTTGTAAAATCAAACATTTTGTGACAATATAAAATTGGTCACTAATTGTCATTTTTGGGGACATTTTCAAAAATTGGTCGCTAAAGACTTTTCTAGACGCACTTTTAGTGACTTTTTTAGTGACGAAATTAATTTTGTCACAAAAACATTTAGAGACTAAAATAATAGTTTTAGGGACCAAAATAATTGGTCGCCAAAAGTCTTATATGTTGTAGTGTATGTATGTATGCATTTTAGATTTTTGTGTATTTATGTCTTGAATTTGAGATTTTATATATTATATATATGTGTGTGTGTGTGTGTAGCAATTTTATATGTTCTTTCAATTCTGTTTGATGAATTACGGAATAACTTATTTTGTATTTTGTATTTTTTTTTCCTCATTCTATAGGTTTTGTATGTTTGCATGGGCAAATTTATTATTATTGCAAATTTATATTAGTAAAATATCAACAATTAGTATTTTTTTATTTTAAAAATTAATTAAGTTAGTTTAAATAGCTAAAATAAAAAAACGTGGTTAGAAAACACAATAGTTAAAATAATTAAGTAAAATAAAAAATATTTTTTTTTTATACTTTAACTAATAAAAAATAAAGAGTGTGATTGGAGTTTCTCATGACCAACTATAAAGAGCACTGTTAAAATTCAAATTAACCAATTGATTAAAGTCAAGTAAAGAGTTTGATTTTTGTGTACTAAGTTGCCGTGAAGTCAACGGGTGCAAGTCGATAGGTTCTATCGGGTTGAACAGTTATCTAAACTTAGTTTAAATTGTCTTAAAAATTATACCATCTCGTTTGGTAACTAGTGATTTTAATTAAAAAGTTAAAAAATTATTTAAAAAAATTAAAAAATTAACGATATATACTAAAAAGTTGTGTAAGGATCTTCTCTCCTCAAATAATTTTATCTTCTTGTCTCAATTTACTCACAATCATTGAATATGTCTTGATATTTTTATATTTTGAGATTCTCATATGATCCAATGGTTGTAAATGAATTGGGACAAAGGGACAAGGTTATTTGGGCACAAAGGATCTTTGTACTAAAAAATCAAAAATTTCATTACTACAAAAAATTAAGGTTGTAGAAACCAAAATTTAAGAACAAAATTATTTTTTAAAGACCAAATATTTTTATTACAAAAAATATTGTCATTATATTTTTAACAATGAAAATTGGACATTAGTAATAAATTATTATATTTTTGTAACCAAATTATTTGTTTCAAAAAATAAACCATTTTGAGACCAAATTATTTTGTCTCTAAAAGTGTATTTATTAGTGACATTTTCAAAATTTTGCTGCTAAAAGCTTTGTTTTTGACTTTCGGGGCAATCTTTTAGCGACTATCCTCAGGACGATGGAAATTGATCCCTAAATACCTTTTGTAACAAAATTTTCACTTTTAGAGACCAAAAATTCTTTTATATTGTAGTGCATTTTCTCTCTACTTTTTGCACATCTTTTCGAAAAAAATTAAAAAATTATTCCAAATATATTAATTTTTTTACATCATATTTTAACTAAAAAGTTAAAAAATTACTAAAAAATTATGCTCTCAAATGAGGCTTGGCAATCTATTCAAGCACACCTACGCTTAACATCTACTCAGAACTTGTCTGTCCAATCCGATCATCTGAATTGCCCAAATTATTAATCAAAAAGTTTTATTTTTTTTGTTTCCTAATTAATTTGGTAAAGTTGGACCTTATGAATTTTTTGTGTGAATAAAGTCATTAATTACATTAAAAAACTAATTTATATGGTGAGAGAAACCAAAAACAAAAATGAGAGTCGAAACATGCTGTGATGTTGGGGTGATCTTTACTATTTTTTAGTGGTAAAAGAAAATCATCTATATATAAATCTCATTCAATTGGTAATAATTAATTGATCTTTGAAGGATTAAATACGCTATTAACCTCTTCATTTTTGTTTATAATATTTAATTCTATCAATTTGTGTCTCACTTAGTTATTCCATTACATAATTGTAATGGAAAGGATGCCATCTCTATTTATGTTTAAATAGTCGAAGTGTTATTTTCGTCCAACATAAATAAGTTAAGGATTAAATTAATAAAAATATAATTATGAATCAAAATAATATAAAACACAAACTTTCGCACTTAGATAACTGTACCCAAGAAATAGTAGAGTTATTACAACAAACAAATCTTACACAATCTACATCTATATCTATATAAGTAAAGGGTTTTACCAACAAATATTCTTAAAATATAAGTTAAAAAAAATTTAAAGAACACTAAACATATTTCACTCGATCAATACATTTTTATTAAAATTAATATATATTTTAAAATATTTTTAACAATTTTTTTTAATATATTTCTCAATATTAAATAATGTCCATAATACATTTGTTAGCATTTACCATAAATGAATAAAAAAATAAAAAAATAAAAAATAAATAAAGATTTGCATCAAAGTTGAACAAGTTGACAAATGGGTTTATTGGTTCTGCCGCTATCGTTATTCAGCTGTACAATGATCTTAACCCCGGTGAAAACGTTACATCGTACAGTTTTGCTCCTCACAAATACATAGGAGTGTTTTAGAAAGTTGGTAAAAAGTTAATTTTTTAATTTTTTTTGATTTTTTGGTGACTTTTTTGACTTAAAAAGTTAGCTTTTTTGTGTAAAAAAGCAAAGATCCGAAGACTCACGCAAAGATTCAATAATTTAGCTTTTTGTGTAAAGATTCAATAATAAGTTACACATAAAGTTAGCTAACTTTTAATTTTTTTTTGATTTTTTGGTGACTCACGCAAAGATTCAATAATTTATAATAAAAAGCAAAGATTCGAAGACTCACGCAACCCACACGAACAACTGGGCAAATATATACTTATAATCAACACATTCTGTCATGATATATGAATTTGATTAGAGTTTATTTAAGGGTGGTCGGTCGATTGTAAATAAAGAGAAGAGTCACTTTGTTTAATTTCTTTCCAAACACATCATAGAAGCAACCGTTCAAGGTAGGGTTACTACAAGGAGTTATTTGGTAGTCTTGCTATTTTCTCACTGTTATGGTGAAAATCAAAACCACTTTGTTAAAATTATTTTTAGTTGCATTATTCCAAGCATTCTATGTTTTTTTTTTTTTTAAGAAATTTTTTTTAGCACAACCAACTTTTATATCAATTTTTTACTATTAAATTTATTTCTCCAATAACAGATCATTTGAGCCTGTACTTATGTGGCAAACACTACAAAAAAATTAAAATTTTAGAAACTAAAATTTCGAAACAAAATTTATTTTTTAGGAATCAAATAATTTTGTTGCGAAAAGTATCGTTATTATATTTTTAGCAACAAAAATTAGACATTAGTGTGAATTATTATTCTTTTGAGATCAAATTTTTTATCTCAAAAAATAAATCATTTTGAAATCAAATTATTTTGTCTTTAAGAGTATTTATTAGTGATATTTTTAAAATTTTATCGCTAAAAGTTTTATTTTTGACTTGTCAGAACGACCTTTTAGTGACTATTCTCGTGACAATGAAAATTAATCTCTAAATATATTTTTTTAATAAAATTTTCATTTTTATATGTAGTAAAAGGTGGGATTTGGCTCTAGTTTGGCAGACCATTCGAGAGGGCTTTTCATGAGGATATAACTAAAAGGGAATGAGCTCTCTGAGTGCAGATCCTCTCCTTGCAAGAGTTTACGAGCGTGCGCCCTTGCAACGACTGAGATCAGCCGTTGCACATCCAACGGCTGAGATTAAAAAAAAAAAAAAAAAATTGAAATTTCAGATTCGAAAAATGAAATTTCAACCAAAGAAGAACCAGGAAGAGCAAATGAGGAATTGATGCTAAATGGGTCTGTCATAGAGTAAGATTCAGCTTTCTCTTCGTTCTTCATTTTTCTTTCAACTCTCTGTTCCAAAGATTTTTCAACAATGAATATGAATCGAATTCGAACCAACTGTGTCTTTTCAACATTTGCATGTAGACTTCACAGAGCGAAAGAGAGAGAAAATAATAGTATAAGGAAGCTCTGTATGTATCGATTCGATTGCGTTAACCAAATATATAAAATTCTTTTCGCCATTGGAGGCACTTGAGAAGCATTTGGAGCGAGTCAGTGACTCGGAAGTCTCTGGCTCGGAGAAATTTGAGAAGAATCACATCTGATTTGTCGTCATTGGAGAGGAGAGAGATGGCCCGCGTGGAGTCTAAAACAATCGGCTCTGTGTTTTGTAATTCGGTTGAGACAAACAGAGATCATCTTAGAGTATCTGCTAAATTGCAAAATCGAACTTGATTTTCCCATTTTATTCTGATTTTTTGAAATACCTTTTTATACTTGGATTTGTCTTCACAACAGCGTGAATGAATTAAAGGAATATTGCGAAATTGATAGCAGATTTAAAAAGTGAATTCAGAGGAAGCTTCGATTTTTTGGGTCTTGAGATTATGAATACGTCCTTAATTCTTCAATCTCTGTTCAATCCTAAAGAAGAAACAAACAATAATGCTTCTTCTTCTGCTGGTAGTACTTCTTTTTCACTATCCCCATCTGGGTTACTCTCTGAACCAAGCGGGACTCTATCTTCAACAACTCAAGCTCAATTTCGATGACCCAGATGCTGTTTTCTCAAACTGGAATGAGAGAGACGATAATCCCTGTAACTGGTATGGAGTTTTCTGTGATTCATCCACTCATTCAGTCACCTCCATTGACCTCTCTTCCACCAACATCGCCGGACCTTTCCCTTCTCTCCTCTGCCGCCTCCAAAACCTCACTTCCATATCTCTCTACAACGACTCAACTCTCCCAGAAAATCTCAGAGACTGTAAAAGCCTTCAAATTTTTTTTTTTTTTTAATCTCAGCCGTTGGATGTGCAACGGCTGATCTCAGCCGTTGCAAGGACGCACGCTCGTAAACTCTTGCAAGGAGAGGATCTGCACTCGAGCTCTCTACCGTCCATTGCTGGATTGCTGTTGGGTCCCATCAAATTTATTATGGATCTCGTTCTCATAATTTGGACTATTTTTTTTTTTATAAAGATTTTATGTATAGGTCGATTATGAAAAAAATTAGATTAATTTAATATTTATAATTATGTAATTTTATTATATTTCTATTTAAAAATTTATCGCCCACTTTAAAATAGCAACAATGCTGCGTAGTTCGAATTTGAGCTTGGCCCGAATAGCTTGAAATTCATCTTGTTGGCCTCCCGGCCAGTCATCTGGCGAGAAGGCTGACAGCCGCGGTAGACAAGTATTTCACCCGGTTGTCCAGTAAATACCAATTCGGGCCATTCAAGCCTCTCAATTTTCAAAGTACAAGGCATTTTTCTTAAAAAAAATAGAAAAAATAAACAACAAATTTGCATCGCACAGATTACTCTAATTACTCGGCATGAGAACTACCCTTCAATTATAAATTGCATAAAGAACTAAATATATTGTAATTTTATTTTATTTTTTTTGGGGGATCGGCGAAAGAAAAATATAGTGATGTATCAACTAAGATACTGTAATGATAGGAATGGTAACGGACAGGGGCGGGGCCAGGAACTACACTTCCCGTCTCCTATCTTCGAAGATTAAAAAATCCCTGCTCCCGTCCCCGATCCCCGGCGGGGGAACCCATCACCCTCACGTCCCCGTCCCCGTCCCCGTCCCCTAACAGGGATCGGGTTTCCCTGACCCCGACAAATCCCCGAGCTTTTTTTTTTTTTTTTTGAATTTTGTTCAGCACAAGAATAACAAATCAATATATATCACTTATTATTTCAATTAAGTTCAATTATTTCATATATATCACAAATCAATATATATCACAAATCAACAAATCAATTTTGTTCAATTGTTCCAATATCATTATGTTTCATCATCATCAACAAATCAATATATGTATAATTAACATAGATTAAATTTATATTTTTAACAATACAGATTTAAATTAAATTTGAGTAATAGATCAGAGATCTAACAATCATCATCAACAATATAGATTTAACAATTATCATCAGATCAGAGTGAGAGAGAAAGAGAGAGAGAGAGATAACAGATCTAATAGATCTGACTACAGATCTGAGTATAACTTCATCGTTTGGCACGGATTTGAGCGACGCCAGTGACCAAGCTCTATGGCGAGATCGACGGTGGTTGTAGCGATGGGTTCGGTGGTAGTGAGAGAGAGACGAACCTTCTGTAGCGGTGGTGGCGGTGGCCATGAGGAATAGAGAGATGACGAAGTGAAAAGAGAGAAAGAGAAACCGAGGCGAGGAAAAGAAAGAGAAAGGGGGGTCGGGGCCAGCGGTCGTGATGGTGGTGTCGCCGTGTCGGTGACTGTGAGAGTGAGAGAGTTGAGAGAAAGAGGAGAACGAGAGAGTTGAAAGAGAGTGAGAGAGTTGAGAGAGAGGAGATAAGAGAGTGAGAGATATTTATATAATACAACTAAAACAAAGGTATATAGGTAGGGAAGCTTCGGGGAAATTTCGGGGTGAGGCCGGGGCCAAGGAATCTATCCCTGTCCTCGGCCCGAAAATCATCGGGGATGTATTTTTCAATATCAGCCCCGGCCCTATGGGAAATAATTTACAGGGAAAACTCTATTTATCGGGGCGGGACGGTCCGGGTCCTCGTCGGGTCATGTTCATATTGCCATCCCTACTTGATGAGGATGATCCCAACTTGATTGACACTCAAACAACAAATTCAAACAACAACTACAATCATATGCTGACTCAATCATAAAGAGGAACAAAGAAGGAGAAAATAGAAAGCAAGTTGTCAAACTAGACAAACAGAGTAGAAAAGGGATAGAGAGAGAAAAGGAAAAATACATAAACACCAATAAAACTAAACTGAGGCCTCTTTTGGGAAGTGGGTTATAATCCACTTCCCAGATTATAACACACTTCCTCTCTCACAAAAAAACTACTTATAAGCAATTTTTAACCAAAAAGTTGTTATAACTATCTTCCCAAAATAGCCCCGAATGTGGAATAGAGCCTAAATATTGTAATTGTTAATGAGAAAGATAGGTTTATACTGCATCATTTGATTAGAACCTGAATAGTAAATGGATTTTATTAACAGGTATTCTTATTAGGACACTTATTAAGAAATTTAAAATATTTATATGTAATAAATGAGAGTGTATGTAATAAAAAAAAATGTATAATCAATTTAAATTTTATTAATCAATATCATTAGAATACTCATTAACCAAACCCATAATAAATTTACTTCAGTAGTTAGTTTCTACAATTAATTAAGAGCTCTTTTGGTCTACTGCCTCTTTAAACAAACAAACAAATGATATAATTAATCTAGTATTTATCCAGTTATTAGCGTAACACTTTTTTGGGGAGGAAATTTAACAAATTTCTGGAATTAATACTTGTTCTGCGGGTAGTATTTTTTACTAGGGAGAAACTAACTTGAAACAGTAGGATTCCTAAATCTGTCTTTCATGTTTGAATTGCTATATTAAAATCAAAACTTTTCTGCAGGCATTGTTGAGTTGTTTAGCTCTACTTATCCATGTTTTTTCATTGCATATGCCTGGTCTATCTTATGTCCTTTTCTTTGGATTTATTATTTTTTAAAAATATTTTTGATATTTGAGGCTTGCTTCAACTAATCTAATCTCATAGGCTGTGTTTGGATAATGAATTTGTGTAGAAAATGGGAAGGAAAAGGGAAAGCGAAATCACCCACTTTTTTCTTTTTCTTTTTTCAAATATCTATTTAAATTCATGATCCAAATACAAACTTAGACTGTTCTACAAATATGTAATGATCGAGACATGTGCCTTAAGGGTAGCCACAAGGGTATCAATCACTTCAAAAAATTCGAACTCTTGAGTTAGAGATATTTATCACGGTTTAACTTGTCACTCGGTTAGCCTTTTATGCTCTATTTAGTTCATTGGAATAAGATTATATGGAATGAAATAATCATTCTTTACGTTTTTTTATGAAATGATCATTTTTTTACAATGATTAATGATAATTCTATTTATAATCATTTTTTTAGTTAACCAAATATAAAATTAAGGTTAATGGCATGTTGTCATAAACCCTAACAGCTTACATGTGAATTCATGACTAAGTATGAAAGTGTTTGGCATCAATAATGTTAGAATGACTCCCACATTTATTTATCATTTCACATTTCTCAATTATATTAGATTAATGAGTCTCATCCTTTATATTTAATACTATTGCAACAATGGCATATGAAATGATAAATAAAACACAGTAAATAAATTAGCATAATTAGTATTACATAACACAACAATTTTGTCAACTAGTTAATTGGTTTAACTGGGAATCATATGAAAAAATATGATTTAATCCAATGCTTATTGCTTTACAACTAGCTACAACAAACATCACTCTTTATTTTATTTTTTAATTTTTTTTCTTGATATAATATTTAAATTATATCTGATTTGGCCGTCCAACAAAAACAAATTCATAAGATAGTGTGTGTCAATATGAAAAAGACATAAAGTAGCACTCTACATCTAGTTTTCTAAGCAAACTTTTAATTCTGCAAACAAGGAGCTTTAAGATTGTAAGAGGAGCTAATTTGCGCCCATTAAATTAATTAAGTCCAATGGTCCAAGATTGGTGGGCCCGAATTTATCGCAAGTCAAAGATTGGTGGGCCCGGATTTGTCGCCATCAAACGGGTTGAATCGCTCTAAGCCTCGAAGGGGTTCGGATCCACGAACTTAGAGACTTAGAGACTTACTCGGGCCCAGACTCGAAAGGGTATTGAACAAGCCTAGAGATCCGAGGCACTCGGACTCGAAAGGGTTCGGATCCACGAACCTAGAGATCCGAAGCACTTGGCTTCGAACGGATTCAGACGCAATCTAGAAGTCGTTCCGTTAATGAGTCCCAGAACACTTGCGGCCTCGGAGCTTTCCGGGATCTGTGCACCAGAACCATGGGCGTAATGGAGTCCGAACAAAGGACCCGATCCCGAGGACGGTGAATGGAGATAAATTCACTTTTCGGTTAAACTAGCCTATACCCGGGTCGAGGTGGCACGATCTAGGGGGTCCCTGAGACTCGGCAATATTTGCGGCAGGGCGTTCTCTTGAACTACCCCTGACCCTTATGCGGCAGGACGTCCTCTGGGACTACCCCTGACCTTTTAGGATGATTGGGAATCATTGGTTAGGTGTGGCTAAGAAGAAGGGTTCGCCGAGGGGTTGATCTCCTCTTCGGGGTTTTCCTCTTCCTCGGAGAGGTCACCTCCTCGGACAAGGTGGTTAGAGAGAATATCCCCCATGTGCCTTGCACATGGGCTCCATCCTATATCATGAGGTGTCTATAAATAGCACCCACCCATAGCTTTACAAGGGATGGATTTTGGAGATTTAACTTTTGGGAAAGAACTAATTTCCCTTCTCCATTATCAACCTTGAGAGTGAAAGTGGGAGATCCATGGGAGAGCCTTGCCATTATTCTCTCTCTAGCCATTTTGCCTTCTTCTTCACCCAATCTCTTATCTCCATCATCTCCTTTGTTTTTGTGTTCCTAAGTTGAGATTATTGAAGAATCTAAGCCTCTCATCATATTCTAGAGAATTCGAAGTTGTTCTTCAAGGATCTTTGAAGATCTTCGAATTTTCCAACTCCTTTCTTGAACCCTTTCATACATTTGGCGACTCTGCTGGGGAGGCTGATTGGTTAATGGTTTCAACGAGATCTGGAACTCATACAACACCGGCAAAAATGGCAGATAATGAGACTCATCAACAAGGCTCTTCCAATGGTGGTGATGAAAGGACTCAAGTTCAAGACTCACCTCTCATCCTTGAAGCCATTCAAGAACTCCAACACACTCAACAAGAGATTCTCATGACTCTTCAAAATCTCACCCACACCATGTTGGTGATGGGTTCGAATTTCACACCACCAGCAACAAATAGAGGTCAAGTCGGCATTGACAAGCATCAACAATTTCATGGTAATGTTGGAAATGGTCAAAACCATCAAGATCTACCCCAAATTCTCCCTAAAGTTGTACAAAATGGTATGCAAAATCAAGTGCTAGGAGGAACAAGTCATGGCCAACCTGTGGCCCATGGAGTGCAAAATCACGCACCTGGAGGATCGAGCCATAGTCCAGCGGTGGTTGGAGGAGTTTCCGGCGTGATGAATGGTGTTCCAACAGCTGTGGAAGTTCAAAGAAGGCCTACAGAAATTTCTCTACAAAATGGTATTCCATCCATGCCTAATTTTGTTCCACCGATTGTAAATTCTACTCATGTACCGAGTGGGTCTCCTCTGGCGCCGACAACAAATTTGCAAGCACAACCCGGTATAGCGGCCCAATGCGGTGGACTTTACGAGCCTCAATTCAATGTCCCATCACCAAATGGCGTGTCCATAGGTGCCGATGGCCAATATCATCATATGTCTTCACCGATGGTGAATTCTCAACACCCGAATGGCCAAGTTGCTCCAAGCTTAGTCTTCGGGTCTACAAGTCAGGTTCCGGGAATACCACCATCAAGTTCTCTCCCTCAACAATTTCTCACTCTCGCCGATGTGCAAGCCATGTTCGAGCTAGAACGGAGCAAGAACACTTTACCCTCTTTGCCTGATCCGGATGTCAAGCCACCATACCCTATCGAGATGTTGAGTTATCCATACCCAGAGGGGTACACAGTGCCGAAGTTTATCAAATTCGATGGCAAACAAGGAAATGCTCGAGAACATGTTGTGTGGTTCATCGAGACTCTGGGTATTCATGGTTCAAACCACGTTCTCCGGCTGAGAGAATTCTCCAAGTCCCTCACCGACCGAGCATATAGTTGGTACGTTAACTTGACCCCAAACTCTGTTCGGAGTTGGGAGGAGATGGTCAACAAATTCCACACCAAATTCTTTCAAGCAACTGAGAAGGTAACCGCACTTACCCTATGTAAGGAAAAGCAACAGGAAGGTGAAGACATTCTCGAATATGTGAAGAGGTTTCAACATAAAGCCGTAGACTGTCATGAGGCTGTGGAGGAAAGCTACTTGGTCCAAATTTGTGTTGAAGGGGCATTGAACGAGTACAAGATGCTTCTTGTTAATCACAGGCTACCCACCTTCTCGGCACTAATTGAAGTATCTCGGAACATCAACATACCTCAGTCTCAGGAGATCGGGTTTAAGACTAGTTATAAAACCAGCTTCAAGTCATCCCGAGGACCTTTTGTCACTGCGGCTTCCGCGTCTTCTACCCGAAAGTCGCAGGGGGAGGAATTCAGAGGTCAGAAGAGGAAATACTGCGAAGATGACACTCCTTTTTCGTGTAGTGTTGAGGAGGTGAAGGCCTTAGTTAAAGAATGGGTGGCAGACGGAGAACTGAAGTTGCCTCATGTCGAAGAGCTTTTGCCGAAGAAAAACCGTGAGGGCCCTAATTATTGTGTTTTCCACCGATCACTAGGGCATCCTACAGAAAAGTGCCGGACACTTAAGAAGATCTTTAGAAAGAAAGTTGAAGCAGATGAGCTAGAGTTTAGAGAACAGGAGCCCCAGGATATCTTAGAAGACACGGCTATGATGGTGCATGATGGACACAACCCGAGCAATTGGTGAAAGCTTTCCAAATGATCTTGCAACTCTAGGGGCAAATTTCAATATTCCGTAGAAGAAGTCTATCTACGACATTTACAATTTGTATTTACTGCAGTGTCTAAGAATTTTCTATCTTTCTTTCTTATGTTACGAATAAAGTTATTTCCTCCATATTGTATATCTCCATTAGAAGTTTATTTTCTCTGTATTGTATATCTTCATTGTATTATGTTGCTTGAAACAGTATGTAATTGCCTCTCGAAGAAGAAAGAGGAATAGTAGACTCGGTTACCAACCTGAAGGGACCTTTCTTAATGCAGTAGAAGTGTACTCTCACTCGGACCTCTGAAGAGCAGCCATTGCTTCCATCAATGCAAGCTTTGAGGGTCTTTCTTGCTGAAGTAGAGTGTGTGCTCCCACTCGGACTTCCGAAGAATAGCCCTTACTTCTATCAATGCAAGCTTCGAGGGGTCTTTCTTGTTGAAGCAGAATGTGTGTTCCCACTCGGACTTCCGAAGAATAGCCCTTACTTCTGTCAGTTCAAGCTTCAAGGATCTTTCTTGTTGAAATAGAGTATACTTCTACTCGGACTTTCGAGGGACAACCTTTGCTTCCATTGATTACCGAAGAAGAGAGTATACATACATTTAGACTTTTGAGAGACATCTCTTGCTTCTATTCAAACTCCCGAAGAACAGCACTTACTTCTATCAGTGCAAGCTTCGAGGGTTTTTGTTGTTGAAGCAGAGTGTGTGTTCCCACTCGGCGAGCTTCGAGGATCTCTCTTGTTGAAGTAGAGTGTGTGCTCCCACTCTGACTTTCGAAGAGCAAATCTTGTTTCCATCAGCGCGAGCTTCGAGGATCTCTCTTGTTGAAGTAGAGTGTGTGCTCCCACTCTGACTTTCGAAGAGCAAATCTTGTTTCCATCAGCGTGAGCTTCGAGGATCTTTCTTGTTAAAGTAGAGTATGTGCTCCCACTCAGACTTTCGAAGAACAGATCTCGCTTCCGTCAGTGCGAGCTTCGAAGGATAGCCTTTGCTTCCATTAGCTGCCGAAGTAGAAGTGCGCATCCACTCGGACTTCCGAGAGACAGCCTTGTTTCTGCTCGGACTTCTGAGGGAGAGCCTTCTGAGGGACAACTCTTGCTCTCATTAGTGCGGGTCTGAAGAACAGCCCTTGATTTCATCAATACGAGCTCCGAGGATCTTTCTTTTCAAAGTAGAGTGGACTTTTACTCGAACTCCCGAGGGATAGCCTTTGCTTCCATTAGCTGCCAAAGTAGAAGTGCGCATCCACTCGGACTTCCGAGAGACAGCCTTGTTTCTGCTCGTACTTCCGAGGGACAGCCTTGTTTATGCTCGAACTTCTGAGGGACAGTCTTATTTCTGCTCGGACTTCTGAGGGACAGCCTTGTTTCCGCTCGAACTTCTGAGGAACAACCTTGTTTCTGTTCGGACTTCTGAGAGACAATCTTTACTTCTATTGGTGCAGGCTTGGTAGACTCGGTTGCCTTCCAGAGGGATCTTTCTTGCCGAAATAGGGTGTATGCTACTTTCGAACTCCTAAGGGACAGTTTTGCTCTCGTTCAGACTTCCGAAGGACAGCCCTTGCTCTCATTAGTGAAGATTCTGAGGGCCTCAGGGTCGTGAATTTCGTACAAAAATTTATTTGCCTAAAATAGCAAAGCCGACAAATGAGATGAGCAATATCAATTTCATATCATGATTCAGGCGTTATCGGAATGGGACAACATCAACAAATAATAATGATCTATTTAAGCCACAACAATTTTATTACTCCGAGCAAGTTCATGAAAATATTACAAGCAAGGTTTTGTCTCTCCGGGCCGGTTCCTCTTAAGTCGACGTAAAGCAACAATGTTCAAACAAAATTTCGGCATCAACATTTTATTTCCTCAAGTGTCCACAAGTTCAAGATTCAACAAATTCATCTCCTCAAACATCAACAATAACAAATTGCAACAACTCTATGGTCTTCAATACGCACGGGATTAAGATTCATTACAACAAGTCTATCAAGATTTAACAGAGCACTAGTTCAAGACTGTTTGCAAGCCTCAAGACTGAAATAAAAAATTACCATCAGAGTTCACAAATTCAGAGTGTATCAGGGCAGGTTCAACAGTGTACCACCCACCTTAGGCCAAAATTGCAAAATTCAATATCAGGGCATTTTACTTCTCTCAGTGACCAAGCATTTAATAGGGGTTCACTCAAGTCTTATTTTCTTTAGCAATGAGCAGCAATCAACAAATCAAGATTCACAATAGATATATGTATATCAGATGTAGAGTTCAAAACAGTGGGTTTAAGTATTCACCCACAAACTTGTGATCTCAAACTTTACAAATTTTAGCATCAGTGGAATTTAAAATCACAGACATTAGCATTAAGGCCCAGCAGATCTAAATTCGTGAGCACAAAGGTCCATCAAAGCAAGAAAGGAAAGTGGGTTTGAACAAAATTTTACCCACAGATCAGAGAAAGCAAGAGCAGATTCAAAGCAACAATGAACAAGGAAACCAAGAAATGGTGCAAACCGGAGCCGGAGCAAGCCGTGGCAAGGCCACAAGTGTGAGACGCACAAGCACGGGCTGTAGATATGAAACAAGCACACTCGAGGCCAACGACAAACTGTGCAGTGCTAGGCAAGACCACACACGTCGCGTTGAGTGGGCGGACGTGTGTGGTCAATGTCAGACAATCCGAAGCCGGAGGCAGCAGTGGTGTCGCAGAGGAGTTGGCAACCACACGTGTCACGTTGAATGGGCAACGGTGTGGTCGGCTCTGGGCAGTCGGGATCGATGGCGAAGTTGCAGCAGAGAGGCCAACAGTGGTCGAGCTCGGCAGTCGAAGGCCAGAAGCGGCAGTGACGTCGCTGAGGAGTCGGCGCTGGTGCTGGTCAGCGAGCTCCGGAGTGTCTGGATCTGGGTTGTGACGTCCGCGATGGTTGGAGCTGGGACAGGTCGGTGGCACTGCTTGAAGCTACGATGGCCAGCATGCACATTGTGGTAGTCTCTGTTTTGTTGAAGAAGAAAAAGGCTGGGTTAGTCTCGGTCAAGTAAGTCAAAAAAACAAAAAAAAAAATTCGGTGAAGAAAGCACGGTTTCAGAACTTGAAATCAAAAGAAAATTGGAAGATCATGCAAATGGCAGTGGTCTTCAACGTAGGTTTGAGCCTCGGGTTTGTTGAAGAGGGAGAGCACAACATTGGCCTCTGATTTGTTGAGAAAAAAGAATGGTAGCCTGCGTTGGTCTCTCTTTTAGAGAGAGAAGGCTAAGAATAGGGTTTAAAAAAAATCTATAATAAAAGAGGATAAGGACAAAATTTATTGGCCTAAAAAAGGAAAGGTTTGATTCTATAGTCCCTGGTGTGCTAAGATGTATATTTATATATATAATAAGTCTCTGAATATTCTGGAGCATCTTTGGATTTGAATTTTTATAAATTGTTGAAGGAAATGCAAAGTCAAGTTTAACCAAAAAAAAAATGAGCCTTATTTTTCAGAATAAAAAAAATGGTGATGGGTGTTTTATTTTTGCTTAGAGTGAAAAAATAGTATATATATATTCAAATGTTCAAAAAAAAAAAAAGGGTTCAAAAAAAAAAAGAGAGAGAGAAGTTATTTATTTATTTATTTAATATTACTTGTCGATTTTATCCGTAATTTACGGTGAATTCTCAACTTTATCCTCAGACTCTGTCAAGACTAAATATTCCTGAAGACGTAATGTGAAGCATGGCTGATAAGGTGAAATTATGCATCTTCGAGAAAATTACAATTTCTCATACACGCAAGGGGCAAATGTAAGAGGAGCTAATTTGAGCCCATTAAATTAATTAAGCCCAATGGTCCAAGATTGGTGGGCCCGAATTTATCGCAAGTCCAAGATTGGTGGGCCTGGATTTGTCGCCATCAAACGGGTTGAATCGCTCTAAGCCTCGAAGGGGTTCGGATCCACGAACTTAGAGACTTAGAGACTTACTCGGGCCCGGACTTGAAAGGGTATTGAACAAGCCTAGAGATCCGAGGCACTCGAACTCGAAAGGGTTCGGATCCACGAACCTAGAGATCCGAAGCACTTGGCTTCAAATGGATTCAGACGCAATCTAGAAGTCGTTCCGTTAATGAGTCCCAGAACACTTGCGGGTTCGGAGCTTTTTCGGTATCTGTGCACCAGAACCATGGGCATAATAGAGTCCGAACAAAGGACTCGATCCCGAGGACGGTGAGTGGAGATAAATTCACTCTTCGGTTAAACTAGCCTATACCCGGGTCGAGGTGGCACGATCTAGGGGGTCCCTGAGACTCGGCAATATTTGCGGCAGGGCGTTCTCTTGAACTACCCTGACCCTTATGCGGCAGGACGTCCTCTGGGACTACCCCTGACCTTTTGGGATGATTGGGAATCATTGGTTAGGTGTGGCTAAGAAAAAGGGTTCGCCGAGGGGTTGATCTCCTCTTTGGGGTTTTCCTCTTCCTCGGAGAGGTCACCTCCTCGGACAAGGTGGTTAGAGAGAATATCCCCCATGTGCCTTGCACATGGGCTCCATCCTACATCATGAGGTGTCTATAAATAGCACCCACCCATAGCTTTACAAGGGATGGATTTTGGAGATTTAACTTTTGGGAAAGAACTAATTTCCCTTCTCCATTATCAACTTTGAGAGTGAAAGTGGGAGATCCATGGGAGAGCCTTGCCATTATTCTCTCTCTAGCCATTTTGCCTTCTTCTTCACCCAATCTCTTATCTCCATCATCTCCTTTGTTTTTGTGTTCCTAAGTTGAGATTATTGAAGAATCTAAGCCTCTCATCATATTCTAAAGAATTCGAAGTTGTTCTTCAAGGATCTTCGAATTTTCCAACTCCTTTTTTGAACCCTTTCATACAAAGATTGTGTTGAAAATTTGAATTTGTGAAAAAAAAAAAAAAAAAAAAGTAGAAAATAATAATTTTTTTTTTCTCTCTCTACAAATTGAAGATCTAAACGTAAGTCTGAATATAGGATGTGATATAATAAATTTGTTTTAACTGTTAAAGAAACAATGGGAGTGAAAAAAACTTAAGCAATTAAGGCCCTGTTTAATTCTTAGATATAGAAGGTTGGATTGAGATTATATATTGTGAGCCCTATATATCCTATGTTTGTAATTTTTTTTTGGAGGAGGATCCCCCAAAATGAGTAGATATACAATACTCACTCCCCTCTATTATATCATATCCGATCAGATGGGATAAGAACTAAAAATACAATTTTACCCTTTTACAATGAGAAATCTGATTATGTGTATATATGAACTTTATAATGAGAAAATTGATTGTGTATATGAGAAAATCCAATTGTATATGACCAAAAAAAATTATGTTCATGAATTTTATTTTTAAATTTTTACAGCTGAATTTTCTACATAAACAATATATATATATATATAAAATAAATAAAAACGTTATATCCTTTTTGAGATTCAAAGTTTTAAATTAATTTAAGATTGTGTTGAAAATTAAAATTTGTGAGAGAAAGAAAAAAAAGTAGAAAATAATATATATATATATATATATTTTTTCTCTCTCTACAAATTGAAGATCAAAACGTAAGTCTGAATATAGGATGTGATATAATAAACTTGTTTTAACTATTAAAGAAACAATGACAGTGAAAAAAAACTTAAGCAATTAAGTTTGAGTTGACTTTTCCTGCCAACAAATTCAAGGTTTTCAATTTCATCTATTTATAATTTTATATATATATATATATATATATTTCAGTTGCATCTAAATGAGTAATGATAGAAACTTAAAATATAATGTGCAAAAAGTTAATTTTATGATTTAGGCAACTTAAATAATATAACAAACCCTCATTTTCTTACTTGCACCATATAATTTAAGTTATTTAAATTTTGAATTAATCTTTTATCTGTTAAACTATGTTTTGACAATTATTAATTTGAATAACACCAATTGAGCCCATTAGCTGAAATAAAAGTTATAGAAACACAATAGATAAAATTACTATATTTAAGGATGAAATTAAAAAAAAAAATGATGACGATAATTAAAATATTAATGAAATTAACCTATATATATTTTGGATGAGCAATAGTGCAACTTATATTTGTAGGGTCTTTTAAGTCTTTAAAAAGACCCTACAAACTATACAAACAAAATTTCTAAACCAAAAACTTTTATGATGTGTCATTTTGTACTTCTTTTATTTTAAATAAAAAATATTTATGATTATAATTCATAATTATAAAATATTAATGCCACGTTATTTTGTTTGTGAATAATTTTTCTTTTTATTTTTTAGTACCAAAGCGCAGACTTGGATCTAAGCTTTGTAGAGCTGTGGTTAAGTCCCATTTGAGAATTTGATTATTTTAATTGATTTTTGACTTTTTAGTTATTTTAATCTAATTAAAAAATTATAATTGGGATGATAGTTGACTTTTTTTATAATTAATTTGATTGGTGTGAAAAAAAAAGTAAAATAATTATGATTTAGATATGATATTTTATCTTATTAGTTATTTTAACTTATTTTATCTTTAGCGACTATTTTAACTAAAAAAATTAAAAACTTACATCCCAAACAAGACCTTAGTGGGTCTTGAAAGTGAAAGGGCTCGAGCCATACTTGAAGACGACATCCTGTTTTGGGCTATCGAATTTGGACGATGATTCTCTAAAGCCCTGCTTTCGATCGGACTACTCAACCTCACCATTATCAATTTAAATATATGGTATAAATTTAAAATTCATATAACATTGGCAGGCAACCCAGCTCAAGATGAATTTGATCAAAGTAATGCTATAATATTCGTGGGCAACCATATTTTTATACCACTTTTAATGTATCACATTATGTGTTATTTGATATAAATATGAATGGTAGGACTCGTTACATTCATGGTGTGTTAAAATATGAGACGATACATTGAATATAGTATAAAAAGGTAACAAATATAGCATTATTCATTTGATAAACACGTTTCAAATAATTCTTTTTATACTACATCCAAATAGAAACCAGATTATCCAAACTAATTTTGGTGAAATGAGTACTTTAAAAGTGTTATACATAGAATCCTACATAGAAAAATGATATGGGGATCTTTTGTCCTTTCTCAATTTACTTTCAACTATTAAATTATGTTTCAAAATTTATGTGTCTTGAAATTTTCTAAAAATTCAATAATTAAAAGTACATTGAGATAAGAGAATAAAAAAAATTGAAAGGAGAAGATCCTTGGCTAGAAGAACAATGTTTGTGGTTGTAAATGTAAACAATGTGGGTGTTTGAAAGTTATTATTTTAGAGCATTTCCAACAATACATTACTTTTTTCACCAAATTTGATTAAAAATTTGAGTAAAAACTTAGTTTGATATCACTTGTTCCAACGGAAAGATTTTGCTTTTTATTAAATCACTGGTTGACCGGGCAGACGATCGGAGGGTCTACTAGCCCATCGACTGGCCAATGTAATCTCACCATTCACTAGCCTGATCCGAAGCATTGCTACTAACCATTGTGCCAAAATTAGGATTTTGAGAATACAGAGTAAATAGATATAGATAAGTACCAGATTCGAACAACACAGAGAGAGCGAAAGAGAGAGAAAGAGAAGACAAAGCAGAAGAAGAAGAAGAAGAAGAAGAAGAAGAAGAAGAAGAAGACACTTGTTTTGAGACAGTGTTTGCAATTGCAGAAAGATGGTTTGGTGAGAAGTATCCAAACGGCAGATTTGTGAACAATTTCTACAACTTCAAACTCCCATTGTTGCCGGGTTTTCAGAGAGAGAAAGTGAAGCATTTGGTACAAAACAGCTCAGACAATTTACAGTTTGATCTTCATAGAAACGAACCTTCTTCACAGTAAGTTTCACACATTCTCTCTCTTTCTCTCTCTCTCCTCAAATCACACTCGAAAACCTACCATTTCACCTCTTGATGCTTCGTATGCTTCTTGGTTTGCTTACAATCTCTGTCTCAGCTTTGTTTCAGCTCACTTGTGTTCAACAATCACTAATTCGACTTGCAATTGTGTGTTTCGTTGCTTTTATTTCCTTCAATTTGGCCTTTAATTGTTTGTTTCCTAGCAAGGAGGGAAAAGGGTTGCACTGTTTTTGTTCAAGTAACCGGACGACCGTTGAGACAATCGGCCGGGCATCCGGCTGGTCGTTTTGTGGGTCCATCCATAACGGTCCTGCCTAGTAAAATAGTGAAAGGTGAGTAGATCCTCATTTTGGTGAAAGTTTTGGCATGTTCTCAATTTGATATCAATCTGGTGAAATTGTTGGAGATCAAAAAGGTGTCTTTTTTTCACCAAATTCAAATTTGGTGATGAATTTGATGCAACATTGGAGATGGTCTTAGTAGGCTATTTTAGTTTTTGATTATTTTAGTAAGCTAAAATTTTGTGTTTGGGAAGATGATTGGATTTTTTTGTAATTGGATGTGATGTTTGTGAGAGAAAAAGTGAAACGATTATAGATTTAATGTGACATTTTGTCTTATTTACTATTTTAGCCTATTTTATTTTTTTGTAAATTTTAACCCAAAAAAGGCTAAAACAGCCCTTACCAAACACCACCAATATTTGTGACTCATACTAGTATCTTGTACACATCTCAAACTCAATCCTTAAAAAGAATTGATTCTTTATCAACTATAACTACTCTGGAGGACAAGAACAAGTTGTTTATTGTAAATGATGAATCCTGGAGATTCTCTCTCTCTCTCTCTCTCTCTCCGTGTCAGAGAATTGAGAACAGTTCACATTAGAAAAGGTCAAAGGTTTTAAGCAAACAACAACTACTCTCAAGGGGGCTATGCGAAAAAACAACAGACATAGCAAGGTAAATCAATTAAATGTCAATAATTCATGTAATTTTGTTGACAATCATTTTTTTCTTTTTCTTTTTGAGAACCACACAAACAACATAAAGATATATTAAGTGAAAAATTGGTTTACAGAACGGGCTAAATCATGTGCAGGTTTCATATCCTGTCGTCTAACCTTATAAACACACAGATAATCAAAAACTTACTAACCGACTTTATATCAGCTATAATAGTACTAGAAGACCAAAAAGAACTGACTCTATTACATAGAACATAGTTGTGAGTCCGTCCAGATACTAACTTTACGCATGTTTTGCTCCTTGGCCCACTGTATTGCTTGGTGACAAGCCATAACTTCCATCGCAAAAGGTGACGCAAGTTGCATTTGTTGAGTTCGTTGTGCCACAGGTTCCCCATCATCATGGTAGCAAATCCATGTTATACCAGCACTACCATCTTCATGCCACCATGATCCATTAAACATGACTTCAAAGTCTTGCAAACAACCATCAAGAAAATCAGTGTTTGCCAGTGTGCAAGAATTATATTCCTTTCCTGGGTTAGATGTTTCAAGCAACAAACTGTCCTTTGGGATAGTATCAAAATCCTGTATGCCCATCATTCTATGCAAAGAAAAAAACCAATTTATTTGCTAAACCAATTGCATGAACGCAAGATAAGGGTGTTTCTTTAAAAACAACACTATTTCATTGTTTCCAAATTACCCACAACACAACAATAAGTTAACAAATGGCATCTATCTTATGGGATTACTGTCTCTAACTATCCAACCA
Organism: Camellia granthamiana; assembly: GCA_036172215.1. Taxonomy (NCBI): domain Eukaryota; kingdom Viridiplantae; phylum Streptophyta; class Magnoliopsida; order Ericales; family Theaceae; genus Camellia; species Camellia granthamiana. The sequence goes on along the minus strand of CM069916.1, from coordinate 48,091,104 downwards.
GATAGAAAAAGTCATAGGCTCACCAATTAAGAAATCTAAGCCCAAATTACTACCCCTCCAAATCCTTTGCGACTCATAACATTTAAAGAATAGATGTTCTATCGTCTCCTATTCCTTCAAACATCGTGGACAGATGGCATCATTTATACATTCCGACGTTTCAAAGAATATCTTACTGGAAGAATATTGTGTAGACACTTCTATATAAACATAGACCATTTGAGAGGTGTTTTAAGTTTCCATAACCACAATCAAATCAGATTGTCACAAGAAATGACAAGTTACTTTTTTTTAAAGTAAATGTTCCAAAGCTTGCCAATAGCCAGATTTGACAGAGTAATTGCCAGACTTCATGTGACTCTAAATTTCTCTATCAGGCAAAGACGTTACAGGAATATGAATACTCTGGACATGCTTAATACAAAAAGCAGGGAAAAACAAATCCAATAAATTAGTCGCCAACAATGACTTAGTTTATCAATGAAATGTGATGCAGTTAAAGAAGAGAAATGTTGGTCTAATCCTTGCCCAATCAATGGATTGTTCATGGATGGAATCCATTGATCCTCAAAGTGGTTAATTTGAAGGCTGAAACCACCTCGACTCAACTCGAGCGCGGACTCAAATGTTTGTGTGCTTGACCATACATGGCTCTAAGTGCCAAAACAGAAGAGGAACTAAACACAAACAACTTTACACCATGGTTATTCTTCTTTTCTTTCGAAGTGATGGTAAATTTTCCACGAGAAGACATGTCCCTGGGAGGAAAGGGTTTAGCAATATCAAATTGTTTGTCGTTGCTGCAACCCAATTGTTGATGAAGGTGAATACTGAAAAGCCATTGAAGAACTTGCGAGAGATGCAGATGCCAATAACGATGCCACCACAGTCGAAGACATTGAATTGGATGTTCAAGAGCATATTGTTGTCATTGTCCATGTCCGAATAGGGAAGCAATTTGTTGATCTCGTCATATTTGGTTTTCGAATTTCGAACTATTTCGGAGAATTGAGATTTGGCTTGGGCTTTGTGTTAGGGAAAATAGATAATTTTTCACAAGTAAATCAATCAATGGAAATAAAAATTAATGCGAAAAAATTAAATCAACAAGGACACAAGAATTTTTACGTGATTCCTTTAATGTGAGGTACGTCCATGAAATCAAAATTCGATTCCACTATCAACCAAAAGTTTTCAAACGATTACAAACAAGACATGAATGGTCTCACAAACCACCCTTAGGTGAATTCCAAATAATCACAAATAAATAAGAGGAAAGACTTCACCAAATAGATGAATAAAAGTCTTCAAAACAGAGTTGAAGAAGACCACAAATCTTAATCAAACCAACACTTTCAAAGTAGAATCGAAGTTGTCAAAATGCCCAAACACAACGAAGCGAAGCAAAGCAAAATACACAGCCACTATGTCAATGAAACCACCAATTGAACTTTCACTAACTACGTTTCCACACAAACCAAAACCCACCGAAAATAATCACCAGTTCAATTTGTAGCAGCTGCAACACTCCTTGGAGAAAACAAAACAATCCTAAAAAAATATTATTGATTCTTGGGCTTTTTATCAAAGCCCTACTTGTTACCAAACAGATTATTAAATACCCATTGGGTCTCCAAAAGTCAGATATAATATATAAAATATATTATAACCAACACCAAATCAAATTAAATATTTTTAATAAACCAATTGGATCTCATACTCCACTAAGGAGATGTACCCAACAATTATCAGAAGTGGACACCTTTGTCGCTGCAGTTGATGAAGAGGTTGTCTCTGAGACGCCCAACTAATGGGTAGAATCTATAAAACACGAGTACTTTAAAAATATTATCGTACTTCAAAAATATGTATAGTTAGGGATGTAATCGATTCGGTATAGTTGGTATTTAGGTAAAAAGTTTTATCGAACCGATAATGTCGGTTTTGTTATTTTGAACACCGACACAGACCGATTCTCTCATCAAATCGCACTAAACCGAGCTAATTGAAATGGCTCGGTTCGGTGTGGTTGAATTAGTCTAGAACCTTTCAAACTTGAGCCACTTTTAAATATAATCACTGATCAATATAAAGATATTAAATTAGTTATTTTTTCATCATCTAAAACGTATCTAATCCATTCATTTAATAAATAGTTTTCAATTCTTAGATTAACAAAAAAGAAACGAAAGAAAAGGTAAAAAATATTAAAGTTTTAAGAATAACAAGTTAGAGTTAAAATTATATATAATAAAAGTTTATAAATTTAAGTTATAAAAATGATAAGCTTGTCTTGGGAGGTTGGGGCAAGTTCCCAGGTTATAGTCTCCTATCTCGGAACGGACAACAGGACACCTTGGTGATCTCTGTAAGGAACGCTGTCCTGGACCTGCGGGATAGTAAGAGGATTTTCCTGTAACAAAAAAAATAAAAATAAAAATAAAAATGATAAGGTTAATTAATTAAACTTAATAATTTATTATACTTATTAATATTATATATATATATATATATTATAAATATAATATATGTTGAAGCGGCTGGTTTCGGTTTAGTTTGGTGCACAAAATACGTGAACTGATACCGAATCAAAAATTGAAAAAAAAATCAAATTTAAAAATCGCATAGATCGATTCTTGTTAAAAAACAGATCAAATATAGCCGATTTGATTCGGTTCAATCGATTTAGTCGATTTTTTTAATTTTTCTTACATTCCTATGTCGAGTCTATCTTATGTCTTTTCATTAATTTTTTAAAATTTTATTTTTGATATTTGAGGCTTGTTTCAACTAGTCCTAATAAAGAAAATAAAAAGAAAGAAAGAAAGAAAGAAAGAAAGAAGGAGAGAGTATATGCACTCTCTTAGGCCCCGTTTGTTTTGGGGTGTAATGGATAGGAGGGGATTAGAATGGATGTGAGGTTATTTATTATTGTGCTTGTTTGTAGAGTTGGGAAAGAGATTATGATGGAGGAAGGGACTAAGATGGAGGTTGAAAGGGGATTGAGATGGAGGAGGTGGAGGTGATATTAGAAAAATAATGAAGTGATTATAATTTTTTTTATTTTTTACATATTGAGATTTTTTTTTTAAACATTAATGTTTAATTTTTTATTTATTTTATTATTTTATAAAAAAATAATTTAATAATTCTTATACTAACAACTATCATTAAAATAAATATAATTTTATTTAATCCATTTACTATTAATCTCTTCATTATAAATCTCTCTATTATACCTCTGGAAATAAACGCAACCTTAACTCATTCAACAAATATGTAATGATCAGCCATGCCTAGATATAGACATAAGGGGATCAATCTCTTTATAAAATTCAAAATCCTGGTTAGAGGCGCTCATTATGCCTTGTCATTGTCACTTAACTGGTCGCTTACCATGAGTCTCGCCCTATAGTTTTGTTATAAATACAACGACACATAAAATAATAAATAAACTGTGATATTATACGTGCTAATTGATATATTAATTAATAAATAAATATAGTGATTTCATCATAATTAATTTTACATTAAAAAATATTATAATTTTTTTTTATTTAAGTTCTTATATAAGTGTGAGACTTATACAAACTCACATATATGTGAGTCCTAAAAGAGGTTTCGTGGAAAATTTAATATATTATTTGGGATCTCTAACTTTTAACTCATTTCATCTCTCATAAGAAAAAAAAAAAGCCAAAAAACAAAAAATAAAAAATAAAAAAAATTTAGGGCAAATTACATATACCTCCCTTGAGGTTTGGCTAAATTATAGATACCCCTGAGATTTCGGAAATTACATCCCGCCCCCTAAGGTTTGTATTTTTATAACAAGTTGCCCCATGAGGTTTAAATTTCATAACAAATTACCCCCAATTTGTTATGCAAATATAACATTCAAGGAGAAATTTGTAATTTCTCAAACCTCAGGAGATATTTGTAATTTAGCCAAATCTCGAGGGAGGTATATATAATTTACTCAAAAAATTAATTTTTAACTATCTTTCCATAACACTCGTTTGTCAACCAATTAATGCGTTTAACTGGAAACTACCCTATTAAAAGATATGATTTATTAATCCAATGCTTAAATCATTCGTTGTCGGGGTGTTTAATTTTATCAATTTAAATTTTAGTCTTTTGATTTATTTTCAATGTAAACTATTTACCTATTTTTATTAGATAAAATGGATAGAAAAAAAAATTATGATATTTTAGCCATTCAACTAAACGAAAAAAGTATTTTAATATCTATATTGAGTTTAATGGTTAATTTTTAATTTTTATTTTTTTAATTTTACTTAACGGAAATAGGTCAATAATTTAAATTAAAAACAAATCAAAAAATTATGTTTTAAATAAACAATTAAAAACTTAATATTTATCTTGTTATAAGATCCAAATTCTATATATATATATATTTAATTTTTCTCTTTTTTTTTTGAAAAATTTATTTATAAATCCCATTTTGAGGAATGATAATCCATTTAGTCCCATTGGTTTTGAAAATATAGATTTAATATATTATTTAGAAATTAAATTTACAGTTATACCCTTATTATGTTTCTTTATTTTTTATTTTTTACTAGAAAGGTAATGTACACAATATATGAGAACCAAATTTGGGATGAATTCTTATATAAGAATCTTTTTTCTTTGGAAAACATTTTAAAAGGAATACAAAAATGACTTGAAATATGAGATCCTTCAAACATTTTAAAAGAATGTGAGATTCTTCAAACATTTCAAAATGAGTACAAAAATTCGTTAGTAAACTTGGAGTAAATGTATAATTTCAAGCTTTAACACTTCCACATAACACTCAAACGTAACACTCAAAAAAAAAAAAAAAAATTTCTTAGTTTACTTTTTCTAAACGTGACACTCCAATATAATACTCCAAAAAAATTTCACAGTATAACATTATAATGTAACACATAAAAAAACTTATTGGTGTATTTTTCCCAAGGATGTGAGATTCTTCAAACTATTTCAAAATGATGTGAGATTCTTCAAACTATTTCAAAAGGAGTATAAAAATTCCTTAGTAAGTTTTGAGTAAATGTATAATTTCAAATGTGAGTGTTACGTTTAGAAAAATTACGTGAAGGAATTTTTTAGTATTTTTGTGTGTTATATTGGAGTGTTACATTACATTGATTAAAATGTTACATTTGGAAAAAATACACTAAAGAGTTTTTTTTGTGTTACATTGATTGGAGTGTTGTGTTTGGAAAAAAAAAAATACACTAAGGAATTTTTTTTTTTTTTTTGTGCTACATTGAAGTGTTACATCTGGAAAAAGTACACTAATGAGTTTTTTTTTAAAGTGTTACGTTGTTATGTTTGAAAAAAGTGTATGAAAGAGTTTTTTAGTGTTTTACATTAAATGTTACGTTAACGTTACGTTAGAGTGTTGCATTTTTTTCATAATATGTGATTTGTTTTAGGAGAGAAAATCCAAAACGTCTATAATGCAAATTACCTAAATGTGTAATTTTACATTTAGAGAAATTCACTTTTGTTCTTAAAAAATTAAATCCAAACATATAAGTGACTATTCTTTTGTGTAATTTTTATTTTAATGGGACCTTTGAATTCATAAAAAAAAATAAAAAAATAAAAAATTTATAAAAGCACATTTTAAAATTTATTGATGGCTTACGTTTTTTTTTTTTTTTGATACTATAGTCAAATTATCTCTGATTTAGCGGTCTACCAAACAGACTCATAAATTATTGTGTAGGTAACTCCAATGAGAACAAGACAGAAAATAGGACGCCAAATTGGCAAGTAACAAGAGTACTCAGTGTTTTGAGTTGACTTTACCTGCTAACAATTCAAGAGTGTTCTGAGAAGTGGGTAAGAAATTAATTTTTTAGTTTTTTTAATTTATTTTATATTTTTACGGGTAAAAAATATGAGAGGTGATGTGATTTAAAATGGGCAAAAAGTTAAAAGTTAATTTTTTATATTCTTCCCAAAAGACCCCAATGTTTTCAATTTCACTTATTATCTTTTTTCTTTTTTTCTTTTTTTTAAAATTCGGTTGTCTAAATAAGTAATGATGGAAACCTAACCTAATGTGCAAAAAATTAAAATTTTACCATTTAAACAACATAAATAATACAACCAAACACTCATGTTCTTACTCTATGGTTTTGAAATGAATCTTTCATCCACCAAACTATGTTCTAATCAGTGGTGGAGTCACATGGAGATGAGGTGTTACATGCCCCTTAAGTTTTGGATTTTTAATTTAATTTAATTTTGTTGTTACATATATATATATATATATATATAATTTTAAACAAAAATAATATTTAGAATAAATTGTCAATGACATTTTTAAATTTATGAAAATAATAGTAATTGTTTTATTGAAAATAAAGAATTACAACAAATTATATTTTTATATATGAAAATTCTGTGAAAAAAAATCTTAATATAAACGTAATATTCATCATTATTGATATGCAAATATAATTAATTACACTATATATAAAAGTTACTAGAGTGTTAGTTAAATTTGTGTATAAAGTTCACCCTTCATATGTTGCTTTACTATTAGTTAGTGATATCATATGTCAATGATGACGTGATATCACTATTATATAAAAATTTTACTCAAATTTTGTAAAATTTTTATTTATCTTACCATTATATAATTTATTTTAAGACTTATATATATGTTTTTTTGGCATTGTCCATGATATCCTAATTACACGTAATACTTTCCTTTCAATTTTACTTATAAAATTTTATGTAAAATACTTTTGTAATAATTTGTTTAAGTTTTTGTACTTAATATTAATTAAAAAATTATTATTATTTTCTTATTGTTGGTTATGGAAATTTTTTTTTTTTGAAGTTGTAATTAATAAGTGCCCATTTTGATTTAGTTTTCTACTCCACCATTGGTTTTAACAATTATTAATTTGAATAACCATCCCCAATTGAACCCATTAGCTGAAAATAAAATTTATAGAAACACAATAGATAAAATTACTCTATTCAAATGTGAAATCAAAAGAAAAAAAACATTGATGATAATTTGAAAGATTAAAATGAAATTAACCCATATATATTTTGAATGATCGATAAGGGATTGAGTGGCACAAAATTATGAGGAGCAGCACAATCTATATTTGTTGGGTCTTTTTAGACTTTAAGGAGACCCTACAACTATACAAACAAAATTTTCAAACCAGAAAATTTTACTGAATGGTGTGTCATTTTGTACATTTTCATTTTAAATAAAAAAATTTACTATTAGAATTCGTAATTGTAAGAATATTACTGTCACATTATTTTGTTTGTAAATCATTTTTCTTCTGTTTTTTGGTCCCCAAATGCAGACTTGGATTAGCGGGTCTTGAAAATGAAGGGCTGGCGCCCACACTTGAAGGGGGCATTTTCGTTTTGGGCCGAATATGCTAAAACTCTGCTCAGTCTTAGTCCCGGGGGATTCTATTTACACCAAAAAAATATTAAGTACTCTTAATTTCTCAATACCTATTGTTCAATTATTTAAAATTTTATGTTACTCTCAGTACACTATAACTTTTTCCAAATTACCGGTACACCCAAATAATAAATAAATTTAAAAAATTAAATTATTTCAAAAACCTTTTGATATAGGGAACACGACTAACACTAAATTAATCTGTTGATATTTGGGCTGAACAATATTGCAAAGTTTTGGCGCATGGAAACATTGCCATAGAAGAAATAATGGAGGAATACGCAAGAAGAAAATAATAGAAAGAACATAAAGCTGAGCAAAACTCCAAGTTCTATGTTTATCTTAGTCTCTAAGCTATATTGCCTGTCATTCAAATTCATCAATGCATTTATACTGTGTAATTAGGCAGATTTAATGCCATCTATTACTACTTTTTACAGTTATACATGTATTTCTTTTATAAAGGATATTCACATGTAGCTGCAATGGAGTCTAACGTGGCTAGTGGGACATGTAAAAAAAAAAAAATTACATAAATCAATAATTATATTTTTATTTGTATAATAACACTTACCTCCTTTTTGATGGGTTGCTTCAAAAAACTATTTTGGTTATTACTCTCATCTATTATTTGATTTTGTTCAAACTTTCTTCTAGGGTTTAGGGTTTCAAAATAATAAAAAATAATGATGTCCATAATAATGGTGAGTTTTGGTTGGGTGAATTAGAGTTTTGGACTGAGGAGAAAGAAGAATAATAGAAAATAACTTTGATCTTTTGGGGAAGAATATGCAGAGATTTGATTAGGAAGAATACATACAATTGATTAGGGTATACTATAAAAAAATATTTTATTTTAGGGTTCAATATGTGTTGTCCTTATTAGTAAATTCACATTAATTAAAATTTAAAAATTTAAATTGGGCATATTGAGATATTTTTTGGATTCAAATAGAATGCCTCCTTAGCCCCTGATCTATTCTCACATTGGGCCCAATCTGATATGGCCCAAGTTGGACAGATGTACCAGCCCAGTTCTAGTACCTGCACATTGGTTTGAAATTATTATGCTAAGGTTTTTTTTTTTTTTTTTTTTCTTGGTAACTAAAATATGAGGACAAACTATGTCTTCAAATTATACATCCAAGTTCTCAACACAATTGTAAATATTTTGTGTAGCTACAATTCAACCTCATGGATTCATTATCCATTTAAATATATGATATAGAATTGAAATTAGAGTGACATTCATATATATATATATATATCTTCTTACACTACATCCAAATAGAGACTGGATTGTCCAAATTAATTTTGGTGAAATGAGTATTTTAAGGAGTGTCATACATAGAATCCTATACAGAGAAGAACAACACAGTGATCTTTTGTTCTTAAATTTTCTCATCCTTTTGTCCCAATTTAGTTTCAACTATTAAATTAGAATAAGTCTATGAACCCCATTTTAACTATCCCGAATTTACGCCGAATGGGAATATGTGATTGAGATTGAATTTGTATAGTATAAGGTCTATGTATAGAATAAATTTGAATTACAAGATAATAATTCTAGATAATTTATGGATAGTTAAGTCTGAATTTGTAATATTACTAATTAAATTATGTCTCAAGATTCAATAGTTAAGAGTACATTATTGAGATAGGAAGCTACGAAAATTGAAAACAAAAGACCCTGGCCAAAAGAATCTTTGTGGCTCTGACTGATTGCATTATCTTGTACATACCTCAAACTCAATCCTTAAAGTTGTGTTTGATTGGAGAATTTTGTGTGAGAAATGGAAAGAGAAAAAGAAATATAATCCTACTTTTTGTTTGGTTATAATGGAAAATACAAGAAAAAAGAAAGTGAGAAGAAAATGCAATCTTACTTTTTGTCTTTTAAGTTCACTTAGGCTCATTTCTTTCTCCATTTTTCAACTCTATTAGGACCCTTGTTTTAGCAATCCCACGTGACAATCACATTTGAATCGTAATGGTTGTGGAGTTCTGAGGGCTGCTTGTATTTGCGGTTAAACCATCTTTCTTTAAAATAAGAATTCTTGGGTTTGGACTATCAAAATTTTTGGACCTCTTGAGCAGTCAAGTGTACGCTTGAGCACTGTTTTGGAACATTCAGTATTTCAGTTTGAGCTCTGAAATATTGAGAGTTGAGTTTTACCGCTTGAGCGGTAAGTCTCACGCTTAAGCGAAGTGACAAGTAGAAGGTTGTTGGAACTGCTTTTCTAGACACACTGCTTGAGCGATCATTCTTATACTGAAACGGTCTTTGCGACTCTGAATTCTTTAAACTGCGTCAAATGCACATTTGAGGAGCTTCTAGATTTCTCTTAGAATATTGAAGAACAATAGTTATATCTTATAGAGAGTTGTTATTGGATTTCTCTTGACGAATTGATGATGATTGTCGTACGTCATGGAATTGATTAAATACATCAAGAGGATTTGATTGAATCCACTTTCCTTTACGTTCAACCGATAGAATCTGGACTAAGTTGGAGTTTGTGGATTCAAGCTCAACAATGAACAATCCTAGATGAAAAGTGGGCGATGAAGATGTTTGAGTCTCCAAGTGCTTGTGTAGATTCATAGGTGGTAAGCTTGGTGAGATCTCTTGTAATCTTCGTACTTTCTTCTTAGTGGATTTGTTTATCCTTCTTGAATTGTGGTTTTGTTTTATTTTGTTTTTATTTTTGTTTTTATTTATTTATCACGATTAGAATTGTCTAATTGTGATATTTTTTCACGTTAAATTTTTGTGTTGTATTTGTATGTTGCTCATAGATAATTTAAATCATTTTCATATTGGCTTGATAATTTAGATTATTGTCTAATTTGAAAATTGTTATGAATTGTTCATAATTAACTCATTAATCATGAATCACATTATATAGGATTTTTCAAACTCAATCAAATATAACTTGTAACCCAAATCCTATATATTTTTTCTCCTTTTTTTTTTTCTTTCTATTTTTCTTTTTTTTTTTCTTTTTATTTCCCTTATCAAATCATCCAATCAAATATAGCCTAAAAAGGATTGCTTCTTCATCAATTGTAACTATGTGGGACAAGAACAAGTTGTTTATTGTGTAAATGATGAGCTCTCTCTCTCTCTCTCTCTCTCTCTCATTAGCAAATGTCAAAGGTTCTAAACAATCAACAACTACCTCTGAAGGGACTTTGAAAAAAGTAACAGACACAGCAACCTGGCTTTTCAGACAGACAAAGTTTGATTTCTTTGCATGCTTAGGAGTTGGACCACTTCATTTATCCCTTTTGTTTTTGTTTTATTTTGTTTTGGTCCTTCCAGATGCAGATTGATGGAAACTGAATTATATCTTCATATTTACACCCAAAAATAAATAAATATCTAAACTAAAAAAGATCAGTATAAACAATTAACAATATGACCAATTTGACTGTAGGAATTTGAGCTGATCATGGTTGTTTTTCATTCCATCATTATGTATTTCATATATGTAGTAGGAGAGGAGTAGTAGGGCATGGTGTTATGATGGGAAAAGCATATATTGGGTTGACTCCTGAAATTCTGGCCCGGCCCACCCCCACCAAATTCATTGGGGTCATGTCATGGTCTTGTTTACGAGGAAAATCATTAATCTCGGGTTCGGTTTGTCTCAAGCTAAAATGTTGTTTTAAAATATATATATAATTTTTATTATTTAGTTAAATAAAAGGTAAGTGAAAAATATTTTTTGTTATAGTTCCCAAATAACTTATTATTAAAAATTTCATAAGTCAAATTTGAGGAAGTTCACTAAGACTTTGAACTTTCAGCATATTTATTTTTTTGCGCGAATTATACTAGCGGTTCTTATAATTTGAGACTTGTATTACTTTGATCTCTGACTTTTCAATTGTAACACATTTGACACTGAATTTTGAATCTTATTTCATATAAGGACAATTGAAGATACCATTGCTCAATTTCAAGGGCAAAGTCTTCAATTTGATAAAATATAAATTAATTTGACAAAAATAAATGTCAAAAAAATATTTTTGAATTTTTAAAATTATTTCTACCTACCAAAAATAAAATTATGTAAAATTGATAAATCTTTTACACATTTATTTATTTTACCAAATTAATTTTTATTATGTGTTTGGATGATGATCATGTAATGGATGGTTGTTTTTATTTTCATTAAATTAGTTTTCAAAAGTCAAATATGACAACAACTTTCATATCATTATTAAACCAATCCATTAAATCAAAAAATCTAAAACTAAAAACATTTTATATATTAAATATATCGATTACACATTAAAAGCCTAACAACTATCCATTACATGATCATCATCCAAATATATAATAAAAATTAATTTGATAAAATAAATAAATGTGTAAAACATTCATCAATTTTACATAATTTTATCTTTGGTGGGTAGAATTAATTTTTAAAAATTCAAAAATATTTTTTTGACATTAATTTTTGTCAAATTAGTTATATTTTATTAAATTAACGGCTTTGCTCTTGAAATTGAGTAATGGTATCTTCAATTGCCCTTATTTGGAACAAGATTCAAAAGTTAGGGTCAAATATGTCAGAATTGAAAAGTCATGAACTAAAGTGACACGAGTCCCAAATTATAGGGACTGTTAGTGTAATTCGCCCTTATTTTTTTAAATGGAAAATGATAAATTTTTTATTAGGCACTTGGTCTAAAAATTCAAATTTAAAATTTATTTGTTCAAAAATTCAAGCTAGAGTCGACAACTAGATCTAGTAGCAATGCAAAACCGACGTCGACAACTAGATTTGAAACCGCCGTGCCGCCTGCAAATCTGTTCATTTGGTTATCGAAACCCTAACTTCGACGAAGTCATAGTGGATTTGAACCCTAACTTTGACAGAAGCGTCACCACCCTTTTCTTCATTCAAGAGGTAGATCAGAGTTAGAGCTAGAGCCAATCAGAGTTAAAGTCAGACTCGATCCTTTCTTGGTTGTTTGTCGATGCTTCAGCATCGTAACCTCTGTTACTGCCATTCTCTGCATCTCTGTCAACATTCTCTTTGTCATTCGCTCCTTCAAAGATGGATCTGATGTAATAGAAAAAAATTAAACAGTTAGAGTTTTGTTTGGCTTGGTAACAGATATTTTCAATAACAAATTAAACAGATGGTGTTTTGTTTGGCTTGGTAATAGATATTTGCAACAACAAATTAAAAAATTTAAACAGATAGGGTTTTGTTTGGCTTAGTATTGCAACAGATAAGGGTTGGTTTGCCTTTATATTTCAACAGATAGGATTTGGTTTGGCTTGAATAGAAAAAATAAAAATAAAAATGAACAGATAGAATTTTGACACATAAAATTCAGTGAAAAAATTGAACGAATAATAAAATTTGGATAGATATTTGAACAAATAAGGGAAAAAAATTGAACAGATTGGAAAAAAATTGAACAAATAGATATAAATTTGAACATATAGCCAACGAAAAGTCAATAAATAAAACAAAAAGTCAACAAATAAATTAAGGGGTAAAATTGAAAACAAAATGTCCTCCAAAACTATTTCACAAAGGGTTGGCCTCTCATCAACAAAAAATATCCACTAGACCTAATGCATTTTCTCTTTTTTAATTGCTTTACAATAGAAAGTTAGGCGAATTACACTAACGGTCCCTGTAATTTGGAGTTTGTGTCACTTTGGTCACTGACTTTTCAATTGTAATACATTTGATCTTAAATTTTGAATCTCGTTTCAAGTAAGACAATTGAAGACATTGTTGCTCTATTTCAAAGGTAAAATCGTCAATTTAATAAAATATAAATTTGTTTGACAAAAATAAATGTCAAAAAAATTATTTTTAAATTTTTAAAAATTATTTCTACTCACCAAAGATAAAATTATATAAAAATGATAAATCTTTTATATTTTTATTTTTTTACTAAATTAATTTTTAGTATGTGTTTAAATGATGATCATGTAATAGATGGTTATTTTTGTTGATGTTTTTGAATTGTTATCATGTAATGGATGGTTATTAGGCTTTTAACATATAATCAATATATTTAATATATGAAATACTTTTAGTCTTGGATTTTTTGATTTAATGGTTTGGTTTAATAATGACAGCAAAGTTGTCATCATGTTTGACTTTTGAAAAAAATAAAAACTAATTTAACGAAAATAAATATCAAAAGAGATATTTTAAAAAATTATTTCTACCCTCCCAAAAGATAAAATTATATCAAAATGATATGTTTTTAATTTTTTTTTACCAATTTAATTTTTAATTTTTTAGAAATTTTTTTTAAAAATAGATTCTGAAAACCAAACCAAATATAATTTTATAACCAAAAAAATTTCTAACATTATTCATTAAAAAATAGACCATTATATTTCAAATAATATATAAGTTAACCAACACAAAATAAATTATATGATAACTTTGCCCTTCAAATAGAACAATAATGTCTTCAACCGTCCCTAGTTGGAATGAGATTTAAAATCCAGAGGCAAATGTATTACAATTGAAAGGTCAGAGATTAAAGTGACACAAATCTCAAATTATAGAACCTATTAGTGTAATTCACTTTAGAAAGTATATTTGAAGTATTAACCAAACACGGTAAAATAACAAGATTTTTTTTTTTTTTTTGCAAAATAAATTATGTAAAAATATATTTTCGGAGATAAATTATAGGTAAACAAATGGAGCCCTAATCTATCCACCAAAACCAAAATTTTGTAACTTGCCCAGATTTCTATTACAGGATTATTTTGTTTCAATTATTTGATTTTTTTTCAGCAACACGACTTGAAAGATATAACCACATGGATTCGCGTAGAATATCTCTATCCAAATTGTCAATTTTAAGCTGGCACTTTTGACAACAAAATTTGGCATTTCCACTCATTGGGTCATGTTTGGTGTAAATCTTTTACTAGGGAACTCTTTCTTTTATTTTGTGTGTTCTATTAATTTTTTTTTCCTTTCATATTTTGTTCTCACATGCATGCTTCAGATCAATGAATCTAGAGATAAGCATGGTTTTGGTACTCCAATTTCACCGAAAATGAAAATCAGTGTATCGACATTTTGAAATTCGTATCCATTTTTGGTAGATTCGTAACAATTGATTTCAAAATATTTAGGTTCGCATCACTCCATTCTTGATATATATTATTCAATATTTTTAATATCATTATATGTGATTGATGGTTACAAGTAAAAATTAAATGAAGGAGATGGATATAAATAAATCTAAGGTAAATTATAGTTATCTCCTCTGAGATTTTTGACAAATACATCGATCTTTCCTATGGTTTCAATAATTGTAGAAACCTTATTTACTTTTGCTAATAATATCAAGATTTTTCCAATCCGTTAATTTAGTACAAACGACATTACTTTCCTATCTAAAATGATCATATTACCCTTTTGAATTGAGCGGGAAGAAATGAAAATTACTAAATCAACCAATAAGCTATTTGAATTCACTCACCTCCCTTGAGATTTTGTGTTTATATTATTAAAGATCTATGTATATTTTAAACAGAAGACTCTAATAGTTTAATATAAGACCCTAATAATTAATATACTTATAAGACTTATTTCATATATATAAACAACGAAAAATTTACCAATTTTAATTAATGCATTTATTATTTAAATTTCTTTTTTCTTTTCCTTTTTTAAGTTGAAGAAATGGATTAATTTTTTTCCAGCAATTTTTCCTACTTATTTATTCTCATATGTAAGAAATTATTTATCCCTGAATTGTTAAAATATTATTTACAATTTCTTTTTTTGAGTTATTAAATTTCTAGTCGATGTATATTTAAAAATTAAAAAAAAAAACAGAAGTTATTCTTACATGATTAAAAAAATAAAAAAATAAATATAGAAGTACAAAAAATCTAATCATCTCACAATAAATTAAAATTAGTTAATACGGAATGAAAGATCAAGAAATCATCTGAGAATAATAAACAATTCAAATAATTTGTCATTTCTTATACCTAAAATTAAACTTAATCTTTACTTGAATGGGAAATTATTTGAGAATACTAAAATACTCAATTAATTTGTTGTATGATATACAAAATATATTTCTCCATCTTTATTTTTCTCATTTAAACTATTAAATTAAATCTTAAAATTAATTTCTCACCTTTATTAATGGTTGAATTTTTATTTTATTTTTTTAATTTCTCACATTTATTTTGTTCTATTATTATTTATAGCAAAATGTTATTATTTAAATTATCTAATTTTACTTCTTTTGTATATCTATTACTTATATAATTTTATTGACAAAAATGAGAGATCAGACTCTAAACACACAATGAAATAAAACACTTTCTAAAGAAAAAATATATAAATTTAATTGGGTAATAATTAAAGTACAGGGACTAAATTGACACATTATTTGACCTTCCGTTAAATTAACTTGACAACCGTTATTTCATGTAGACTATAGGGATTATTTACATAATTTTCCCAATTTAATTTAACTTACCCTAATAAATAATTATTTAGTTTTCATAATTATTTAATTTAACTTACCCTAATGACACACGATATGTCAATTTGGTCCCTGTAGTTTCAATTTTCTTGATTTTGCTTCTTAATTTAACGAATTGTGTCATTTTAGTCCAATAAATAACGGTTGTTAAGTTAATTTAACGGAAAATCAAACAATGTGTCAATTTGGTTCCTGCGTTTTCTACAATGTGTCAATTTAGTCCCTGTCAAAATTGAGCAAATTAAAACTACAGGGACCAAATTGAAGCATCATGTAAACTATAGGGACTATTTGCGTAATTTTCCCAATTTGATTTAACTTACCCTAATAAATATATACAAAATTATTATTTAGTTTTCAGAATTTTTTTAAAATAGAAATGTAATTTCTTGACTTTATTTTTTTTCCCACAACAGTTTTTGAACTTTTATAAACAAAAAAAAATAAAATAAAAATTCAACCATTAATGAATGTGAGAAATTAATTTTAGGATTTAGTGTAACAAAAATAGTTTAAATGAGATCGATAAAGATGGAGAAATAGATTTTAAGTATCATACATAACAAATTAATTGAGTATTTTATTATTCTTAAATAATTTCCCCATTCAAGTAAAGATTAATTTTAATTTTAGATGTAAGAAATGACAAATTGCTTGAATTGTTTATTATTCTCGAATGATTTGTTGATCTTTCATTCCCTGTTAACAAATTTTAATTTATTGTGAGGCGGTTAGATTTTTTTTGCTTCTATTTTTATTTTGTAATTTTTTTTAATCATGTAAGAAATATTATCTTGTTTTTTTTTTTAATTTTTTTTTTAATATGCCTCGATTAGAAGTTTACTAACTTAAAGATAAAAATTAAAATTTGAGAATAATATATGATTGAGAAAAGATAAAATAATAATTTTTTTACATATGATTAAATAAGTAATGCAAATTACAGGGGAAAAAAATAAATATATTTATTTTAACTTTAAAAAAATTCAAATAATAAATGCATTACTTAAAATAATAAATTTTAGGTTATTTATGTGGTGGTGTGAAATAAGTCTTATATTAAATTATTAAGATGTTATCTAACATTAATTTTAGAGAGATTATTTATTTTTAAGTATTTTATCAATAAAAATTAAGGTTTTTTTTTCATTAAATGATTTAATAATGTCCTAACAATTTAAGATTTTATTTAATATTGCATAAAATTTAAGAATTTTATTAAATAATGGTAAAATATAGATTTTTGATAATATATATATATATATGCAAAACCTTAAAAGAGGTGAATTAAATTTCTCAATTGAATAAATAAAGTAATTAGTAGGCAATTTTGTCATTTTTAGTATAACATCAGCAAATTCTATTAAATAACTTAACAGTGGGAGAATCTTGATAATAGTTTCAAAAGAGAGATTAGTGAAATTATTAAAATCACATAGGAGATCCATGTAATTGTCAAAAACCTCTGGATACGTAAGTGTAATTTACCCATAAGTCAAACACAAATATCTCATAAATGGTGAGGTTTACATGATATGAGACTCACATGTGAAACCCACCATTTATAAGATATTTATGTCTCATTCTATATTTAATATCTAAATTCTTAACATTACTGGATGGATATATACGGACCTTGCACAACTATTTTGTTCTCATCACAAACGCAATGAGGGTATGGCTGATGAATTTTTATTGCTCTCAATCCTTAATTATGAGTTTTTTTTTTTTTAAACTCAAAATCATGCTTGTCCAACATCCTTTTCCCACGTTGTGTAGATATTTATATAACAAAACCTACCCAGAGTAAATACTTAATTAATTCAAACCATCATTAATTACATTTTCTACTATTTAAGTGTTCAAACCATACCATCACACTGTTGACTTGGTTGTAGGGTTAACAACAAAATTAATCTCTATAGTCTATTCAACCTCTTATGTTGTTTGTCGCTAATCAAACTTTTTAACAATAGTCTATTCAACCTCTTATGTTGTTCATCACTAGTCAAACTTTTTAACAGTAGTTTAGGACTCCAAGATGTTATAACATGTTTTACTTTTTTGTGTCAGATCATGCCACATTGTCTGCAAATTTTCCAAGATAAAATTGAAGATGATGATAATCATGCCACATTCCACTCTTTCATCTTTTATTTGTTCTCATTTCATAATCTTATTATTATTATTATTATTGCCATAATTGGCATGATTATTCTGAATGAGACATAATAAACCAAAACGCAATCATAGTAGTCCCTCCTTTTTGCTATTAATATTATAGGAAATGCTCATTTGGGCATTGTTTAATGACCTAAAAAATATTTTGAAAATAAGTAAAAATATTTTTAAAGAATTTATTAAATTAAATTTTATTGAGTTAATTATATTTTGAGATTGATACAATTTAAATATTAGAGAACAATTTAAAATATTTTTATATATTAAGAACTAAATTGACACAAGACTCGTAATTTGAGGATAAAAAATTTAATTATATATTTTTTATTCTAAAGTAAATGAAAAGTTTTCTTAATTTTTTCCCCCCACCTCTATATACACTTATTGGCAAGACATTAACTTTATTATTCATTATATTTTTCATTCCTAACTTAGGTCTCGTTTAACAATTCATTATTTTAGTTTAAAATTTAAAAAGTCACTAAAAAAAAGTTAAAAACCAATAACCTATATAAAAAAGTCAAAAAAAAATTTTCTCTCTACTTTTTACACATCTTTTCATAAAAAATTATTCTAAATATACTAATTTTTTTACCTCATATTTTAATCAAAAAATTAAAAAATTATTAAAATAATCTATTCTCAACCATGTCTAAGAAAGAGCCCAAGCAATCAAAAAAGACATTAAATGGAAATTATTAGTCATTAGGTACTGCGCAACAAACATTGCATGATGTTAGTGTGTGCATCTGGGTGGTTGTGTGTGGCAGATAGGCCAGAGGCACAATTGACCACTCAATTTGCAAGTCAAATTGTCAACCGCCCATAAATTATTTTAGGGAAATTACTTATCAGTTCAACTAATTAATTGTTAATTGTTAAATTAACACTTATAAAAGTGAAATTCTCTATCCCTATAAAGGGTCAAGTGACTCTTAATTCAACTCCTTTTTAGAGAGAGTTGAACCCGTGATTTTTCCTTAGAATTAAACTCATGTTTATTTGGACAGATTGGATAAAAGAGGATTGTAATCTATCAGACTATTAATTCTGAAATATATAATCCCTGGGCTATTTAGTTGAAAATGATATGCATTCCATGTTTATTTTCTTGTGAGATTAGATGTCTGAAAGAAACTATCCTACTAAATCCAATGTTTGATTGGAATATTATGAAGAAGGATAAATGTTTAATAGATTATTTTACTCTTTTCAATTATTTACTAAGTGATAGCAATACTAAATTTGTCTTTAATATTTTAATTTTTTTTGAGTAGATTAAATTTTATTTTATTTTATTTTTCAAAAATTAAATAAATTTATTTTTAAAATTAAATAAATAAAATATCAATAAAATTTATGTTATTTTTAAAATAAAATTTTAAATAAATTTATTTTTGAAAAATTAGTAAATATTAAATAATTAAATTAAATAATAATAAAATAAAATATCAATTAAATAAAATATCAACACAAATTTAAAATAAAATATGTATACAAATTTAATTGAAAAATTAAATAAATAAAATAAATAAAAATTAAATTATTTTCTTTTATTTTTTAGTTGAGATTTATATATTTTATTTTATTTTACTAAATACAATACATAATGAAATCAAATACTTGGTGGGCAAATATGTTATTTTACAATTTAATCTCATGGGATTCCAATCCCCCATTTCTATCCCACATCCCCTATGAGATTCATAGTCCAGTGAGACTCCTAATTCGGCATTTAAATTCTCAACCAAATAATGGACTCTATAGTAAATTGGACATGAAGTCTAATCCCCTGCTAGTTCTTCCAAACAAACACCTAAGAAGAGTCATGGTGGTTAACTAAGCTAAGATTGTATTATTTTAGAAACTAAATAAATTACCATCTCATTTTTAAAATTTTTTTTTTTGGACAAATTACAAATATACCTTTTGAATTTTGTTTAAAATATGAATTACCCCTATAATTTTGGAAATTACATCTCGCCCTTCAAATTTCTAATTGCATAATAAATTACCCATTTTATTAATAAATCATTAAGTCAATTAATAAATTTTAACAATGTCAAAAATATATTTCAACCAACGATTCAAATAATTTTATTGCTGTATAGGAGAATAGTTAGAAATTTTTTTTTTCTATTAAATTTGTTAGATACAATTTATTTACAAGGGGATATTTGTAATTTGTAGAATCACAAGAGTCCATTCCGATTTTAAACAAACCTTAGGGGTTGTTTTGTATTTTAGCTTTTATTTATTTATTTATTTTTAAGTTGAAGTTCTTGTGAGTTAGCTATTTTAATGTGCAATCCTTCTCTATTTACTGGGGGTTTAAGTTTAATAGAAATGCTAATTAGAACTTTTGCATGGCCAATAACATTAATAAATGAATATGTGATAGTGTTATAAAATGTGTAAAAATTAATAAATCAATAACTTCTTTTTTTTTTTTTGGTTGAAGTGTTGTCTTCTTTTAAACACAGTCAATTGGCCTGTTAGTATGACCCTAATTTTAAAGGGCCCATCAGATGAATAATTGTTCGATGGTTTAAAACTATCATGTTATTTTGATCTCAGCGGCTCAAGCTCAGCTTAATCCAAAAAAAAATCAAAAACTAAAAATAATAAAAAGTAACAAAACAAGTCCCAAAAATAATAATAAAGAAAATAATAATAATAATAATAATAATAATAATAATAATAAAGAAAAGTCCCAACCAGAATAGGAGTGCATAACAAAACAAGCTCTCCAATCAAAAACAAAAAAATAAAACAAGCTCACCACCGTGCCACATACATACCCTCTTTTTTATTTTAGTCTTTTTTAATTTAATTTAATTTCATTTTTGTAAGAAATAAAAATGAAAATGAAATATAGTACATTACACCGAGCTCTTATTAAGGCCTCGTTTGGCATGTTGAACCGTAGTATGAAAAGTCAAAAAATTATTAAAAAAATCCAAAAAACAATACCTTTTTTAGGATTTTCAATGGATAAAAATATAATAAGTCTCATAATTTTGATATAATTATTTTAAACTATTTTAATATTTCAATTCATACAACACTTAACTAATTTTCATTAATAATTTGTTAGTTATATAAATAAAAAATAATATTTTAATCTCTTTTACATCGAAATTTATAATTTTCTATTATTTATCTTTATATTTTTACATTATCTATATAATTCTAACTCGTTTAGTCTTGTTAAAAAAAAATTAATATAATTATATTAAAATTATAAATTGCTTGTATTTTTTTTTTTTAATTTTTTGAAATCTAAAGGTGAGGGTGAGGGTGAGGGTGAACAGCTTAAGACCATGCTGATTCATGATGTAACAGTTAGTTGTTGTGTGGGTGGCTAGTTCAGGTGTTAAATGATGTTGCACTGTGATGGGAGGAAAAATTAATTATTTATTAATAAAAAAGTTTATAATGTTAAGAATAAATTACACTGACCTCCCATGAGATTTCTGATAAATACAGGACCTCCATTATGGTTTCAATAATTATAGTAACCTCCCTTATTTTACCTGACATTTCTAGATTCTCCTATTCTGTCAAATTGGACCAAATAGTGTTACTTTCCTATAGTAAATGACTTTATTGCCCTTCTTTTTAAAATATTACAAAATATTTTTGGATTGGAGAACGGGTTTGGAAGAAAATGACCTTACTATAGGAAGGAACATTGTTTGAAACAAACAGTGTTTTTGGATTTATTTTTTTATTTTAAATATGTAATTTTTATTTAAATTTTTTTATTTTTTATTTTAAATATTTTAATTTTAATATTTTAAACTCAAAATACAACTCCACACTTAAATCATAACCAAACACATAACTCAAAACTCTATTCAAAAATTATTTTCAAACTTCATAACTAAATACAAAACTCGAAACTCTATACTATTTTCAAAACTCTATACTCAAATCGTAACCAAACACATAACAAAAAAAATTAAAATATTTAAAAATATATTTATAAAATAAAATAAAATATTTGAAATAAAAATTATATATTTAAAATAAAAAAAATATTTTTAAATTTTTTTAATATTAAAAAAAATATATTTTAAAGTTATTTTTAAAAAATACAACACATAAATGTATGAAATATAGTGCACATTAAAATAAATAAATAAATATTTAAAATATTTTTAAAAATACCCTAAAAAAGTAAATCCAAAGAATTTTAAAATATAACTCAAAACTCTTTTCAAAATTTGTAACCAAACAAATTTTTTTCTTTTCAAAACTCATAATTCAAAATATGACTCCACAATCAAATCATGATTCCAAAAATAATTTTAAAAATAAAATAAAAAATTATTTTTAAAATTTTTTCTTTTAAACTAGAGTCTTGTTAAAAAAAAAAAAAATTTCTTTTAAAATAATTTCAAAAATTTTCAAAATTCATAACCAAATACATAACTCAAAACTACCAAAAATTTTTTTTTTTCAAAACTCAACCAAATACATAACTCAAAATTCTTTTCAAAACTCAAAATCAAACTTTTTTCAAAACTCAATTATTTTTAGAATTATTTTTAGAATCATGATTTGAGTGTAGAGTTGCATTTTGAATTGAGTTTTAAAAAGAGAAAATTTGTTTGGCTATAGGTTTCGAAAAGAGTTTTGAATTGTATTTTAAAATTCTTTGGATTTATTTTTTTAGGGTAAATATTTTACATTTTAAATATTTATTTATTTATTTTAATGTGCACTATGTTTCATATATTTATGTGTTATGTTTTTTTAAAATATTTTTTAAATATTAAAAAAATTATTTTTTTTATTTTAAATATATAGTTTTTATTTTAAATATTTTTTATTTTATAAATATATTTTTAAATATTTTAACTTTTTTTATTTATTTATTTGGTTACGATTTGAGTGTAGAGTTTTGAAAGTAGTGTAGAGTTTCGAGTCATGTGTTTGATTATGAGGTTTGAAAATAATTTTTGAATTGAATTTTAAGTTATGTGTTTGGTTACGACTGAGTGTGGAATTGTGTTTTGAGTTCAAAATATTAAAATTAAAAAGATCAAAATATTTACAAAATAAAATAAAATATTTAAAAATACTTTAATAAAAATTATATATTTAAAATAAATTTTTCTTAAACATTTTTTAATTTTTAAAAAAATAAATTCAGAAAAAGTCATTTTATGGGTCAACAGAGGAATAAGGTCAATAAAGAAATAAGGACAATGATATTATTGTCTTTTTGTGCTCAAAAAGAAGGGTAATAAGGTCATTTATTTTATGCAAGTAACACCGTTTGTTTTAATTTGACGGAATAGGAGAATCTAGAGAATGTTAGGTTAAATAAGAGAGATTACTGCAATTATTAAAACTATAAGAGATGTCTCAATATTTGTCAAAAATCTCAGAGGAGGTCAGTATAATTTACCCTAATATTAATAATTATTATTTATAATGTTCATATTATTTTGTAAATTTTTTTCCTCACATCCACTATATTGTAGTTTCCCCGTAAATGAATAAAATGCAGATGGACAGTTAAACACGGTTAACAAAGATCTCTTCATCCTCCTTTTTCTTTTTATTTTTTATTTTATTTGTTTATTTCGGCGAATTATGCTAACAATTCTTGTAATTTGGGACTTATCATTTTGGTCTCTAATTTTTTAATTGTAATATATTTGATCCTAAATTTTAAATCTCGTTCCAAATAAAAACAATTGAAGACATTATTGATTCATTTCAAAGGTAATGTCGTTAATTTGATAAAATATAAACTACTTTGACAAAAATAAATGTCAAAAAATTATTTTTAAATTTTTAGAAATTATTTATGCACACCAAAGATAAAATTATATAAAAATGATAAATATTTTACATTTTTATTTATTATTTATTTTTTTACCAAATTAGTTTTTAGTATGTGGTTGAACGATGATCATGTAATAGGTGATTGTTTTATTGAAATTTTTGAATGGTTACCATGTAATAGATAGTTATATTTGTTGCTATATTTTTTTGACGGTTATCGTGTAATAAATGGTTATTAGGCTTTTAATATATAATCGATATATTTAATATATTAAATATTTTTAGTTTTGGATTTTTTTATTTAATGGATTGGTTTAATAATCATATCAAAGTTGTCGCCATATTTGACTTTTGAAAAAATAAAAATTAATTTAAAAAAAATAAATATCAAAAAAATTATTTTAAAAAATTATTTCTATGCTCCTAAAAGATAAAATTATATATAAATGATGTGTTTTAAATTTTTTTCACCAATTTATTTTTAGTTTCTTAGAAATTTTTCTAAAAATAAATTCTGAAAACCCAACTAAACAAAACTTTATAACAAAAAAAGTTTCAACATTATTCATGAAAAAAGGATCATTATATTTCAAACAATATAAGTTAATCAATACAAAATAAATTTTATGACGACTTTGTCCTTTAAATAGAGTAATAATATCTTCAATTATCCTTATTTCGAACGAGATTCAAAATTTAAAATTAAATATATTACAATTAAAAAATTAAACCTTAAAATAATACGAGAACTGTTAGTGTAATTCGCTCGTATTATTTTTATTTAGTTTGCGTACATTCAACATAGTAAAAGAACACAAAGGACGGGTGTGCCAGTTTACCATGAGAGAGACAGGAGAGACATGCATGAGATGTTTGAAATGAGTAATCCAGCTGGTGTTAGTGCTGAACCGTGCTAGTGCTGAACAATGTGTTAGAGGCGAGAGGTTATTTATGGAAAATTTTATTTCTACACACATAATTATCTTAGTATAAATTTTTTCTCAATGTATACATTTAGTAGTTTGATTATTAATTTTTGTTCTCATTTTACATACTAATTATACCAATCATACCCTTAACTCATATATTGTACACACATCTTGACCGCCATGATCTTGAATTGCAGCGTCTCTGCGATTGGCTCTCAAAGGTAGAGATGATCATGAGAACAAACACCTACAAGATGATCTTGATGAGGGTGATCATGATGCAGAAATTGATGATCGTGATGAATTTGAGGAAAATTATGTTGTGTGTGGCGATTGTGGGGCAATATGCAAGGTGCATGAGGGCTCCGCAAAGAGGATGAAACAATGTCAGGGTCATGAAGATATTAGTTTAGGGAATTCCTTGAATTCTTTAAACTATACTTTCAATTTTCTTCCGCAAAATACTCAAGCTGATATGAATCAAGCGTTTAAATTGTTCACTTCAGTTAGAAGAACATAAGTTACAAATTCAGGCACAGTTGTTGGAATTAGAGAAAGAGAGGTTTGAGTGGCAAAAATTTTGCAGGAAAGGAAACTAGGAGTTGGAGATGATGAGGAACGTAAATGAGAGGATGAAACTTGACAACAAGCACACGGAATTGGATTTGAAGCGAAAGGAGATGGATGCTGATGATGATGAAGTTAGGGTTTAGTTTTTTTACTCAAAAAGTATAAATTGAGATTTTTTTATTTTTAAAAGATGTGTATAGAGAATATTTTCATATAATATTATGGGTGTTAGTGGATGTCCATTATGATCATTTTAGTTTAGGATATAATTGTTATTAAAATAATATTTCACTAAGTATGTGCACTGAAGTAACTAGGCTTGTAGAGATAGAGTTTATCAGTATTTAGTCCTATTTCACTCACGAGTTAATTAAATATTTATATACAATTAATAGGTTAGGTCATCCATCTTGTTAATATATAGTAACGTTTATATATATAGTCATGTAGTTTGACTATATCTTTGTATGTAATATGATTAGATGTGTCTCTATAATTAGGCCATTACCATAGTTAGATATTCCATATTCTTTGATTCCTTCTACTTCTATATGTGGGGACATATTTTGTGAATGATAGTACGTGGTTAAGGTGACGCCAAAGTGTCAATCGAGGTGCCACGTGGCCTGGTCAAGATGCCGAGGTTATCTCGGCTAGGCTAAGGTTATCTGCGGAGATACCGGAATCTGAGATAAGCAGATAAGGGATAAGAGTCCTAGAACAGGGGAAAATCTCATTCTGGATAAAGCTAAGGCTCAAGAAGAGTTTATCTCTATTTGGATGAAGGTCCAGGATGAGCATTGAGCTTGAGTCCATTAAAGTAAGGCTTCTAATAGCGTCAGGTCACTGCTGGTTATAAAAGTAAGGCACCCTTGTGGGACTGAGGTAAGTTCTTTCTTGTGAGATTATGCATAATTTGCTATCTTTGAGAGATATTGATTACTGACTTGATCGTCGGAGTACCCATGGGTGGACGAACCACTGCCGGATTTTTATCTTTCTGTGACAGGTTGTTCGGGTTTAATCTATTATGTCCGTGCTTTCTAGCTGAGTTTCCCGTTTGGTTGTGCGGTCGAAAATCAACACCCACAATTTGGCGCAGTTTGTGGGAACTTAAGAAGAATAGATGGTCAACAACGGACAGGAGAAAAGATCGGGAACGATGTTCCAGGCGGGAGTGATAAACATGCCGATCCTAACATCGATGAAGAAAACCATAATGAAGGAGCGCGGGATCAGAATCCCGAGGAGAAGGACGTCGGCAAAGAGGGAGACACCCCAAAGAAAGCGGGCCGAGATGAGTATTACAACGAAAGCAACCTCCAGGTATGGAAGGACAGATGCCTGAGGAGGGACGGCGAGATGAAGGAAATCGCAAACAAGTTGGCATACCTACAATCAGTTGTCAACTTCATGATGCAGAATAATATAATGTAACCATTGTACCCGTCGTAGGACACACCGATACCAACGGCCAAGACTGATGCCTAGAAAGGAGGGCAAAAAGTGATCCCAGTAGTCCCACAGTATGACAAGGAGAATGAACATTCACATCGGTCTTTATGGGATGTCGGGCGAACAGAGTCAGTGAGAGGTGAGTCTTAGAGAATGCCTTATGTCAAAGAACATCGGCATGTCTAGGGAAAAGGACTTTACTTTGATACATTGAATGAAGAAAAATCCAAGAGGACGCACCATGACGCCGGAAGCAACGTGCCAAAAAGGTTGAAATCTGTTGATAGCCGAGCTCCCAAATGAATGAAGGAGGATTTGAGGGACAACCTCTAGAGGAAGCGACAAAACGCCGCGGTAACATCCCCCGTCAAGCCAAGAACGCCGTTCTCGGTAGAGTTGGATAGGTTTGAGGCCCCAAAGAGGTTCTATATGCTGAGGTTTCAAATTTATAACAGTAAGTCTGATTCGAACTTTCATGTTGGCTTATATCTGAACTCAATGGCTTTGTATACCAAAAATGAGCAGCTGTTGTGCAAGGGGTTCCCCTCATCCTTTAGGGAAATTGTATCGGATTGGTTCCACAAGTTGTCGAAAGGAACTGTGAAGAGTTAGGAAGGCCTGGCTGAGATGTTTGTGGCCAGGTTTGTTATGAACAAGTTGCAGCCATTAAGGGCAGAACAAGGAAAGAGTAGGCAAGACTGCAACAGGCAGGGGCAGCTCCACCTCCACCACCGCCACCACAGCGAGCAGATGGACCTTGGGTGATCAATGTTATTCACTCAAAGGTTAATAAGAATCAGGTGCGTAGGGAGACTTAGAGAGTGAGGCACCTACAACATGTGTATTAGGTCCAGCAGAAGAAGCCTAGGACCAATAAGTACCAGGGACTAATGGTCTCTTTTATGGAGGTAGACGTGGATATGGTGTAATAACGCTGAAGATTGGGAACTGCCAAGTAAGGCGCATACTCGTTGATTAAGGCAGTTCTTGGGACATCATGTACGTTAGATGTTACAAGGAACTTGGCATTCACCCAGATGACTTGGAACAATCCAACAACCAGATGGTTGGATTCAACGGAACGTCGACGTAGCTTTTAGGAGCCACGAATTCGGAAGTGCAAGCTGACACGAAGAAGGTAAGCACAAAGTTTATAGTAATTGACATGCCCTCCCCTTACAATGTTATGTTGAGAAGACCGTGGTTACACACAATGAAGGCTGTTCCCTCAACGTTGCACCAGCTGTTGCGGTTCCCAACGGAGTATGGAATTAAGGAGGTCAGAGGGGACCAGGTGCAGGCAAAAAATTGCTCCATGGTAGCAATGAAATCCACCTGCACGTGCAAGAGACAGAAACAGTAGAAATTGAAGACGAGGACATAGATGTCCTAGATGATGTCGGCAAAGAGCCGGCTAATAAGAGTGAGGAAGCCTTGAAGAAAATTCTGGTAAAAGAAGATGATGTGGAGCGCTTCTTCCTCCCCGGCTCAGGCTTAGCCGAGGAGGAGGAAAGGGAGTTAGAGGCTTTCTTGCAAGCAAACATAGAAGTGTTTTCCTGGACGCCATACAAGATGCCTGGCATTGATCCCCGAAGGCACTTGCCATAGGCTCAATATAGACAAGTCGGCTAAACCTATCACTCAGCGGGCAAGGATGCTGATGTTGATTCATGTGGAGGCAGTAGAGAAGGAAGTGGACAAGTTATTGGATGCCAAGGCTACTTGGGACGTAAACTACCCAACCTGGCTATCCAATATTGTAGTTGTGAAAAAGAAGAATGAGAAGTGGAGGGGCTGCATGGACTTCACCAGCCTGAATAAGGCTTGTCCTAAAGACAACTTCCCTCTGCCTAAAATTGATCAGTTGGTGGATACTACTTCAGGGCATGGGAAGATGAGCTTCCTAGATGCTTAGAAGGGATACCACCAAATAGCAATGTATCCCCCTGACGAGGAGAAGATTGCATTTATCACCCCAAAAGGGATGTACTACTACAGAGTGATGCCTTTTGGGTTGAAAAATACAAGAGCAACCTATTAGAGGTTGGTGAGCAAGATATTCAGACATCTGATTGGCAAAATAGTAGAAGTGTACATTGATGACATGGTCGTGAAGACCAAAGAACTTGGGAATCATCTGGCCGACTTGGAGGCCGTTTTTGATATCCTGAGAACATATTGGCTTCGACTCAATGCTTCGAAATGTGCATTTAGAGTCGGGTCTGGTAAGTTCTTGGAATACTTGGTTACCAGAAGGGACATTGAGGCAAGCCCATATCAAATCAAGGCCATTCTTGACTTAAAAAGCCCAACGTCAGCCAAACAGGTCCAAATTTTGACCGACAAGGCGGCAGCCCTGAACAGTTTTATCAGTCGAAGTTCTGATAAGTGTAAACCATTTTTTAGTTTGTTAAAGAAGGCCACAGATTTTTTGTGGACAGAAGAGTACGAAGTCGCCTTGGCCGACTTGAAAAAGTACCTGACAACAGCTCCAGTTCTAAGGCGGTATACTATGTAAGTAAGACCCTAGCAGGTGCAGAAACCAGGTACCTACCCTTGGAGAAACTAACACTAGCACTGGTGATGACTTCTAAAAAACTGAATCACTACTTCCAAGCCTACAAGATTGTGGTGCTGACTGAGCATTCTTTGAAGTCCCTGTTGCAGCAAGGAGATCTGACAAGCAGGGTAGCCAGATGGGTGGTAGTGTTGGGCCAATATGACTTGGAATTTAGGCCCAACACAGTAATTAAAGACCAGGTTCTAGCCGACTTTGTGGCCAAGTTCACCTCTGGTGCCATCCCACGTTGGACTCTGGTGAACCATGACTTGGGATGCCCAGAGGAGCAAGAAGAAACCCAACTGGGATCCAAGAACCCCGCTCTAGCAAAACAGAAGAAAGAAAAGAAACCAAAACCCTGCGACATCTATATCAGCGACTCCTTCCGCCTGTTTATTGATGGAAGTTCAAACCGTTAAGGAGCGAGGGCAGGAGTAGTGTTAGTATCGCCAGATGGACGAATGTTAGAGCAGTTTATTCGCTTGGGGTTCAAGGCCTCAAACAATGAAGCAGAGTATGAGGCACTGATTGTAGGGTTGAAATTAGTAGCAGTAATGAAAACTGATGAAGTGGTAGTCTTTTGTGACTCCTAATTTATTGTGAATCAGGTAACAAACGAGTATGTAGCCCGAGATGAAAAAATGATAGCCTATATCAAAGAAGTTGTTAGATTGCTAGCATTGGTCTAGGATTACCGGCTAAAGCAGGTTAGCCAAGATGATAACAGTCATGTCGATGCCATGGCTAACCTGGCTAGCGCAATGAAATCAGGGAAGGTAAAGACAATAATGGTCAATTATTTGTCTGGCCCAAGTGTAGAACCACTGATCATAGAGTATGAAGCAATGTGTGTGAAAATGAGTCCAAGCTGAATGGATGGAATAGTAATGTTCCTTAGGGATGGCAAGCTACCAGATGACCGAAAAGAAGTGCACAAGACAAGATTGAGGTTGGCAAGGTTTAGCCTAACAGCAGAAGGCCATCTCTACAAAAGGTCCTTTACTGGGCCCCTTTTGAAATATGTACATCCTTCCCAAGTTGAGGACTTCTTATATGAAATTCATGAAGGTGTATGTGGAAGTCATGCTGGGAGCAGATCACTGGCCCATAGAGCCATATCCCAGGGGTACTGGTGGTCATACATACAAAAAGATGCAGAAGCCGATGTGAGGAAATGTGAAAAGTGTCAAAGGCTTGCACCTTTGATACATTATCCAGCAATAGATTTGAACCCAGTGTCCAGTCCTTGGCCGTTTGCCCAGTGGGGCATGCACCTAGTAAGGCAATTGCACTAAGCAACTGGACAGAGAAAGTTCTTGATAGTAGCCACAGACTATTTCACAAAGTGGGTAGAGGCAGAAGCCATGGCCAAGATCAGAGATGTGGATGTAAAGAATTTTATTTGGAAGAACATAATCACCAGGTTTGGGATTTCGAGAGCCATTGTGGCAAACAATGGTACCCAATTTGACAGTAAATTGATCAAAAGCTTTTGTGCTAAATACAAAATTAAGAACTACTACTCTACTCCTAGTTTTTCCCAGAGTAATGGCCAAGCAGAAGTATCCAACAAGACCATTTTGGATGGGATCAAGAGAAGGTTGGAAATAGCCAAGGGCAAGTGGGTGGAAGAATTGCCTAATGTTTTATGGACATATCGAACTACGTCGAGAAAATCAACTGGGGAGTCTCCATTTGTCATGGCTTATGACACTAAAGCAGTCATCCCACTAGAAATCGGCATCCTTGGAATCAGAACCTAGGGAGTGGAGAATGGTTCTAACGAGACATTCTTGGCCAGAGACTTGGACCTGTTGGAAGAAAGAAGGGAGAGAGCAACAATTTGGCTGGAGGCTTACCAGCAGCAGCTTGCTAGGGCTTACAACAAGAAAGTCAACCCAAGAGAGTTCAAGGTTGGGGACCTCGTCTTAAGGAAATTTGTTAGCAACAAGAAGGATCCTAGGGAGGGCAAACTTGGCCCAAACTGGGAGAGGCCTTATAGAATCATCTCAATTGCCGACAATAGGGTATATCGGCTAGAAGACAGTGATAGCAAGGAGTTGCCCAGACCATGGAACGCTTGCAATCTGAAGTTTTTTTATCATTAGTTTTTGTCTTCTTGAGATTTATGTCATGATTTTATTAGCCGAAGTTTTAATAAATTGCTAGTTTGATTTTGCTTTTATGAATTTCTGCGATAGGACTGAATTAGTCTTATGATGATGTTTCCGAATGAAACATGACGAATAACTTAGACTTATCATATGGTAGAGTTGAATTATACTTACCATATGATAGAGTTGAACTAAGCTTGCGATGTTTCCGATTGAAACATTGAAACATGACAGGTAACTTGTACTTGCCACTACGGTAAAGATGAACTAAGTTTGATCTAGTAAGATTGACAGAGAGACCGAGGTCGCAAGACTCGGCTAAATTTTGTTTGAATCAGACCTCGGCAAGAACTGGAGTTGCTTACTTAATGTGAATATAAGTGGTATTTAAATTCACATTAGGAGGGCAGGAAGCAGGAATAGGCTTGACACTTGTTGAAATTTTTGAAAAAATTTGCAAGGTGGAGTCAGCCGAGATATCAAGATAAGGGGACACTTTAGTTGTTAGTTACTCGAGATCATCAACCAGGTCGTCAAACCTGGAAATGTTGGAAGGGTGAAGTCTTGATAAAAGACAGCAAGTACAAGTGGAGGAAGAACACTTGTAAACATGTTTGAATCAAATATTTTTATAGTGCTGGCCGAGGTAATACTTGTCCAAGGTATTCTAACCCAAAGTGATTACATAGAATATACTTGGAAGAAGTTGAAAACTATTCTAAGTATGGAAGCATGCAAGGCATAGAAGAAAAACAGTAAAGCTTAAAACAAGCATACATTCAACACTTGGGAAAGAAGGAAGAAGGCATGTATTCATTCAAAAGAAAACTTGTTCATTTACAAGGGCTCATCGGCCAAAAGAAAATTGAAATTGTTTAGACGACAAACTGTTAGAACTATTCAAAAGTAAAAGGAAACAGTACAAAGCAAGAAAAAATCCTAAAGTGAACTATCATGCTTCAGCTGTGGAAAGTGTTTCAGCCTCGGCAGACAGCTGGGAGAACTTCTCAGCAATCATCTCGGCCTCAACCTTAAGTAGAGTCTGGTTAAGACTCTTCTCGGCAAACTGGATCTCGGCCTCTTGGAGAGCCTTCTTTGAAGAAAAATGTTTGGAGACCTCATCATCTTCCTCATCCTGAGTCAAGTCTAGGACTTGCTTATTCAGAGTAAGGGACTTGGCCCCAGCGGCAACATCTAACCCTTCGTCGGTATCCTCAGCTTCGGCTTTCTCCTCTTTGGCTTCGTTGTCAGAGTCTTTGGAAGAGGGAGGGAAGAGCACGTTGAGCTGATCAATATCTCAGAGAGGAGAGTTCATAAGGACAGACAGCTTGTTTAGGGCTGTAGTCCAGCCGAGGTAATAACCCTGGTTGTAGGCTTAGTTGACCTGGGCTTTGTAAGCATTACAGACATCGGCTTGACCTTCAGCATAGGTCTTTTCATTAGCCGCCTTGATCTCAACCTCTTTGCTATCCAAGGCCTTCTTCAGTTTTTCCTCGGCTCGAACAACTTTGGGCTTGGCGGTTTTAGCCTCGACTTCAGCGGCAGCTCCAGCTTCCTCGGCCTTGTTCTCGACCTCAGTTTGCATAGCTCTTGCAGCCTTGGCCTTGTCCATCAGGTGATGGTTCCTGGCCTCAGCTTAATTGAGAGAGGAGAGGAGATTGGTTACTTCTTGAGTCTTTTTCACCAATTCCTTCCTCGTTATCTCAGTCTTAACCGCATATGAATGCGCATGCTGGATGGCTTGCAAGAAATGAAACAGATTAGTAAAAATTTGGCTAAGTATTACAAAAACTTTAAGAGATAAAGTAAAGAGACTTACCAAAATGGAGTGCTGCATCATGAGGCCGAAGTTCTCATATTCGTGAAGATCGGCCATATGATTCATGTCGACAAGAAGGAGCATGGCAGTCGACAGAGCGATATCGACCTCCACGCTCTCAATTGCACTATCACCGGCTGTCAATGGACGATCTCCTACCATGACCTCGGGCGCCCAGGTCTGATAGAGGGGACGTTGTTGCTACCCTCTGGGCATTCGGACCTCGGCTTCTTCGGTGGAGGGGCATCGGAAATTGTGGCCTCTCTCTTCTTAGCAATAGAGGCGCTTTTCTCGACCTTGGCTAATTTTGAGATTGGCAGGGTGTCATCAGTATCAACTTGGGTGATAGAGGCTTTTGCCTTAGCCTTCTTCACCCCTTTTGGTTTCAGCTTGGATTGGGTTTGAGATTGGGAAGAAGACTGAATAGTTACCACCCTTGGCAAGTCAGCCAGAAGGTCTTCCACAACAGCTTTGTTGCAGCCCATGTTGTCGGCAATGAAGGCTACAGTAACTCGGGTACCGAAGTGAATGGCAGGCAAAATAGTTGGAGGATTAGCTGGATCGTACCCCGATGGCACAAAATCTCGGCGTTTGCGACTACGAGTTCTGCCTGCAGGCGCGTTTGATGGGGCTCGACGTCGACATCAGCGTCGGCGTTGGCGTTGGCGCTGAGATGTTGGGATAAGCTGGGGGACGGATGTGGATGGCTGTTTTACTGGGTCTGAAGAAGAGGCCTGGTCTGGCCTTGGTGAGGAAGCAACTGGTGAAGTTGAAATAGATGGGGAAATTTTGCTTCGACGGGAAACGTCGGGCAAAGCAGACTTATAGGTAGGGATATAATTGAGCAGCAAAATGGCCTTGCGCTTATTGATATCCAAACCTAGAAGCCTTTTCAGATTAGGATTGGGGAAGAAGGTTTGGCGGAAATCCTTTGCTGGTTGAGGCAGAGCTGCAAAGAATAAAAAACACAAAACAATTAGTATGGATGAAAGAATTGGCAGGTCTTAGTAGAAATAGGTTATGGGATGACTCAGTTCTTACCATCATCATCTTTAAACACTGCTCAGCACAGAGGAAAGAGATGAAGATCATTATCGGGTGCAAACTCCTAGTTACCCGAGACAATCAAGTAATCATCTCCAGCACCCTTGTTGGAGTTTGGGAGATCGGCTATGAGTTTGAAGGCAGTGAATCTAGGCTTGAGGTATATATGTACCCTTTTTCTGACTTAAGGCCACACATTGTGTAACAGAATTGGATGTCAGCTAGTGTAATCCTAGCCTTTTCTCGGCGTGCTAGGGTGATTATACCATTGATAACCCTATATGAATTGATGGCTAGCTGCATAGGGTTGAGCTTGTAGTAATGAAGGATTTCCCTAAAAAGGGTGTCTAGGGGATATAGAAATCTACACTCAATGAATGCAACAACGGGGAAGGGCATGGAGTCTCCATCAGGCATGATAGAGTCCTCCTCCCTAGCTAACCTCAAGTGGACGTCGGTTGGGATAGAGAACTCTCGCCTCAAGTGTTCAAGTTTTTCTAGGGTACATCTTCCACCTGAACATATCCATGATGTCGGCTTAGTGAAGTTGGAGCAAGATTTCGGGAAAGGGTAACTGGTATGGATTTAAAGACCTCGGCTGAATCCTAAACAAGCACTGGAGCTAGGGTTTTTGAAGCTCTAAGGAGAATTTTTTTTAGTGTTACCTAAGTGTTTGGTTTCTAGGCAAATCTGAAACCTAAAAACTAAGCACGAAAACAAAGTTGTAAGGGTGAGATCTAGAGATAAGCAAGAAAAACAAAAAGAAGAACATGATTCAGAATCAGGAAAGCAACAGGGATTCAAGAACACTGAGTGGGTGTGTGCAATAATCAGGAGCAATGACAAATTGATAGAGAGAGAAGCACAAATGTGGCAATAAAAATGCCAAATATTCAAGAACATAAGTATGACCAGTGCAAGGGTGAGCACTTAAGTAAAAGGGGAACAAGAAATCGGATTTTCGTACACAAAACAGTCAAACTCGTGAAACATTGTGTGCAAATTTACAATAACAACACTATTGAACAATCCAGAAACATAATTTAGAGAATGAAAAGAATAGTAGAAAGAACAGAGTATAACTGCGAATATAAATGCAAGTTCCATAGCAAAATATCAAGATGGAACACAAAGCCAAGAATAATGGAAGGCAGAAGGTAAAAAGAAGAAATTAAGGACTTGCCGAATGTGGCCGACAAAACGGACGCAGGAATAGGGCTTGCCAAAGATAGACAGTGGAAGCAGACAACGGAAAAGCTCGTCGGAAGAGGTGATTGCAACGGTTACAGAGAACTCGAGAGCACGACAATAGAGGTTTGGGAATGTTTAGAGAGAGAAAGTCTGAAGCAGAGAGAAGACGTGAGAATGAGAAGTGAAGAGACAGAGAGAGAGAAAGAGAAGGAGTTTTGTAAAAAACACGAAAAGACGGCAAAAATGTTTTGATGGTACCTTGGGCGACGTGCCTGTCAGGTGGTGTGGATTGAATCGACATGACTTCATGGCGCGTGTTAGGTACGGCCTAATGAAAATGGAACACGTGTATGAAACGGTTGGAAAGGCCATGCGTGACAGCTCATGCGCAGTTAGAACTCTTGGAATTCTTGAAATAATGATACATAACCTCGGCTAGAGGAGGGATCTCAGTTGAGATATTTAAAGAACTTGACTCTTAGTTCCTGATCCTTGATAAAGATTAACAGTTGAGTCCTGGGTACTTGAAACTAACGAGTCACGACCTCAGTCGAAGGGAAGAATGAATTTTAGCTAACATAATATATGAACAAGCGATGTAGGTTCCGTCACCTCAAGTTGCCGAGGTAGTAGAACCTAGGGGGCATTTATGGGAACATATTTTGTGAATGATAGCACGTGGCCAAGGTGACGCCGAAGTGTCAGCTGAGGTGCCACGTGGCCTAGTTATGATGCCGAGGTTATCTGCAGAGATACCAGAATCCAAGATAAGCAGATAAGGGACAAGAGTCCTAGAACAGGGAAGGATCTCATTCTGGATAAAGATAAGGCTCAAGAAGAGTTTATGTCTATCAGGATCCAGGATGAGCATTGAGTTTGAGTCCATTAAAGTGAGGCTTCTAATGGGGTCAGGTGACTACTGGTTATAAAAGCAAGGTACCTTCATGGGTCTGAGGTAAGTTCTTTCTTATAAGATTAAGCACAATTTGCTATCTTTGAGAGATATTGATTACTGACTTGATCGTCGAAGTGCCCCGGGGCAGACGAACCACTGCTAGATTCTTATCTTTCTGTGACAGATTGTTCGGACTTAATCTATTCTGCTGGTGCTCTCTAACTAAGTTCCCTATTTGGTTTTGTGGTCGGAAATCAACACCCACACTATATATTGGAGTCTTGTGTACATGTAGTTATTTATTCCATTCAATACACAATTTATTCTTTCTTCAATTTATCATGGTATTAGAACTAAGTTCTGTTCTATACAATTTTTCTCCATCATTTTAATTTTTTTCCTGCAAATCTGGTTTTGGTGCTATTTGTTGGTGTGCATCTCCATAACTTCATCATCTTTGCACTATTTGCACATATCATTTCTGCACTAGTGCCTGCATCACTCGTGCCTCACGCTTGTGTTAGCCGCAACTTGTTCCTTCTGTCTGTTGCGGTCAGCTTGTTCTTGCCCACGATTTTATTATTTTTTTCTTCTCCATTCAGTATTTTCTGTTTTGTTAAAAAAATATATAAAAAATAAAAATATGTTTTTATTTATTTCGTACTTTCTGTTTCATTGAAGCAACAAAGAAAAAAAGTTTTCTTTTTTCAATTTATACTCTGTTAATTTTTTATTTTTTTTATTCTAAATAGAGAAATCCGATCATACTCAACCTATTTATGTGTTACTTGATGGGTCCAATTATGTCCTATGGGCCCAAGCTATGTCCGATTTTCTTATTAGCAAAACGTACTGGCAAATTATTACTGGAGATTTTGTCAAACCTATTAAGGACCCTATAGAAACTCAACACTAGTTTGAGACTCAACTTGAGGATTAGAACAACCAGAATTACGAAATCATCACATGGTTTCGTAATACGTCTGTGATTTCTATTAGTCTTCAGTTTGGTCGTTTTTAGACTCTCAGCTTAATCGCCTTCGACAGGACTCTGGCCAATCCATTAATGATTTTCTCTCTCAAATGTATGCTATTTGGGATTAGATTTCTTTTTTAGAGCCTTCATGGACTGATATTGTGAATGCCACATTGTTCTACACCTACCATGATCAATAGAGGTTAATTCAATTTCTTATGGCACTCACTCCTAGGTTTGAGCCTGTCTGTGCCTCTCTCCTTCATCGTACTTCACTTCTTACTTTAGAGCAGGCTATCAGTGAACTTTTGTCAGAACAAACTCGACTTGGGACTCTCTGTACTCACTGTTTGAACACAGTTCTTGCCACTCCTAGTTCTCTAACTCTGGGTTTCTCTCCTCATGGCTCTCAAGTTCCAAGTACGGTTCTTTGTAACTATTGTCACAATCTTGGTCGCATGGTTCGCAATTGTCTAACTCGGGTTTGTCATCATTGCCACAAAACTGGTCCTTGTCATCTTCAGTAGGATTGTTACCGAAATCCCAATAAACAAACCCGCCAGGGCTTCCATAAATCTAATGGTTCATCTCAGTCCAATACTTCTTGGTCTGCAGCTATTGCCTCAACAAACGGGTCATCCTTTACTGATCTCCCCCATGACTCCTCTGTACTTTCCTTCTCTATGGATGATCTCAATGCTATCATGAGACAAGTACTCTCCTAGTCCGATACTCCTTTTACTGTTCTCTTTGTTACCTCAGGTAGTTCTTCTTGGTATTTCGACTAGCAATCATATGGCATCTGACCCCTTTATTTTTTTCTTCACTTCTCTCTGCCTCTCATATTCCTCTCATCCACACTGCTGATAGTTCTTATATGTTGGTTAGTCACACAAGCCATGTTTCCACCCCTACTCTATCTCTTTCTGATGCATATTTTATACTTGAGCTTACTTTAAATCTTATCTCTATTGGTTAGCTTTGTGAACTTTGTCTCACTGTTACTTTTCTAACACTAGTTATTAGGTACAGGATCCACAAACTGGATAGACCCTTGGGATCAGCCGTCGACATGGTCATCTGATTGAACTCATCAATCTTTAGATTCTTCATTCTCTTCCATCATGATCTGCCGCTACTTCCACCTTCATTTCATCATCTTTGGAACTCTGGCATTCACGTTTAGGACATGTGTCTTTTAGTCTTTTACAGTCTTTGGTGTCTAGTGGTCAGTTAGGTTCTGTAAAACCTATAGATATTGACTGCATGTCTTGTCAACTTGCTAAGCAGCCTGCTTTATCTTTTAATAATAGTACTTTTGTTTCCTTTTTTATTTTTGATTTAGTTCATTCTGATACAGTGATGCATCCTACAAAGGTTTGGGTTGTGTATTAATGCAAAATGGAAAGGTAATTGCTTATACTTCTCGATAACTCCGACCACGTGAAAAGAATTATCCGACTCATGATCTTGAACTGGCAGCTATAGTGTTTGCTTTGAAAATTTGGTGATATTATCTGTATGGTGTGACTTGTGAAGTGTACACAGACCACAAAAGCCTCAAATATTTCTTCACCTAAAAAGAATTGAACAAGAGACAGAGAAGATGTCTAGAGTTGATTAAAGACTATGATTTGCAGATTATGTATCATCCGGGAAAAGCTAATATTGTGGCAGTTGCCTTGAGCCAAAAGTTAGTGGGAAATTTGTCATGTTTACTCACTGGTCAGAAAGAATTACTATGTGACTTGGAAAAGAATGAGATTGAGGTTGTATTACGAGAACAAGGTGGAATCTTGGCCGCTATCTCCGCCTAGTCTACAATCATTGAAGAAATTAGGGAGAAACAACTGCAAGATGAAATTTTGAAAAAGATCGTGAATGAAATTGACTCAAAACCAAGGCACGGGTTTGTACTTAGAACAATGTGTTGAAATTTCAAGGTCGCCTTTGTGTGCCAGACTGTTCTGACTTAAAGAAATGCCTTATGACTGAAGCCCACAACTCCAAATTTGCTATGCATCCGGGAAATACAAAGATGTATCATGACTTGAAACAGAACTTCTGGTGGCCTGGAATGAAGAAAAGTATTGCTGACTTTGTGGCTAAATGTTTACACTGCCAACAAGTTAAAGTCGAACAACGACTCGCAGGATTACTTCAGCAGCTTCCAATACTGGAGTGGAAGTGTGATCATATTACTATGGATTTCATTGTTGGACTACCTTGCTCTTCTCGAGGTATGGATTCTATTTGGGTTATTGTTGATCATCTAATTAAATCTACTCACTTTTTACCTGTCAAATCTTTGTATAATGCGGATAAATTGGCTAATTTGTATGTCAATGAGATCGTGAAATTACATAGAGTACCAGTGTCCATAATATCTGACAAAGATCCCAAGTTTACTTCAAGATTCTGGCAGAGCTTACAACAGGCCTTAGGGAGTGAGCTGAGATTAAGCAATGCCTACCATCCATAGATAAACGGTTAATTCGAAAAAACCAATCAGACTTTGGAAGATATGCTGCGGATGTGTGTGTTAGACTTCCAAGGGAAGCTATCATTCAAGTATTAGGATGGCTCCTTATGAAGCTCTGTATGGAAGAAAATGTCGCTCTCCTATTTGTTGGGCAGAAGTAGGTGACAGACCACTGTTGGGCCCAAAATTGGTACAAGAAACAACTGAAAATGTGAAATTGATTCAGTAAAGACTGAAAACTACACAAAGCTGCCAGAAGAGCTATGTTGATGTCCGAAGAAGAGACAGGGAATATGAAGTTGGGGATCACGTATTTATCAAAGTGACTCCAATGAAAAGCCAAACATGGTTTGGTGTGAAAGGCAAATTGACACCAAGATATGTTAGACCCTATGAAATCCTTGAGAAGATTAATTCAATGACACATCAGGTAGCTTTACCACCAGTCATGGAACATATGCACAATGTATTTCATATCTCTATGCTTCGGGATTATTTGAGAGATCCACTACATGTAATTGAGCCAATCTATGTACTTCTAAAAGATGATTATACATACGAGGAGAGGCCAATGCAAATTGTGAATCGCTAAGTTAAAAGATTGAGAAACAAGGAAATTCCATTAGTGAAGGTTGATTGGCAGAATCATGGAGAAACTTGTGCAACTTGGGAGACAGCAGAAGACTTGATGAGAAGATACCCTAAGTTGTTTCCTTTGAATCCGGTGTTCTTCCAGAATGAAGGTAACTCGAGTTTGAAGGACTAAACTCTTTAAGGGAGAAAGACTGTAATAACCCCAACCCATGATTAACGTTAATCCATGCTTAATTATGCCGAATAAGTAATTAAAGTGAAAATTTGCATCATATGTTGCCTTATGTGTGTTTATATCTATTTAACGTAGAAATATATGTTCAAGTTTTCGTTATAGTTTGTGAATTGAAGGCCTTATCGACATCCGATTCAGAAATTGACTTGATTTATGTGATAATTGGAATTTTTAGAATTTTATGGTAGGTTTAATTGAAATCCGATTCGGAACGAATTAATTAGATTAATTAATGCCTACTAGATTAGTTTTAATTAGTTACCACTAAGTGAACCTATATAAGACTCCCTATATGCTCCATTCATCATTGTTGTTGATATCAACACATCCTTGAGCCTATACACACAAACCAACGTAAGCAAGAGAGAGAAAAGAGAACTTTGAGCTCAACTAAGGGGATTGCTAGGAGAAATGGGAGAATTGGACTTAGATACTCAAGAAATAAGCCTCTAGCTCTCACTTTGGAAAGTCTAGGTAAGAATTCAACCTTTAAGTTCTTTGATTATGGTATTAAGAACATGAATTCAAAAGATTAAGTATATGAACTTGAGATTTGAACTAGAAAGGAAGAAATTTGACTCATACCTTGCATGCATGCATAATTCCTAACATTTTGAAGTTATTTTCCAAGAATTTCCTCATGCATGTTGCTAATTCACTTTACCTTTAAGAATGCATCAAGTTTCAAGTCATTTTGTAGTATTAGATCATGTTTTGGAAGTTTTGAAGTCAAGACAATTCATGCATGTGATGTTTACATTACATTCTCAAGTTTTAAGTTGAGTTTTGCACAATTGGCATGCTTTTGGGCTTTGGTTTTGCGAAATGGTTTTGAATTCTTCATGTTTTCCAAGTTCACATGTGATTCCTCAAGCTTTTGGCTCAAGAAACCATAATTTGTAGCTTTGGGGTTGAATTTGAAGCTTAGAAGCAATTCTGAAAATTCTAGAATTCTGTTCCTACGCTCGAACGAAGGAATCCATGCTCGAGCGACCACTCTGAATGCATGCACTTTCGCTCGAGCGACCAAAAGTGTAATGACCCCAAAATGCGTATAAGAAATCATCTTTATTTCCCTATGAATTGATGTGGTTTAATTTAATTATATCTATTAGAATTGAAGCATTATCATTTGAGTTATGGACTTAAAATGACAATTACCGACCTTTATGGGTTCAAAAATCAAAATTGAGTACGTGAATATGTTAATGGGAATTTTTGGAATTATTTGGGAAAATTAATTTGAAATCTAATTTGTCTGATTCGTTAATAGACGTTTGGGTAATTAACTTTATACTGCAAATTAAAGGCCTTGGAGACTTCAGAAACCGGAACAGGGGACATATTTATGATCAGCGTAATTTTTAGAGTCATCTGAAAAGGTTAATTGAAATTTAATTTTATGCGATTCGTAAGGCCACGTTTGGCTCTCCCTAATGTGCTAAGCCTTGTGTGTGTGTGTGTTTATTTAGATATATGATGAGGAACTCAACATTTTAAACCCAAAAATATCTAGAGAAAAGGGGGAGAGACACGTGAGAAAGAGAGGGGAGAGAGTCTTGGAGAGAACTCAAAGAGAAGAAGGAAGAAAGAGTAGAAATGGAAGAAGACATCAAAGAATTGGCTTGAATGCATCATGATTATGCAAGAACAAGTGATGATAAGGGCTTAAGGTAAGACTCTTCCTTTCAACACTTGAAGATCACAAGCTAAATAATGAGTTCTTGGGTTATCTATAATTGCATGTAAGGGTTTGGTTTATTCAAGCAAGAACATGATGAATCTTTATATACATAGCATGAATTTATGTTACCACTTAACTTCTTGTAAGGATTTTATGGCTCTTAAAGAAGCTAGAGAGGATTCACCATGGGAATGAGTTTTAAACCCCAAATCATGGTTACCTTATGTTTTTGTGTTTTAATTTGTAATCTTGTTCTTGTGTTTGGGAATTGAATCATATTTTGAGTTATGATGTTTGATGGAGATTAAATATATGAAATTTGTTATGTATTAAAGGGTTTTGGGCTTTGAATTCCATGTAATTAAGGTTTGATTTTTGAAAGTGAGAAGTCCCAAAAATTCTGCCATTTTCGGACTGCTACTGCCCAGGGCCGCACGTGCGGCACTGTTCACCCCGCACGTGCGGAGGCAGCTCTGTCCAGCCAACTTTGAATAGGTATATCTTTTGCATCCGGACTCCGTTTTGAGTGATTCTTGAGCCTAAAATCAAGCCCCGGAAGTCTAGTTTCCAATGGCGCTAGTCTCACTCCCAAATTCTAAATACAGAAAAAGTTATACCCAAATTAGTGACGACTGTTCACGTTATGTCAATTAGTTCATGTACCATTTCTTCACCTAAACCATTTCTTATCGATTTCTCCTATTTTCTAAGACATGGATTACAACTTATTAAAGAATAATGAGCTTGGTACCACCATGGCTAATTGATTAAATGATCAAAGAGAATAAGTAAAGGATCGAGTATAATTTCATGTTATGTGTTGTACACTGTACTTGTAGGTCGAGACGAGGACATTATACCATTACCACCGGAACCGATCACTGTGAGTAGTAGTACAAAAATGTACATTTTATTTATTGTTGATAATTATTGTCACTGATGCGCTGTTCTTTGTAAGTGTTCTACAAGTATTATGAAAATTTGAAAGTAATGTGACCCCGCATGAACGCTGAAAGATTCACGTATGTCGGTATGATTTTGGAATCCTTTGTTCTGTTAATGACGAATATTATCCCTTGATATTTGTAAGCATCTTATGTTAATTCTTAAGGAATAAATGGAACTTATGTTCATTTTCGAAGAAATAGAATAATTGGCAAGTTATGTGACTCCATGTGAATTGAAAGTTATTTTGTTATGTTACAAGTTTACATATGTTATAAGTCAAGTATGTTATAAGCTCAAGAATGTTACAAGTTTATATATGTGGCAAGTTCAAGTATATACAAGGTTAAGTAAATTTACAAGCTCAAGTATATACAAGTTAAAGTATGTTACGAGTTTTACGTATGTTACAAGTCCATGTATGTTACAAGTTCACGT
Source organism: Camellia granthamiana (assembly GCA_036172215.1). NCBI lineage: Eukaryota > Viridiplantae > Streptophyta > Magnoliopsida > Ericales > Theaceae > Camellia > Camellia granthamiana. The sequence goes on along the minus strand of CM069916.1, from coordinate 48,047,211 downwards.
ATGTTATAAATTCAAGTATATTACAAGTTTAAGTACGATACAAGCTTAAATATGTTACAAGTTTATGTATGATACAAGTTCATGTATGTTCTAAGCTACGCATGTTGCAAGCGCAAGTATGGTTTCAAGTATATTTCAAGGATAGTTCAAGTATGGTTTCAAGTATCTTTCAAGGATAGTTCAAGTATGGTTTCAAGTATATTTCAAACATGATTCACGTATGGTTTCCAGTATATTACAAATTCAAGTATGTTCAGGTATGCTTCAAGTAAGTTATGAGCTCAAGAATGTTTCAGGTATATTTTAAATATATGTTACAAGTTTAAGTACGAATACATGAATGTTCTTAAAGTTAATGACAATATGTTTTAAGGGCCTCGTGCCACAAGTTTCAAGTGTGCTTCACGGGCCATGTGCCACATGTTTCAAGAGCCTAGTGCCACATGTTTTAAGGGCCTTGTGCCATCATGTTTCAAGGGCTTAACGCCAATTTACAAGGGCATTCTTAATGCCAATTTTCAAGGGCTTAACGCCAATTTACAAGGGCATTCTTAATGCCAATTTTCAAGGGCTTAATGCCAATTTACAAGGGCATTCTTAATGCCAATTTTCAAGGGCTTTAAGCCATTACAAGTTACAAGGGCTTTATGCCATTACAAGGGCTTATGCCATTACAAGGGCTTATGCCATTTCAAGGGCTTTATGCCATTACAAGTTACAAGGGCTTTATGCCATTTTCAAGGGCTTGATGCCAACTTTCAAGTATGCAAGGGCTTTATGCCAACTTCCAAAGGCTTTGTGCCAACTCTCAAGGGCTTTAAGCCAAAGTGTTATGTTCAAGTTGATATGTTTAAGATGTTCAGGCTAATATGTTTAAGATGCTCAAGTTGATATGTTTAAGCTGTTCAAGCTAATATGTTTATGTTGCAAGATCAAAGGTTTATGGCCATCATGTTTATAATGTTTATATTGCAAGATCAAAGGTTTATGGCCATCATGTTTATAATGTTTATATTGCAAGATCAAAGGTTTATGGTCATTATGATTATGATGTTATGATGCAAGATTAAAGGTTTATAGCCGTTATGTTTATATTGCAGGATTGGGCCTGAGGCCGGTATGTAATTAGCACAGAATCAGACTAATGTTTTAATATGTAATATGTTTCAAGTTAAGTGTTGTTTTATTATGTATTACTATTCACTGAGCTTGGCTCACCCTCGGTTATGTCTGTTTCTGTAGGTCACCAAACAGGTGGTCAGTTCTAGCCAAGACGCCCGCTTCCTTTGTCAACCCTTATATGTCCAGGCACTATACCAGCCATTAATTTTGTTAAGCAGTTTAAGATGTTGGTTTGCTTATGAGTGTCCATTCAAGGTTAATGTATATAATTTCCATATTTATTTTTGTATATGCCCAGTTATAGGGCAGGGACTGTAAATGTGTATGCGTAAGCTCCGGGTTATAGTTTGGAATTTTATCTATCCACTATAATGCATGTGATGAATGAGATCCTGGCATGTAGAAGTAGCTCAATGGAGTTTGTTTCAATTGTCAAATTTTGATATTTAATGCTTCCGTTCAGGCCCCATATAGTTTGTATATCAGGTTAAGTGTCCCTTTATGTATAGGTCATGCCTGAACTTTTAGGGGCAAGTTTGGGTCGTGACAAAAAGTCCGCTCGAGCATGAAATGCATGCTCCCAGAAGTTCTTATGTTTTTTAGACTGCTCGAGCGGCAAAAGTTACACTCGAGCAAGGGCATGTCTCTCACGCTCGAGCGAACGTCGAGCGAGCATTGAGCAGAAAAATCAAGCAACCAGCACTTTTGCAAAAGTTTACAAACCGTTCGAGTAACCACTCACATTTTACATGTCCGCTCGAGCGTAGGAAGTTACGCTCGAGTGAGGACCCTACTTTCAGCAAGTTTTGTTAAGTGTTTTCAAGTGTATTTTTGCATCCTCATTCCATCATAAGCATTCCTAGGCCAAGTTTAAGACACCATAATGAGGATAGAAGAGTAGGAACACACCAAGACAAGAAAGAACTAAGTTGATGTTTCCAGGTGTGTAATTCAGTATGTATTTGTTATGTATCTGTGTAGGTCACACACCACAAAATCTCTGAATTGCCTACTTTGTCCATTTAGTTGGAGCCATTTGTTATCTATGAGTAATAATTTAGTAAAGCTATGTTCAAGTTAAATTATTTTTGTATATGAAATAAGATCTATTTTATGAAATGTTATGTTCTGTACTATGAATGATTGTCCAATTTTCGATAAGTATTTGTGACACAAGTATATTATCTGTTCTCAATCCGGAGGTTCCTTTATGGAACTGACAAGTTATCTGCACCCGGCTGGAGGTTCCTTTATGGAACTGACAAGTTATCCGTACCCGACCGGAGGTTCCTCCATGGAGCTGACAAGTATGATCTATCATGCTCTTTGGATATGATCTGTTAGCGCTAATGGATAAACCATGTATGATCAAGTGTGAATTCTGATTTTTGTCAATGACTCAAACAAGAACACGTATATAAATCTATTCTATGTACGGACTTAGTTATGGGACATCATTCATTTAATCCTTTAATCTGTTATTGTTCACTGGGCTCCCGCTCACTATTTATATTATGTATGTAGGTGATCAGGCACGTGACCAGGCTCAGAGTTGAGGACCTAGTGTCTCAGTTTTTGTCAACCAACCTTTGTGCCTCCCGAGGAGGTTCCGGATTAAGTCAAGTCTAGTGGCTGTGTTTTTATGAATGTATAAGACTTTGTTTCTTTTGCTCCACCAACAAGTTTTTCTATTTATATGTACATGAAGTGACGTGTAAATACTGTAACTTTTGACATCACTTATATGATAAAAAAAAAAGTTTAAGATTATCTGTCTCCTGTATATCTTCACAGCTCGATGGACTATGTATATTTCATGTATTTGCTTTTGCAGCCCCTAATTATATGTTATTATGTAAGAGACCTTTGGTAATCCAAGGATTACTGGCCGGTTAAAACGCTAAACCTATAAAGGCGGATTTGGGTTGTGACACATTGTTAGCCAATTTATAGCAGTTTCTCGTTCCCCACATTATGATGCTCTGCTTTGTATTCTTCGTTATGGCAAAGGCACTATGTTTTATGGCCTTCACTATTTCACTCATTCCTCTCTAGAGTTGCGTGCCTTTTCTGATGGAGATTGGGCTGGAGATCCTACTAATCAACGCTCCACCATTGGGTTCTGTTTCTTTTTGGGCGATTCTTTCATTTCCTAGTGTAGTAAAAAGCAAACCCCCATTGCCCGTTTAAGCACTGAGGCTGAGTATCGTGCCCTTGCTGACACTACTCAGGAGCTTCTCTGGCTTCATTGGCTTTTTAGGCTTCTTATTGTAGACACCCTATTTTGACCACCCTTAAGACTCGGGCGCCTCACTTTGAACACTCGATGATGAATTGTTACGATGTACAAATTGTTCGATTTCTTCAGGAAAAGGCTTCGATTTTTATGCTTTAGAACCTAAACCTTGCACCATATTTGAACCAAATCCTAATTTTTTTCTAGCCTGCCACTTAAAGACCTACTGGCCAGCAAGTGGCCGACAGGCCATTTTTGGTTGGCCGGCCGTCCCCCTTCATGGTCGGCCAGCTATGTTTCCCGACAAACAGATATTTTTGGCTACCAACTATCCCCATGTGCATGTCTTGCACCAACTGTCTCATTACAGATATTTCTGATGTGAGGACCTGTTTTTCTATAAACACATAACCTCCCCTCATGGTTTGGGGTTAGAAAAATTCTCCAAGTACCTATAGCTTGCTCAACACATTACCTCTCTCTCTTACAATAGACATGCACTATACATACACTTCATAAGCCTAAACTTGAGGCCTCTTGTTGAGATTCTTGAACACAAATTTCAGCTCTTGAGAGTGTTCAACTTGTGGTTTGTGAACTAGAAGAGCATCCTCTCTTTGAAGGGTAATCTTTGAGCTTTTGTATCATCTTTTTCTATCTCTTTTCTTTGCTTTTTCACACTATTTTTTAGAGTGTTTTTAAGCTTAAAAATGTGATTTTAAGTCATAAAAAAGAGGAGGGGCTAGCCACCATTCTTTGGCTTGCTTACTAGGCTTCTTTCATTCCATTTTTGTTCAAGTTTTCTACCCTTTTCAAAATGATTTTCAACACTGTTTTGTGCTTTTTAGGGGTTGTTTAGTGTGTTTGTTTAGTTTATTCATTGAATACTATGCTTGTGTTGTTGTAAGTCCTCATGGATTTGGGTGTTTAGGCCATAGCCACCAATCTATTTGAGTTGATAGCTTCCTTTACATAATTTTCATGTAAATATTCACACTTGTAATAATCACTTTTGCATAATCATCTCTGCAATCTCCCTCCTTTCTTTATTTCTTTGATTAAGAGTTCTATCAAATAAAGGATTGTTACTTAAGGCATAAGAAAGAGACCTTCCATACTTAATGATTTAATCTCTTCGGAGGTTCATTACCAAGGCATTATATATCTCTTATACTAAGTACAACCTCTTGTTTGACATTTCTTTTTATCACCGGTGCATTTACTTCTAAGGGACTAACTTTCTAGTTTAGACCCTTGGAAATCATAGAGGAAGGTTTCATTATAGCTTGTTATCAGGTTTGGATTTAGGGTCATTATCGTCCCTTTCGGGTTTGACTCCGAATTCATTATCGCTCGTAAATGAGTTTGATTTCTCCTTTATAATTTTCCCCGTAAAAAAGGGCTTGAAAAGCTCATTTCTCAGGTTAAGTTGTGCTTGCTATCTTTATTGCTTTTGGACACAGTGGACGTAATCATCACTTTTGGACAACAATGAAGAAAAGATAAGAAATGGAAAGGTAATATAAAAGGGGCTAATAAAATTGGAGTAAAAGAGGTAAAAAAAAAAAAAAAAAAAAAAAAAAGGTAATAAAATTGGGTTAAGTTCAATCGAACGTTATATTGAACCTATTGCGTCTTGAATCATTACATACTCTTTAGTGATGTTTAATGGTTCATAAAGCAATGTCCATCCCTTCCATTGAGGTAATTCCATGATAGGGAAGGGGTGTTGTTTGTCTTTTGTTTCATTTTATTGAGCTTTTGTCTTATCGGTTCATAGATCATTACGCAACAAATTTACGACTATTGATGATTTGTGGATCGAATCTACTCTTTCCTTGATCATATTCATGATAGGGAATGGTAGAGAGGATAAACATCTCCTGGAAATACTTTGTTTTTGCTTTGTTTCAACTCTGTAGCAACAAGACATTTCTCAAAAGTAGTGGCCGATCGACCACCATTCAGTACAGCTGACCACTTTTCAAGGCCGGTCGGCCATCCATTCTTGTACAGGCAATGACATTTTTACAGTAGAACAAAGTAGAACTTGAGGCCAAAACAGAATAATTTTCTAACAACAAACAAAGCAGATTCTGGCAACAAACAAAGAGGTTTCCGAGAGGATATTCTCGGTTGTGTGTGTGCGGCTCCTCGCCTCCCGTTCTTATCCTTTAAATTAGTGCTTTATTATTAGCATGTTGTAAGTAATTAGTTAGCTTCATTCTAATGTGTAATAGTTAGTTAATTTAGTTAATTCATTTGGTGTTGTAATAATTAGTTTAATTAGGATATTCATTCGGACCCTCTTGTGCAAGGGCAAATTTGTAACACTTGTAATATTTTGTATGTTTTCCAACCCCTATTGTTTCTCTCTTTTATTTACTTGCTCACTATGGTTACATGTAGTATTATATTTTTGGTTTCATGTCATTACCATGACTTTCACACATTAGAATTTGGCTCATCATACTTGATAAATATCGATTATTTCTTACTTGAATACATGTGTTACCATATGCCTTGAATTGATCCATATGTCATGTTAAGAAGCTGAATCCAATAATTTCATTTTGTATGTGTTGCATTAGTCACTTGTATATTAGAGCATGCATTTTTCTAATCATTTCCTTTCCTTTGGCTTACCTCAATTGAGTACTAGGTGAGTATTTTTTGCTTTAGCATATTGCATGTGTTCGTGTTGCCATATCAAGCATATTACCATGAGGCTAAGTGCTTATTTGATATACCTCCTGAATGCCTGTGGATGAAAGCTATTTCACTTAAATTGGGATGGTTTTGATTAATATACATATGAGCTTGCTTTTTCAAGTAGCACATATTCAAAATCTTTGCAAACAAATATGAAATCAAAGTATTCTAAAGTGGGCGACGTAGTCTATACTTGTGTGTCTCACATAGTTAGTTAGCATAATAATCGGAACAAGAGCATATAATGTACATAAAAATCACATCTTGATTAGTAGAAGCCGATCTTTGATCGGATGAGTAGGGTGCTCAATTCATGACATTTCCGAGACACTTTGATTATGACGGACAAATGGCCTTTGGCACGAGTCACGAGTTTCCTAAATTTTCTAAAAATATTTAGGTGGCGACTCTAAAATCCAGCAATGCAAGTTATTTTTGGCATCTCTGATGATAAATGGATTTTTTAAGATTTGTCGGATTTGGACTCTCATTTGTGTTTTTCTGTTTCACATTGCATTTTTGAAACCAGATTCAGAACCACGGGAGTCTGAACTGTAGGGCTATTATATTCAAGGAGACTAAACCCCTCCGAGGAACACAATGATCCAGCTACACTTATCGATATGGTAATTTCTCATTTCGATGCTATTGTTATCCATTATGATAATCAGAGTGACATTCAAATTGCACACAATGATGTCTTCCATGATCGCACCAAACATATTGAGATTGATTGTGATTCCATTGGTCAACATGTAACTCGTGGCATTGTTCATCTTCTTTCATCACTTCTTCTACCCAGGTTGTTGATATCTTTACCAAGGTCCATTCTTCTGGCCGTTTCTCCGACCTCGTTTCCAAGCTTCAGCTGATTCCTGCCCTTCCACCTTGAACTTACGAGAGGATGTTAATATATAGTAATGTTTATATATGTAGTCATATAGCTTGATTGTATCTTTGTATATAGTATGTTTAGATGTGTGTCTATAATTAGGCCATTATCATAGTTAGATATTTCTTATTCTTTGGTTCCTTCTACTCCTATATATTAGAGTCTCGTGTACATATAATTATTCATTCCATTCAATGTACAATTTATTCTCTCTTCAGTTTATCATATCTAATTATGTCATTGAGAGACTGATTAATTATAGAGAATAAAGATTAGATCTGTCTAACTCTTGTCAGTGGCATGTGGTTATGCGCATGGAGCTAAGCTAACTAGACTAGGGTGTTTGTGGTAAAATTATGAAAGGTTTTCTTAATGAGTATCCTTAATGTACTTGATAAGAAGTTTAAAATATTTGTACATAATACATAGGAATGCGTGCAACATGTAATGTACAATCAATTTAAACATTATTAACCAATGCCTTTAGACCACTCATTAACCAAATCCAATTATAAATTAAACTATGAATGTTGGATTAACAAATAATCAAACCGTGGTTTGGTCAGTTTCAATTTGTTAGTTGATTAAAGAATAATTTTAAACAATTATCAAGCATTTGCATAATGTATAACACTAATTTGCATAATTTTTTTCATATATATAACGCTAACTAATTTTTCATATATATAATACTATTTTTCATCAAATTCAACATCTTAAACCTCTTTCACACTAATTTTTATTTTGATATTTCATTAGAAGTAAAAAAAAAAATACATGTATTAACTATAGTCGTAGATCAAAATAACCTATTATTAGCGGGCGGATGATGAATTAGACGGTTTTAATGGATTATATGATATTTAAACAGGACCATTTTCAGGGTACAACAATGGGTGCCTGTGATCAATTCAAATGAACTGAACATCTCTTTCTCCACATGCGATTGAAACATGACATGAATATATATCCTTCAGTTGACACTACTCACCAGTGGTTTGATATATTTGAACCTAAAAATTGTTGAGATTTTAGTCAAGAGTTTTGGCTTTTCATGATTTTCCATCTACTTTAACCATATATATTTGCAATGGGCTTGTTTGATTCGTGTAGAATTATACTTATCTAATTGTTAAAGCCACTAGCTTTATGCTTCTTGATCACTTCATTGAAACATAAAAAAAATGTAAATTCCTAGAAGTTCCTCATTTTATTGTTTGTATCATTTTAGTTCTTTTAGTTTTAATTGGCTCAATTTCGATAATTAATTTTAGATTTTTCATCAATTTGGTCCAATTGATAATGTCATTAGACAAAAAAAATTTACTAAATTAATTGAGGTTAAGTCATCAAATTGATCAAGTTTATAATTTTACTTCTAATTGAGGTTAAGTCATCGAATTGATCAATGGATTAAAGGCTAATCATAGGTCGGGGCTGTTACAAACAGCCTCTCAACCCAGCAAATAGCAGTAGTATGTTTGCTTGATCAAAGTCAGGATAGGAATGACTAAAAATAGTAGTAGCAGAATGCTATTTATTAATAACAAAGCAGCAACAGAGCTCATCAGCAGAGCAGCAGCAGAGCTCATCACCTTCAAAGCAGAGCAGCAGTAGAGCTCATCACCTTCAAAGACACATCCTAATCTTGATTAGCTCAATAATTTCCAATAGATTAGGCTGGGCACTGTTAGCTAGAAACAAAAGACAAACACCATCTCAGCCAATGACAAAACAACTATTAGCACTAGGAATTCCACTGAGCAAATAGCAACAACAATGTCACGACCCAAATCTGCCCCTATAGGTTTAGCGTCGTAACTAGCCAGTAATCCTTGGATTACCAAAAGCCTTTTAACAGTATAACATATAATTAGGGGCTGCGGAAGCAATATATAAACATACATTGTCCATTGAGCTGTGCTGACATATATGAGACAAAATTTTCAAAAACAAACTTACATATATTTACATGTGTCGTCATAAATACAATAGTCTTACGTCACCCATTTACACAGATAAAGTCAAAGGGGAACTTAGCCCAAGTACAAATAAACAGAACAAAACCAAATAAAGTCTTGACATGGACATCTCAAAAGGAACGTTCTCAGGAGGCACAGTTGTTGGCTGACAAAAGAGAATCTTAGGCCGTCTGTGCTGACATATATGAGACAAAATTTTCAAAAATAAACTTATATATATTTACATGTGACGTCATAAATACAATAGTCTTATGTTACCAATTTACACAGATAAAGTCAAAAGGGAACTTAGCCCAAGTACAGATAAACATAACAAAACCAAATAAAACCTTGACATAGACCTCTCAAAAGGAACCTCCTCGGGAGGCACGGTGGTTAGCTGACAAAAAAGAACCTTAGGCCGTCAACTCTAGGCCCAATCGCATGCCTGATCATTTACATACAGATAATATAAATAGTGAGCGGGAGCCCAGTGAATAATAACGAAGTAAAGGGTTTAATGAATGATGTCCATACCAAATTTAGAAAATAGATTCATATTTATTTCAGAAACAGAAGCAGATACATATTCATAATCTTGTTCAAATCATATACAGAAATTAGAGTTTATGCTTAATTATACGTGGTGCATCCATTAACGCTAACAAAACAGACACAAAACAGATGCAGAACATATGGTGGTTATGAGTAACCAGTTCCATAAAGGAACCTTCGAATCCAGGTAACAAATGACAGATATGCTGAACTCCATGATGGAGCCTCCTGTACGGGTAACAGAGTGCAGACATAATAAGTTCCATAATAGAACCTCCAATACTGGGTAACAGCTAACAGATATCACATGATGTTAAGGATGCCACGAATACATTGTCAAAAATTGGACAATCATTCATTGTACAGAACATAGCATTTTAGAAAACAGATCTTATTTTATCATACAGAAAGTAAATAAAGTTGAACATATCTTTACTAAGTTATTACTCACAGAGGGCTCCAAAAGCAGACAGATGGTACAGGCAAATCAGATAGCTTACGACGCGTGACCTACAACAACACATAACATGTACACATTATAACACACGCTCAGAATTCTTACAATTATTGTGTTTCGTTCTTAATGTGTTTCTAAGTCTTATCCTCATTATTATGTCTCAATCATGGCCTAAGAATGCCTAGAATGCGATGACGATGCCAAAATGCACTTTGAAACACTTAGTCAATTATGCTGGAAAACAGGGGCCCCGCTCGAGTGCAAATTTCTTCGCTCGAGTGGAGGGTCAAAATATGAGGGGCCGCTCGAGCGCAACTTCCTTCGTTCGAGTGGTTTGTAAACTCTAAAAAAGTACTGCTTGTGTGAATTCTCCACTCGACGCTCGCTCAACCATTGCTTGAATGTGAGACTAAGGTCCTCGCTTAAACGCAACTCTTGTTGCTCGAGCGGTCTACAAAACATATGAACTTCTAGGGGCTTGCATTTCACACTCGAGCCAACTTTTAGTCGCTCTAGTGGAAGTGCGAAAACAAAGATGGTCGCTCGAGCGGAGAAGCAAAATCTGGAATTTCTAAATTGCACTTCCAAGCTTCAAACTCACCGAAAGTTGTAAATTATGGTCTTGAGGGCCAGAAACTTAAGAAAACACATCTAAACTCAGAAAACATGGAAATTCAAGATCATTTCATGAAATTAAGGCCCAAAATTATGTCAATTGTTGAAAATCCACCTAGAGACTTTAAGAACATAACATGAATACTACATGCATGAAATTGTTTGAGCTTCAACTGTCCAAAACATAATCAAATGAGGTGTTTAGCTCAAAAACATGTTGAATTCTTAAACCATAGCTAAAATATGAACATACATGGGATAAATTCTTAGACAACATGCTCTATTTCTCATGTGATGCATATGCATGCATGCATCTTCTTCTTTCTACATCAATCAACTTAATTCTTGCTTCAATTCACTTAGTTCTTTTGAATACATGTGGTAAGTACTCCAATTACACAACTAAAGGCTTGATTTCTTACCTTAGGGGCCCAATTTTAGCTTAGATGTGTTGATGTTTGAGCTCACAAGTCAATTCTTTCAATTCCCTTTCAAGTCTCTCAAATTCTCAAGCTTAGAGTCAAATCTTCCTTCTCCATCTCTTACTCTCACGTTTTGCCACCAAGGATGAAGATATGAGAGTGTAAAATGTGAATGAGGGTTCACTAATGCCTTATATAGGCTAAATTAATGGTTTAATTAAATGGTTGATCAAATTACTCAATTAGACATAAATTATTCTAATTAAATCGTTCTGAATCGACTTTCAATTGAACCTACCATAAAATTCGTGAAAATGGTTTGAATCTGCCACCTTAAGTGGGTTTAAACTTTGCGGATTTGCCACCAAACATAATGGGCTTAAAACTAATTTACCACTCAACAAAGTGGGCTTAAAACATACATTCGTTGAATCGTTCCAATTCAAGTAACAAGCCTTCACCCACAGGCATTCAAACAGTTTATCAAGTAAGCATTTAGCCCCATGGCAAGCATGCTAGACATGGCAACATTCACATTCATGCAAGTATGCTAAAGTATTTAAAAAAACTCACCTAGTACTCCAAGCCAAAAGAAGACAAAGTTAGAAAAAATGCATGGTTCCTAACTATACAAAGTGTCTAATGCAATACATACGAAGAATGTAATTAATAGGCTCGGCTACTGATATGGCATATGATTCGATTTGATAGCATGCGGTTAAACACGTATTCAAAGAATTATTGAAATAACAATGCAGTTGGAATGATACGCCGAGCCTCGGTGCATGCAAGACAAGATGAATGTATGCAAGCATAAGGTATGCTAATTGAAACGTGACCCTAGTCTAACCATCAAAAGCGATTAAATAAAAGGGAGAAAGATGTGAGGTTGGAAGACATACACATTATTACATTACGCTCTCACGAAGGAGAGTCTGAATGAATAAACTAAGCTAAGCTAATCTAAGCTAAGCAAAGCTAATTAAGCTAATTAAACTAATTATTTACAAACCAAATAAAAAAGCTAAACTAATTAACTAAGTATTACAACACTTGAATGAATCAACTAGCAAGCTAACTAATTAATTTACCACCCCCTACTATAAAATGGTTTCAAACCACAAATTTCAGCCCATTTTGACAGAGCTTTTATAGCCCAAAAACAGTAAAAAAAGATAGGAAAATAAGTATGCAAAATAAGCTAACAAAATAAATATTATACCTCTTAAAGAGAAGAGTGATTCTAGGCAACAATCCAAGCCAAAACCGACTTGTAGAGCTCCAGGAGGGCCTCAAAGAACCTCAGCTCAAAGGTGATCGAGTTTGGTTAAGGAAGTCAAAGCAAGAGTGTAGTGTAAGTAGGCAAAAGTGTAGAGAAATGTAAGAGAGAGAGAGAGAGAGAGAGAGAGAGAGAGAGAGAGAGAAATCGAGAGAGAAATCCAAAGAGAAAGAGAGAGAAAATTTTGAGTTTAAAATCTTCTAACCTCAAAACATGAGAGAGGGACTCCCAATATATAGAAAACATAAATTCTATACAAGAAGATCCAGCCCTCCACGTGTGGACAGATGCATGCATCTGTGCAACCAGCTGGCACAACTGGCACAAAATATCTGCAGAAAACACTGGTGGCCGACCGGCCATTAGTGATAGTCGGCAAGGCATCATTGATGGCCGGAAAGGAATATCAATGGCCGGCAGACCAAAAGCTCTAGCCGGTAATGTAATAACCCTCATCACTGTTTACTGATTAACCACTGATTACTGCTAAACTGAGACTAAACATGTTAACTGACTGAAATCTGGAACTGATTGATTGTCTGTATCTGTTTAAGTGCATCTCTATCTGTTCGACTATCAAACTATATGTTCATGTTTTATGTTTTAAACTGCAAATTGAAGGCCTTATTAGTGACCGAATCTGAAATTGATTAATGATATGTGTTAATCATAATTTATGTGATTTTATGGCATATTTATTTGAAATGTGATTTGGTATGATTAAATAGGTTAAAATAAGTTAAATTACACAAGTTGCATTATTTGCAACTTTGCCACTTAGTGGACAATTCTAGGACTTGTATACTTCCACCTCATACACTCTTGAGACAACATTTCCCTCAATTCCCTTGTTAAAACCAAAGTAGAGAGAGTGAGAGACTTAAAAGAGTGAATTCATCTTGTTTTGCTTGGAGACTTAGTAGTTTTGAAGAGAATTTGGCAAATTGAGCTTCTCTTCTTATAATTCAAGACTCAAGGTAAAGTCTTCATCTTCTTGTTCATGTAATTGAGTTAGTTCTTGCATGGCTCTTGTCATATTGGAGTTTAAAGTCAAGATTTGGTCTTGTAAAGTTGAATTATAGCATATATCATGCATGCATGTTGCCATTCTTGAGTTTTGAAGTTATTGTTCATGAAATTGTATATGCATGTTCATATTTTTGCATTAAACCATGAATTCATCTTGGTTTTGAAAGAATTGGCTCATTTGAGCTAGTATTTGAAGCTTTGAAGTTGTTGAATTCATGCATGTTACACATTCATCATGTTCTTGAAGTGTTGTTTGAAATTGGATTTAATTGATCTTCCTTTGGGGCTTTGATTTTACAATTGATCCTTGAAACATATAATATTATGAGTTTTGAAGTGTTTTCCAGCAAATTAGCCCAAAGAGGATCGAATTTGATGCATTAAAACTTGGTTTTGAGCTTGAGGTTCAAATCTAGAATTTCCAGAATTTGGACTCACGCTTGAGCGGGGAAAGTGGCGCTCGAGCGTGGAATTCGTGCTCCCAACACTTTGCATTGTTTTACAGTCCGCTCAAGCGGAATAATGGACGCTCAAGCGGGGTTTTGTATCACACGCTCGAGCGGGTGTCGAGCGCCCATCGGGCGTGATTTTCACACATCCAGTACTTTTGCCATGTTTTGCAGTACGCTCGAGCGTGGGAAGTGACGCTCGAACGGGGAACCTTTGTCTGCATGTCCGCTCGAGCGGGTAAAGACACGCTCAAGCGGGATCCTGTTTTTCTGAAAATTCTAAAAATGTTTTTAAAGTGCATCTTTGCATCCTCATTCCATCCTAGGCATTCCTAGGCCTAGTTTAAGACATCTTAATGAGGATATAGATGTAAAACCGCACCGAGTCTAAGTAGGGACTAAATCTTTAATTCCCGAATGTGTAACTTAGTGTGTGTTCATCCTGTAACTGTGTAGGGTTGGCATCCGGAGACGCTCTAGCTTATCTGTAGCCCAGAACTCTGTGAGTAACAATGTTGTAAAGATATGTTCGAAAATGAATATTTTCTGAATAATCAACTAAACTGTTTTCTGAACTGTTTACTGTTAACTGTATGAATGTCTGTCCTCTATTCTGAACTATATTGTGGCATCCTTAGCAACTACTGTTACTGTTATTGCTACTGTTACAGAGATCTCTGTTAGTTCCTATCTTGGAACTTCTATTTACTGTTATGATGGCCATCATTGACTGCTCGGTCTTTCAAGACCTACAGTTTACTGTACTGTTCTGCTAATGGATGTACCACATATGACTGTTGTGACTGAATGACTAATATACTGAATCAATCGACTGTTTTCAATACTGAAAGGACATTCATTCTTAACCTCTTTACGCATTATGTTATTCACTGGGCTTTAGCTCACTGTTTATATATATATGTAGATGTCAAGGCACCAGACCGGAGCTAGGAGCGTGGGTTAGACTCCCTTTTGTCAAGCCAACCATCGTGCCTCACTGTGAGGTTCCGAGCTCGTTCAAGCTACGGCTTTGGGGTGTTTTAGTTTCCCCCATCTGTCTCTGCATCTGTTTTGTAATACTGCATCGACTGATAGCACTATACTGTACTGTCTTAATAGGGATTAAGTCCCTGACCTGGATGATTGTAAATACTGTACATACTGTTTTGGTACTGATAGTATATATGTTATGAAAAGTCTTTTTGCATACAGACTGTCACAGCTCATTGGACATTGTTTAACTACTGTTTTGGCTTCCGTCATGCCCCTATACTCTGTAATACTGTCTTACTGTCAAGCAGGCCTTCGGTAATCTCGGATTACTGGTCGGTTACGGTGCTAAACCCATAGGGGCGGGTTTGGGTCGTGACAGGTAGCCTTCACAGATGGTTGGCAGGCCACCAAAGACTACAGGACGGAAATACCAAGACATGGTCCAAAAAGGAGACAAAATAGATGCAAGGTTTGAAATGCTCAAACTTGTGGCGCTCCGTTGAGGATTTCAAGCACTCAGCGAGCAATCAGACTCGTCATTGGATGTACCTGCAAGAATATCTAAGTCTTGAAGGGCTGTCAAAAATAGGGTGTCTATAGTTTAACGTTGTAACTGGCCAGTAATCATTGGATTACCGAAGGCCTCTTAACAGTATAACATATAATTAGGGGCTGAGAAAGCAATAAATAAACATACATAGTCCATTGAGCTGTGCTGACATATATGAGACAAAATTTTCAAAAACAAACTTATATATATTTACATGTGACGTCATAAATACAATAGTCTCATGTCACCCATTTACACAGATAAAGTCAAAAGGGAACTTAGCCCAAGTACAGATAAACAGAACAAAACCAAATAAAGCCTTGACATGGACCTCTCAAAAGGAACCTGATCGGAAAGCACGGTGGTTGGCTGACAAAAGAGAATCTTAGGCCGTCAACTCTGGGCGAGGTCACGTGCTTGATTACCTACATACTGATAATATAAATAGTGAGCGAGAGCCCAATGAATAATAACGAAGTAAAGGGTTTAATGAATGATATCCATACCAAATTTAGAAAACAGATTCATATTTATTTTAGAAACAGAAGCAGATCCATATTCATAATCTTGTTCAAATCATATACAGAAATTAGAGTTCATGCTTAATCATACGTGGTGCATCTATTAGCGCTAATAAAACAGACACAGAACAAATGCAGAACATATGGTGGTTATGAGTAACCAGTTCCATAAAGGAACGTCCGGATCCAGGTAACAGATGACAGTTATGCTGAGCTCCATGATGGAGCCTCCGGTACGAGTAATAGAGTGCAAACATAATAAGTCCAATAATGGAACCTCCGATACCGGGTAACAGCTAACAGATATCACATGATGCTAAGGATGCCAAGAATACATTGTCAGAAATTGGATAATCATTCATTGTACAAAACATAGCATTTTAGAAAACAGATCTTATCTTATCATACAGAAAGTAAATAAAGTTGAACATATCTTTACTAAGTTATTACTCATAGAGGGCTCCAAAAGCAAACAGATGGTACAGGCAAATTAGATAGCTTACGGCGTGTGACCTACAACAACACATAACATGTACACATTGTAACACACACTCGGAATTCTTACAATTATTGTGTTTCGTTCTTAGTGTGAAGTCTTATCTTTATTATTATGTCTTAATCATGGCCTAGGAATGCCTAGGATGCGATGAGGATGCCAAAATGCACTTTGAAACACTTAGTCAATTAAGCTAGAAAACAGGGGCCTCGCTCGAGCGCAAATTTCTTCGCTCGAGCGGAGGGTCAAAATATGAGGCGCCACTCGAGCACAACTTCCTTCACTCGAGCAGTTTGTAAACTCTGAAAAAGTACTAGTTGTGTGAATTCTCTGCTCAACGCTCGCTTGACCGTCGCTGGAGCGTAAGAATAGGGTCCTCGCTCGAACGCAACTCATATCGCTCGAGCGGTCTGCAAATCATATGAACTTCTAGGGACTTGCATTTCATGCTCGAGCCAACTTTTAGTTGCTCGAGCGGAAGTGCGTACACAAAGGTGGTCGCTCGAGCGCAAGATCTGTCGCTCGAACGGAAAGGCAGAATATGGAATTTCCATATTGCATTCCCAAGCTTCAAACTCTCCCAAAGCTGTAAATTATGGTCTTGAAGGCCAGAAACTTGAGAAAACACATCTAAACTCGGAAAACATGGAAATTCAAGATCATTTCATGAAATCCAGGCCCAAAATTATGTCAATTGTTCAAAATCCACCTAGAGACTTTAAGAACATGACATGAATACTACATTTATGGAATGGTTTGAGCTTCAAGTGTGCAAAACATAATCAAATGAGGTGTTTAGCTCAAAAACATGTTGAATTCTTAAACCATAGCTAAAATATGAACATGCATGGGACAAATTCTTAGACAACATATTCTATTTGTCATGTGATGCACATGCATGCATGCATCTTCTTCTTTCTACATCAATCAACTTAATTTTTGCTTCAGTTCACTTAGTTCTTTTGAATACATGTGGTAAGTACTCCAATTACACAACTAAAGGATTGATTTCTTACCTTAGGGGCCCAATTTTAGTTTAGATGTGTTGATGTTTGAGCTCACAAGTCAATTCTTTCAATTCCCTTTCAAGTCTCTCCAGTTCTCAAGCTTAGAGTCAAATCTTCATACTCCCTCTCTTACTCTCACGTTTTGCCACCAATGATGAAGATATGAGAGTGTAAAATGTGAATGAGGGTCCACTAATGCCTTATATAGGCTAAATTAATGGTTTAATTAAATGGTTGATCAAATTACTCAATTAGACATAAATTATTCTAATTAAATCATTCTGAATCGACTTTCAATTAAACCTACTATAAAATTCTAAAAACTCTAACTAACACATAATTCAAGGCAATTTCGCGATCGGATGCCAATAAGGCCTTCAATTCATAGAACAGAACAAAACTACAAACATATATTTCTGCGATGGACAGATAGAAACACAAATAATGCCATACACATATACAAATAAATTCAGAATTTTATCTTAATTCTTTTTAGGCATATTTAATCATGGATTAAAGGCTAATCACAGGTCGGGGTTGTTACAAATAGCCTCTCAACAGCCTGTCAACCCGGCAAACAGCAGCAGTATGTTTGCTTGATCAAAATCAGTATGGAAATGACTAAAAATAGCAGCAGGAAAATGTTATTTATTAACAGTAGAGCAGCAACAGAGCTCATCAACAAAGTAGCAGCAGAGCTCATCATCCTCAAAGACACATCCTAATCTGTTTCAAGTTGGAAACAAAATCATGGATGGAATATGAATAACCAAAAGTGTGGCTCTTCAACCAAACTGCAATTCTAACCTTGATTAGCTCAATAATTTCCAAAAGATTGGGCCGGGCACTGTTGAACACACAATCATTCCTGAGCCTCCAAATTGACCAAACAACAGCAAGTGAGATGGCTTTCCAGATCTATAATTCTTTTTTCCTAACTTTTGTGCGCAACCACCAATCAAACAAATCCACAACAGAGCTTAGGCAAACTCAAAATAGACCCCACCAATCAATGATATCAGACCAAACTTTCAAGCTGAAGGGACAAAGAAGCAAAACATGATTAATGGACTCAAGTTCAGCTTTGCAAAAGATACACTTAGTGACATCCTCCCCTCTAAGAACACCAATATGATGAAGGAAAACATATGTTTTTACTCTACCTTTCCAAACCAGCCATGAGAAGAATTGGACTTTTGGTGGTGAGATGTTATTCCAAATAAATCTGGGCATAGATAGATTCAGTCCTCTATTGGATTGCCACCAGCAAAATAAATCCTTTGTTTTGAAGACACCCTGAGATGAAGCTTTCCATCTCATGTTATTTTCCATCCCATGCCTTAAATGTGGGCCATAACCTAGTACAACTTGCAGATTATGGGTTGCTTCATTCTCCCAAGCTAGCAAGGGTCTCCTAAAATTGAGATTCCAGTTGGATGAGCTAATTTTCCTAGCAATAAAGTCTTTCAGAGATCCATCCTTCTCAGAAGAAAGGCTAAATAATCTAGGAAATTTAAACTGAAGGCAGTCAGTCCCCACCCAAATGTCCTTCCTGAAAGATATGCTAGTCCCATTACCAATAACTAATTCTGAGTTAGTTAGGAAGAAGTTAAATAAAGTAGGATTTTCTGATGCAAGCCCCATAATGTCCTTCCAAATCCATGTACAATTAGAAATAGAGCCTTGAGAATGGAACCAGCTAAATGATCTGGGGCTATACTTGCTGCAAATTAATCTTCTCCATAGGGCTTGCTTTTCATTACAGAACCTCCACCACCATTTAGCTAGTAAGCAAACATTAACTTGACTCAAACTTCTTACACCTAAACCTCCTTGCTTCTTTGACATTGAAACATCTTTCTAACTATTCAAGTGTATCTTTCTTTTTACATCAGAGTCACCCCACAAGAAAGAAGCTTGGATTTTATCCACTTCTTTCATTACACACTTTGGCATTTTAAACAAGGAAATGTAGAAAATTGGGAGGCTAAATAGAGTGGATTTGATGAGGGTGAGTCTATCAACAAATGATAAAAGTCTCTTCTTCCAACCTGAGAGTTTGCCCTTGAATTTGTCCAAAACTGGTTTCCAAGTGGTTTTCCTTCTGAAGTGGAAGCCCAAGATACTTTAAAGGTAGTTCCTGATTGCGGCAGTTCAATGTTAACAAAAAACCATTAATTAAAATCTCCAAAACACTAATACCACAAATTGTACTCTTGTAAAAATTTATTTTTAGGCCTAACACGATTTCGAAACACCAAAGTATTCTCTTCAAGGTTGTAATCTCCATTAAATCAGCCTCACAAAAGAGGATGGTGCCGTCATTCCTCTGATTTTCTTTATTCTCTCAAAGACTCTTAATTATCTACAACTGGTCATCAAGCGAGGTCAGTGTGTAATTTACCCTATAAAATACATAAAAGACATGGTAATGTTAGAAGATAGATAAGGAGAAGGAAAGGGACCATCCTTAACCACTAATTATTTCATGATTTTGGATCATCATATTATTATTTTTTATTTTTGTCACTCAGTAAGAGATTAATTAAAAATATAACAAAAATTGCATCAAACTTGACAATTAGAAAAGAAATAAACAATCACATCCAAGCATCACAATAGAAGAAATAATCAATCATAGATAACGACAAAGTTTGATTCTTAACCTTCTAGGTAGAAGTATACAGGAGTAGCCTACTATGATAAAACAAAATGAGAGTTAAGATTCATATTTTTACCTTTTTAAAGGTGGTTTCCAGAGGTTTTCGATCCCACTTTTTAGTAGTCAATCATAAATGGTCAGGATAAAAAATAATTAGATCTACCGAAAGAGATTTCCCTAATTTTTTGATTAATGTGTGTACATTATTCATTCAAGTTGGCCATAATGCTCTTTTCCTCTCTATAGTAATATGAATTTGCTTTTCGTTATGTGCAGTGTGCTAGATACTAATTTGGCAAAACCAATTTCTACCTAGAGAGACCAAGAAAATGTAGAGTCATGACAAAGTTGGACATTAAAGCTGGTGAAAGGTCATCTTTCTTGATGTCTATGTTATGCATATATATATATATATAGATACAAATATATATAGGTACGAAACTTATGGCCTACTTGTATTCATATTGCCCAAGCTTTACTCCATACCCTTTGTAGGTGACATATACATACTCTCATCAAGGACTTAGTTCTAATAACGTGTTTTTTGAAACTACCATCATACCTTATTTCACAGAACACTACATAAATAGCACATAGAAATAAGTATATGGTTGGTTTCATTACGGTGCTTCTCACTTGTCAGTCATGTTTCATGACACTTACAGTTTTACAGTTATAATTAATTAACCATTAAATTTTAAAGGGTTGCTAGCATATGATGGTTCATTAGAGGCATTGAATAATGTTCCATACCAAACAAAGTATATGATTATACACTTCTTTGTGATAACAATCATGATTTTTAATTCACCTGTCACATAATAGGAATGTAATGAATCATGACAAATTATCTCTAAATTTATCTTGAAATAAATTGTATGGTATAAATTTAAAATTAGTGTGATTTGTACCCTATCTAGAATCATTGTAATTCATAGAAGTGTTTTCTGAATACTTTTTAATTATTTACTTTGGATTTATGGTATATAACCTGTCACATGATGTAAAAAACTAGCCGTATAGTTGTATAGGCAGATAGTTATCTACTCCCAATTGGAGAGTGTTGTTGGGTCTCCGTGAACCTACCACGGAGCCGCATCGATAATCTAAACCTTTGCATATGTAGAACTTGCTGAATACTTTATTCCTGCAAAAAATAACATTAATCAAATATCAATAGACATTTGATCAGATCATATTTATGTTAACAATTTATTTTAAAAATCATACTTTCATTTGATACAAATGTGAATTTGATCAAGTGTTTATTGATATTCGATTAATATGATTTTTTGCATGGATAAAGTACACGACGAGTTCTACATATTGAACGGTTCGAATTATTAATACAGGCTCCGTAATGGGCCAACGGAGGCCCAACAACACCTTCCATTCTTGATTTGAACTGGAGAGAAGCCTATCCCATTTGTATATATTTACTATTCTAATTTTAAATTTTTTGGATAGTTAAACTTTTTTTTTTTTTTTTTTTAACATGAAAATCATCACATCCTTCCTGCAGGTCTAAGGGAGCACCCATGACGAGATAATCAAAATGTCCTATTGTTTGTTCTGAGTGAGAGACTAACCCAAGAGCTTGCACTAATCACCCAACACAAACCTTATTTAAGTCAAAACTCACATAGCAAAGAGAGTCGAACCCACGTCAATTTACTACATAACAATACCTTGAGGCTCTCCCAAGCCAACTGCGCTAGCCCAGGGTAATTAACCCTTGCACCACTTGCTTAGACCAATAAGAACAAATCAAGGAATCAACCACCTTATAGAAAGTATGAATCACTTTTGGTACACAGAAAAAAAGTCGTCTTCTTGACATGAAACTACACTAGTACTACTACAGTGCAAAGAAGGTGGCAATACAATTTACCAGTCACAAAAATATATATATATATATTTTTTTAGCACTCTTATATATATCATGGTATATATTTTATTGCTTTTTTTTTTCTTCACTTTTTATACGAATTCATATAATGCGTCAAGTGCTGTCTAATTTATCATATTTAAAATAAAATTATAAATTTTATTAATATAATACATAACTTTTATTATCACTATAATATATAAGAGTTTTAGAGACAAAATGTTTTAGTTTTTAAAAGTAAAAATTTTGTTGCAAAAAACAATTAAGGATCAATTTTCATCGTTATGAGGATAGTCGCTAAAAGGTCGTCTCGAAAAGTCAAAAATAAAACTTTTAGAGACAATTTTGAAAATATCACTAATAAATAGATTTTTAGGGACAAAATAATTTGGTTTGAAAATGATTTATTTTTTGAGACAAAATTTGGTCCTAAAAGGATAATAATTCATCACTAATGTCTAATTTTTGTTACTAAAAATATAATAATAACACTTTTCGTAACAAAATTATTTGGCCCCTAAAAAATAATTTTTTCTCTAAATTTTGATCTCTAAAGCCTTAATTTTTTGTAGTGTATATAGATTCAAACACAAAAAATATATATAAACAAAATCAGTAAAATTGATTCTTTTTTATGGCAAATTCATTTGTTGATAAATAAATGGAGTATACATATATATATATATATATCATATATAAGTAAAGTAGTGCCCTTTGTTGGCATGCTCTAAAATTATGTCATGTGTCAAACTCATTTGTTGCCATGTGTCATTTTGTTATTTATTTATTTATTTTATCTATTATCTCTGTCTTCGTTGTCTTTTTATTTTTTTGGTTTTCTCCATATTTTCATTTAATGAAAGTGGGAAAAATGAATCGGTGATACTATATGTATCAATTAGTATACCAACTGGTGTATCAAAATTAATTATGATATTATTATTGACCCCACTCATTATACAAATTATAGATACTAAAAACTTCATAAATTATACTATATCATCAATTATTACACTAATTAATCTACTGATTGGTGCATATAGTATTACTCAAAATGAATAGTCTCTGGGAGATGAATGATCATTCTTTAATGCCTTTTATTGGCATACTTTAGAATTATACAATGTGTCAAGCTTATTTGTTGCCATGTGTTATTTTATTATTTATATATTTATTTTATTTTATTTATTATCTCGCCCTTTGTTGTCATTTTATTTTTTTTCATTGTTTTTCTCCATATTTTCATTTAATGAGAGTGGAAAAAATAATAGTTTCTTATATAGGAGATGAATAATATTTCCTTCTCTCTTATATAATATATGCTACACACATCTAACATTCCTCAAATATAGTTCTTTCCATAGTTGCAACTATTTTGACGAATATTAGCTACTCTCTCTCTCTCTCTCTCTCATGCTTTTAGAGGTGGACAAATATCGGACCGGGCTGACCCTACATAATAAGGGATTTGTATCTGCCCAGGCCTGACTCGGCAAAAAAAAATTATAAATCTTAAGTCCATCCATCAAGCTATATGTTAAAAAAAATAAAATATTTCATAATTAAATTTAATCACACATTATATTTCTTGAATAAATATATTGATATCATTATAAATATAAAGATTTTTTGTATAAATTGAAGGATTTCTTAAATAAATTTAATCACACATCATCACAAATGTGAGTTTTAATAAAATCAACAAAGTTAAAGTCTAAATAAATAATAATTAATTAATAATGTATTATAAATAATGTATTGAAGGATTAATAATGTGAGTTTTAATAATGTATCATTATTTTAATGTATTATAAATAAATAATTAATTAATTAATTTAATAGCGTGTTAGGCCAGGCCGGGCTGGGTTGAAAATATAAATCCTAAACCCAGCCCATTAATATTTCAGACTAAAAATGCTGGGCTAGCCCTGCCTTAGGGGCTAAAATAACCTTCCCAAGCCCTAGGAAAATAGGGTTGGGTCAGGCGGGCCAACGGACTAATGTCTACCCATACATGCTTTGTATTAAGGGTGCTCGTGGATCGGTTTTTAACAGTTCGATTTGTGGTTTGGATCCGCCCACATGTCTGCGGTTTGGGAAAAATTGAATCCGCAACCACCAGCAGTGCGGTTTGCGGTTTGTGTGGATAGGTTGACAGATGTGCGGACGGTTTGAGAATTAAGTTTTTTCCTTTAAAATTTTATTTTTGGGTTTGTTTTTCCCCATTTTTTGAATATTCTTGATTGCGGGATATTCAATACTATCCTCCATTAAAACTGGATTACAAAAAATTAAAATGAAAATTAAATAAAAACTAACATATAAAAAAAAAAATCACTAAACTAGATTTACATAAAATTGAAGAAATTCCAATTGAATAATAAGTATTTTAAACAAGGTAGTGCGTGATATTATTATAATGTTATAATGTTATTATAATGACATGAAAAAAAATGGCTGATTATTAGTGAAGAGTATTACAAAACTTACATGAAAATCTGACGGTCCAGATTTTAAAAAAAAAAAATGTATACAAATGCAGGCGAGTGAGTGTGAGTGCTGGTGAAACTCGCAACCCGCAAAACAGAAAAATCCTAACTCGCATCAAACCCTAATGATTCTACAAAACCGCCCAAATAGATGTGGATAGTTCGGATTTGGCAGTTTTCACAGGTCGAATAACTTTATACCCAACCTTACTTTGTATACATAGCTATAGTTTTATATAATTTTTTAGTTTTTTTTTTTTTTTTTTTTTCTTTTCTTGTGTTGCGTTAGTCATTGTTTATGAGTTATATTTTCATTTAATGAGAGTGGGGAAAATGAATAGTCTCTCATATGAAAAATGAATGATCTTTCTTTTTCTCTTATATAATATGCTACACATCTAGCTTCTTCTCAACTATAGCTCTCTCCACTGTTGCAATTATTTTGATGAATGTTAGCTAATTTCTCTCTCTCCCAGGCTTTGTATACACATTTACAGGTTTAAATAATTTTTTATTTTGGTTACATTAGTCATTGTTTATGAATCCATTACTATCCAAGTAAATACGCTTGAGTCTAGGTCCTCATATATTTTACATCGACTTCATAAATATATATATATATATAGATATATCGATGACAATATTCTTATATTTTACAGAGTACCATAAGTCATATATATAAATATATATTTAAAAGTTTAAGGGAATCTTTAATGTATTTTTTGAATTTTTTTGTGTGTGTTATAAGATAATTGTAGCTTGGAAATTTTTAAAATAAGCATGATGCTAACTTTAAGGAAAAAATAGAAAAATAATCGAGAGACTATATTTTCAATTCAAATATGAGTTTAAAAAATTGGTTGATTTGGTGTCATTTTCGAATATTATCTTCCATTTTTGAAAGAATAAAAAATAACGGGAAAACAAATTAAAAAGGCCTTACCTTATACTTTTCAATTACATTAGTTTGTAACAATTTTATATTTTATCAATGCATATATATTGGTTTGTATCCAACAATAAGTAAATTTGTTGTTTTGAGTTTCTATTGGAATAGATTCATATATGTACATGTAATAAATTAATTTACATTTCTCATTTATATGCATTTTGAAATTTAATTCATTCAAAAATTTGTAACAAATATGGCCTTTAAATTCGTATTGCTTTGAGTTTTATACATACGACATGAATAAATAATATTTTACTTGACTAATAAAAAATTAAATTTATATAAAATTAAATTTTAAACATAACCATGTATGCACGGCTAGAAAACTAATATATATATATATATATTGAAATCTCGTTAATGAAACAATTAAAAAATAGTGGTGGTACATATATTAATTAATATATTAATTAGTATATTAATATATATTGTAATATTATTATTAACTTCATTCATTATATAAATTATAAATATTTAATACATATATCATTATTGATTAAAAAAAGTTGACTACCTTTCTAGGTGAAACGTGGGGAACAGGAACAATAATGAGTCTAAATCAGCAATGATTTAAAAGGGTTCCACAATTTGTTGAATCTCAGCCCACCATATGATACTTTCCCTAGGCTATTATAACTGTGAAAAAAAAAAAAAAAAAAAATTCCCTATATTTTTTCATTTATGACCATCACAACAAAGAAACAGATTTTTAAAATGTTTATTTTCTCTGAATATAGTCAACTATTTATAATTGAGCAACATTATGAACACAAGTTCGTGCATAAAGAAAAAAAAAAATACTTATACTAATATTTAATGTGTAATTCAAAATTATTTAAAATGTGAGTTTTACTCTATGTGAGATGAATCTTTATAAAAGGTTAGTCCTTAATTGTTTGAAGAGATGGATGACTTGATCACCATTTCTTAGAAAAAAAAATTGTCCACGTGATTTATGAATTAAATTAATTTATGAAATTTCATATGTTTTAAAAAATACAACTCTACTAATAATGTAGAAATCCATCCTAGAACTAGACTAAATACACAAGAATAGACGATATCTTATAAAATTTATGGAAAAACTTATCTATCCACGTACAGTTTTTTGTAAGATTCTATAATTGATTTATTTTTCTGTAGATTTATTTATTTATTTTCGGTAAATTTGTAGATTTATTCTAAAAATATTAGTCCTTAACACTTGTTGCAACACCCAATTAATTCAATACTTTTTTCAAATGTAGAAAGTATCTTTATATAAAATCCATCTTATTTTTTATATTTACACAACACATTTGTTTTATGAATTTATTTATAAGATGAAAAAAATTGATGACAATTTTCAAATAGCTCAAAAAATGAGAAGATTTTAGGGCATGTTTATGAGTACGCTGAGAAGATTATTAGCGTAGTAAATTGAATGAGAAGATTATTAGTGTGCTGATATTAGGTTCGAAATGAAAAATAAATTACTATGTTTGTTCGTACATTAGTGTAATAGTATTAGTTGATTGAGATTCAAGCTATAAAATTATGTAAAAATCCTTATTTGAATTTGTTATTTTCGTAAAACTGGGGTAGTATAGTCTTTTAACCTTTAATCATGTATGATTGGATTAGCACACTCAATTCTTCCATTATGAGAATGTTAATTCCCTCATTAGTCATGCTACATACCACTAAATTTCTACCACTAACACCATTACTAATGATGTGGCAAGCCAAAAAAAAAAACTAAGACACAAAACACATGCGGCAGTGGGTGGGACCCATTGCCACATCCCTAGTGCAACCACTAATTAGTGGTCTGCATCATTTTTCATTCCCTCATTGTAGGAGTTATATAGGGCCCTTTTAGAAAGCTGATAAAAAGTCAACTTTTTGACTTTTTGACTTTTTTAGATCACATTATCTCTATTTTTTTTTACACAAAAAGTCAAAAAAAGTCACAAAAAAAAATTAAAAAATCAACTTTTTACCAACTTTTCAAAACACCACATAGTCCCATAAAACTCTTGATTCTCTAACATTTTTTCAAAACAAATATAATTTTTGTAAACCTCACGGATTAACAATCCAATCTCCCCTCCTCAACCCTTACCCAAACACGTCTTAGCGAAATTACAAATCAGTTGTACATTGATAAAATATTTACAAATTCATGAAAAAAAAATTAATTTAATTATTAAAGTTGTTAACATTTATTACTGATTTGTAAATTTTTTTAGAAGATATGCACTGAAGTGCAATTTTTTCTAAAATATTTAGTGGGAGGTAAGGGAACAAATTACCAAAATGTGAGAATTTCTTGAAGTGCAATTCTTGTTGTATTTTGGAGAAATTACCTGACAGTGGGATTAAGAAACAATAATTACAAAAAAGTGAAAAATATCACAAATATTAATAATTATAATTATAAACATTTTTATTAATATATAATTAAATTACATTGACATCGCTACAATGTTATTCTCCCTTGTATTTTTTAAAACAAAAAAGAATTTCACCCCATAATTTTATAAATATTTTTATCAAATAAGTTAATAGTAATTTCTCCAAAAATATATGCACTATTTACAACTTGTTCTCCCTTGGAGGTGTAGCCAGGGATGACACTTGTATCGCGTGTCTGACTTTTGCTTCACTTCTCTATTATTACGACTTGTTTATATAAACGAAATGGTCAAATTATACAGTATCTAATCTTTATAATTTATTTTAGAATCAATTTAGTATTGATAAATCTAATTGTATTAATTTTATTTTGAATTTTTTATATTTTATTAATTTAATCCAACTAATAATAATATTTTTAAAAAAAATTAGACTAAAATGAAGAGATAAAATAGTTAAAGTGATTGACAAGTTAATATTTAATTTGAAAAAAAAAAATCATTATCTTTTAATTAAATATTTTCCCCTTAAATTTAATCAAATTTTATTTTGACTGCTATCAAAATTGTTTAAAAATCACAAAAATCGAATTGAAACAAAAAAATAAATTACAAAGACCATCGATACAATTTGGCCTGCATATAAATACTAGCAAGGTACACATGTATGTGGATGACATTTAAAAAAAAAAAGTATGTGACATTTATTTTAAGGAAAATGTTTACGACCCCACAAAAGAAGACCCCCATGACCCTTATTGATGTATTGACCAATGATGTGTTTGAATTTTTTTTGGAAATTGTATCTGACAGTGACATGAATAGTTGAGATCATTTTGGGAGTTATAGAGATTGTGTTTTGTGGGATTCTCTATTATTATTGTTATTTTAAATATGGTGTTACTTTATATAATAATATATATTTTTAAAAAAAAAATCTTTAACTATAGATAGGCGATGAATCCGCCAATGTAATTAAGGGTTCGGTTGAAAAATAATTTTTTTTTAGTAAATTTTTAATTATTTTAATCAATTGTCATATATTATCTAAATATTTATTATTTAACTCCTTCCATAAGCACTCTCAGACATTTTATTTATATTATTATATTAAATAAAGGTTAAATTTGGTGTCCATACTTACATAAATATTTATATTTATATTATTATATTAAGGCCTCGTTTGGCAAGTAACTATTTTAGCCTAAAAGTCAAAAAGTTACTAAAAAAAATTAAAAAGCCTATAACTTATACTAAAAAGTCAAAGATTCCATTTTCTCTCTACTTTTTACACATCTTTTTGTAAAAAGTCAAAAAGTTACCCAAACACACTAGTTTTTTTTTATCTCATATTTTAGCCAAAAAATTAAAAAGTTATTCAAATAGTATGTTCCCAAACGAGGCCTAAGTGAAGGCTAAATTTTAGTATTCATATTGCACAAATATTTAGATATATAGGAGGAGTATGACATGAGATATGAGCCTTAAGTCTATTAAAAAGAAAAATAATGCTATATGTATTAATTAGTGTACGTATTAGTGTATCAACTAGTGATGTGGCATAATTTTAAAAAATTTTAATATTTATAATTTGTATAATAAATAGAGTCATTAATGATATTATAATACTAATTAGTACACAAATATGTACACTAATTGATGTATATAATACCACCCTTAAAAAAAAATTCTTATCGATTGAATAACACAATAAATAATAAATATTTTATTTTATTTTACTTATTTAAATAATATGTAACGGCTAGTTTATTTAAGGATAAATAAGACAATATATCCACGTGGCAGTACGGGATGCATCAGCTTCCTCGGCAAAAAAGGAACTCTGCCTCGTGTGTGGGGCCCAATTAGCAAGAACGGCATAACGGTGTGTGTGGGCCCACCGTCCACAACCGGGCTTGCAATGAAGGGAATTTGTTTGTGTGGGCCTTAATGATCAAAGGCTAGCCCACGCCGGACAGTCAGCCGCCGAAAATGATTCCCTTCCTTCGGGCCCCACTCTCCACCACACAGAGTCTATACACAGTACCGGCTTCAGCTCAAAGCGACTGGTTGAAGCCGCCGAGCTATTGGGTTTTATATGTTTTTAAAATTTTAATTATTAATAAATAAATAAAAGTTTGTATTTGGAGAAGTGTCTCTCTCGTATTCGATTGGGTCGGTTTGTGGGGTCTACAATTCAACACTGCCAAGGTTTACGGATCGTAAAAATGAAAACAGTAGAAAGTTTTAGTTCAGTGGAAAAAAAATAAAAAAACATAACACACACACATAAAAAAAAAAAAAAACTTAAATGTTTTCACTTTTCAAAATTCACTTTCAAAAAATTTTACTTTTTTGTTTTTCATTTTTTTTTGTTTTCAATGAATTTTTTTAATATTTTAAGAAATTTTTTTAATTTTTAGACACAACTAATATAAATACATTTAGAAATTATAATAATTGTGAAAAAAATCTTCAAAAAAATCACTAAATATCAGAAATATAAAAATAAAAAATTCACTACGTTTTTCATATTTTTTGTGTATTTATTAATTTTTTAAAATATTTTTTCACAAATAATTTACTATTTAGATATATTTAATTAAGTCACATCTAAAAAAGTAAAAAAATAAATAAATTTTAAAATATTCCCTAAAAATAAAAATAAAAACATGAAAAACCAAGAAACTTAATTTTCAAATAACTTAATTCAGAAAACTGAAACCAAACATACTACTTGGTACCTCTTGAATTAAAAAAAAAAAATACAAATCAGCTAGCTTGCTTGGTTGTGTTTTTCCAAAAACACTTTTCAGAAAATTCTACTTTCTTATTTTCTGTATTTTTTTGTTTTTATTGAATTTTTTTAATATTTTAAGCAATTTTTTTTATTTTTTAGACATACCTAACATTAATATACCTAAAAAATAAAAAATTTATGAAAAAAACCTTTTAAAAATTTACTAAATACCAAAAATATTTTAAAAAAATACGAAAATTCAGTACATTTTTTATATTTTTATGTATTTATTAAAATTTTAAAATATTTTTTCACAAATGTTTTACTTTTTAGATACATCTAAGTAAAGTGCATCTAAAAAGGTAAAAAAAATGTTTAAAATTTTAAAAATATTTACTAAAAACAAAAAAATACGAAAACCAAAAAATTGAATTTTCAAAAAACTTAATTCAAAAAACTCAAACCAAACACACTGAATAATTTTATAATTTTAATATAATTATATTGATGTTTTTATTTTAATAAAATTAAAAGGATCGAAACTAATACAGATGTTAAATAAAATATATATTTTAATTTAAAAAATAATAATGCCATTTTTTATATGACTCGCGATTTCTAATAAAAAAGGAGATCAAATATTATGTTGAATTTATAATATTTATTATATTTTCTTTAAATCTTGAAAAGGTCGACTTAATTTACTCAAGAATTTAATTTCATTTCTCCAGTATCTATTCCGTGCCTTTATTTCATTTTGGTAGCAACTTGTACGTTTGTGGTCACAGTATAAATTGGAGTGAGGAAAGAACATTCAAACGGGGAGAGTTTCTATGTACGCACCCCAAATTCTCTCAATTTACATTATTATTTACTCAAGTCTTGTTTGGAAAATAAGGGATTGTTTAGGGTGTCCTAAATAAATGCACTTTTTATTTTTTTGAATTAAAAAGTTGAGGGAAAAAAAATGAATGTTTGGGGTAACTTTTTATCTTTTTATAAAAAAATGTGTAATAAAAAATTGTATAAATAAAGTGTGCAGTGGAAGATTTAAGTTTGATGCCTGCGGCGGCCCAGCCTGTCTAGTCAGAAAAATAATCAACTCCTTCGGGGCAAATAACTTTTGGACAATGATGGTGGGTCCGTGAGGGCCACAATGGGTCCCATTTTAATAATCTAAACCGTCAATATGTACAACTCGTCGATTATTATATGTCTGTAAAAAATCGCGTTGATCGGATATCGATAGTTATATGATCGGATTAGTTTTTTTCCAACAGTTAACTATCACACCATCGGTTTTGTTTATACAAAACTGATTTGATCATATAGTTAACGATATCCAATCAACGTGATTTTTTACAGACATATATTACTTGATGATTTTTATATATTGAACGGTTCGGATTATCAAAACGGAACCCTTAAGTGGGCCCCCAAGGGCCCAATATTACTATCAAACTAATAAACTTTACCTATGGAATTTTTTTTTGGCTACAAAAAAAGTGTATCTTTTCCTAGTTTTGGACTGTCATGTTGCTACTGCATTTGAAGTATAAATATATATAAAATATTTTTTTAATATTTTTTATTTATGAATAATAATATTTTCTTTTATTTTTTTTTATAATTTTTTAACTTTTTAAATTTTTTTAAGAATACCAAACTTGACCTAAGTTAAAGATCTATTCTGTACCTTTAGTTTACTTATTCTGTACCTTTATTTATTCTGTACCTTTAGTTTACCTTTAGTAGTATCCAGTATCTATTCTGTACCTTTAGTTTACTATCTATTCTGTTCCTTTAGTTTACCCCGGTTGGTTTGAGATGTTCTAAATAAGTACACTTTTTAACTTTATATGAAATATAGATTGAGTATGGGTTGGTTTGAAGTGATATTATAGAGAGGTGATGTGACTTGAATAAGATGATGTGATTTAAATAGGATAGTGACTTTTGACTTTTTTAATATATGCCAAACAAAGCCTTAGTATCTATTTAGTATCTATTCTGTACCTTTAGTTTACTTAGGCTAAATTTGGCATGTTTAAAAAAAGTCAAAAAGGCTTATTTTGGGAAGATGGTTATAATCAGCTTTTTGGTGAAAAGCTGATTATAAGCAGATTATAATCAGCTTTTTTGTGAGAGAGGAAGTTGGTAATAATCTAAAAATCAGATTATTACCAACTTGCCAAAAGAGCCCAAAGTCACTATCCTATTTAAGTCACATCATCTTATTTAAATCACACAACCACTCTAACACATCACTTCAAACCCAAACCTAACCCATATTTCATAAAAAGTCAAAAAGTACACTTATTTAGATCATCCCAAACTCTGTACCTTTATTTACTTAATTCTCTCAAATTCTCTCAAACAGGAGAGTTTCTAGTATCTATTCTGCACCTTTAGTTTAAAAGTCAAAAAATTATTAAAAAATTAAAAAAATTATAACCTACACTAAAAAGTTAAAGATTTCTTTTTCTTTTTACTTTTTACATATTTTTTTGTAAAAAGTGAAAAAATCATTCCAAACATACAAATTTTTTTACCTCATGTTTTAGCCAAAAAATCAAAAAATACTAAAATAGTATGTTTCCAAATAAGGCCTTAGTCGCCATTTGGTGTTGACTTTTTTAGTTGATTTTTTTGAGTTTGGACTTTTTAACTTGGGACTAAAAGGTTTGTTTGATTTGACTTTTTTGACTTTTGTAAGAGAAAAGTAAAATTATTATAATTTGAATGTGATATTTTGTCTTAACCCAACTACATTAGCCAAACAAAAGCTTAATTTATTTCAAAGTTGTAACGAAAGATTTATATTATATTATCTAAGGGTTTGTAATGATTTTTTTAAAATTTAAAATATTAATAAATTTTCATTATTATTTCATAATGCTTAAATCATATAATGAACAACTTCCATTACAACTATAGAATGGAAAGAATCTTAATCCGTTTATATCATATTCAATTATTTTAAATAATATTAAAATGCTTTTCCTCCAAGTGAAAAAGGAGACGTCTCCAATCTTCCTCTACTCACTTTTTTTCCAATCCTCCTCTAGATATGATGTTTGACTCACTAATCTGGCCATCACTGTCTTACCTTCTTTACTCTCAAGTCCAAAACATTAAGTTAAATCTTCTCACAGTTCGAAGGTCGACGCTAGATAGCATATTTGTTTCACGCTAGATGATCATCTCAACCTCAATATTCTATCTTGGCTAGAGGAGGTGGACTCTTCAAATTCCAAGTTGAAAGTTGTGGAATAATGGAGTTTTGAATGAGTTTGGTGACGATTTGGATCTATTTTTTTTTATTTGATTTTTTTAGAATTTTTAGGCTGTGTTTGATTCTAAAGGAAAAATTTTCAAATCGATTTTCAAAATTTATAACCAAACACATAACTCAAAATTATTCAAAAATTAATTTCAAAATTAATTTCAAAACTCATAACCAAATACATAACTCAAAATTCAATTCAATTTTTTTTTTCAAAACTTAAAACCAAATTCTTTTCAAAACTCTATTTTAAAAGAAACAATTCAAAAAAATATTTTTTATTTTGTTTTTAAAAATTATTTTTAGAATCATGATTGGAGTGTAAAGTCGTGCTTTGAGTTATGAGTTTTGAAAAGAGAAAATTTGTTTGGTCATGAGTTTGAAAAGAGTTTTGAAGTGTATTTTGAGTTTTGAGTTGTATTTTGAAATTTTTTGGATTTTTTTAAAAATATTTTAAAAAAATTTGAAATTTTATTTTTTTGGGGTAAATATTTATTTATTTATTTTAATGTGCACTATATTTCATACATTTATGTGCTCTATTTTTTTTAATATTAAAAAAAATTTAAAAAGTTATTTTTTATTTTAAATATTTTGTTTTTTTGTTATGTGTTAGTTATGATTTGAGTTCAGAGTTTTGAAAGTAATATGGAGGTTCGAGTTATGTGTTTGGTTATGAATTTTGAAAATAATTTTTGAATTAAGTTTTGAGTTATGTATTTAGTTACGATTTGAGTGTGAAATTGTATTTTGAGTTTAAAATATTAAAATTAAAAATTAAAAAATTTACAAAATGAAATAAAATAAAATGTTTAAAATAAAAAAAATTAAAAAATTAAAATAAAATTATATATTTAAAATAAAAATAAAATTTTCTTAAATATTTTTTAATATTTACAAAAAATAAATCCACAAAATTCAAAATACAACTCAAAATTTAACAACTCTTTTCAAAATTTCTTTCAAAACACTTTTCAAAACTTATAATCAAATAAATTTTTTCTTTTCAAAACTCAACTCATAATTCTACATTCGAATCACAACTCTAAAATTAAACCAAATACAACCTTAGTTTATTGACGTAATAATTCTTCCTGTGTAAATGTTTGTTTTCATCCTTTTGTGAGGGTTTTTTTCTACTCCTCTATCGAAGCTTTGATCCTTTTTTCTATGAAAATTTTTATGTCCTTTCAAGATCTTGTGATATCATTATATTAAATTAATCCGATTTTTATCGATTTTGCAATAAATATTTTCTTCTCAATCTAAAAAATGTTTTTGTC
Organism: Camellia granthamiana; assembly: GCA_036172215.1. NCBI lineage: Eukaryota > Viridiplantae > Streptophyta > Magnoliopsida > Ericales > Theaceae > Camellia > Camellia granthamiana. The sequence goes on along the minus strand of CM069916.1, from coordinate 48,012,219 downwards.
TTTTCTATTTTTTAAATTGGGCCTGGCTTTGGTCCAGTCCACCATCGGACTGGACCGTGTTGTTGGACCCGTGAGAGCTCACCACGGGTCCCGTTTTGAAAATCTGAACCGTTCAATGTGTAGAACTCTTCGAGACTATATGCCTGCAAAAAATCACGTTAATCGGATATCGATAGTTATGTGATCAAATTAGTTTTTTGTCAACCGTTAATTTATTCACCGTCCATTTTTTTATACAAAACTGATTTGATCACATAGCTATCGATATCTGATCAACGTGATTTTTTATAGGCATATAATACTCGAAGAGTTCTACACATTAAACGGTTCAAATTTTCAAAATGAGACCCGTGATAAGTCTCCACAAATCCAACAACACGATCCAATCTAATGATTGAATGGACCAAAGCCAGACCCTTTTAAATTCTAATCCTAATTTTAATCCATTAGCGATTACCCACAACTATGCCATTAAAAAACAATGTAAATTGATGTGACATGAGACATGGGAATCAAAACTCCTCTCAAAGGAAAATTGAGAGAATTTTTATGAAAAATAATATATAAAATTTACTTTTATACTTATTTACTAAGGCTAAATTTGGCATAGCCTATATAATCCATCTTTTTATCTTTTTTTCATCACATCACCTCTCTACTTTTTTGCACATCTTTTCGTAAAAAGACAAAAAGTACACTTTTTTAAGACACCCTAAACCAATCCAAAATCTAACATTGTTTAAAAAAATAAGTTTAGTTAACGATTGCAAAACATATAAAAATAAAATTATTTTAAATATTATAATAAATTATCACATCATTAAATTTATAAATAAAATTAACTTTTATTGTTTCTATTCACACCATTGAATGCAATTCCATTTAGACCCTAAATAATCAACCGAGATGTATAAAAAAAGGAACAATAATAATTAATTAAAAGAAAACATTCTTTTTGGTCGGGTGGGGGCTTTAAAAAGGTCCAAGTGATCCATGCCGTCGAATTTCTGACGAACACCGTTTGGTTCTCTCTTTCACCGACCATCTCACTCTCTCTCTCTCTCTCTCAACACTCTCCGGCAAGCTCTGAGAGGAGAAACAACATTAAATAGTATTACAGATTCAGTTTCTGGTCTCTATCAGTTTCTGGTGGGAAGGTGGTCGAAGTTCACCGCCACCATTTTCCTCCTCCCCCCCCTTTTTTTCCGCAAATCTTTCCCAGTAATCCAGCTCCCACTCAATTAGATTACCTCATAATATACAGATGTTGATATATATGTAATTGAGAGAGAGAGAGAGAGAGAGAGAGAGAGAGGGAGGGAGGGTATAGTTTTGGCATGAGATGAGATAATTAGCTCGTTCATTTTTCTTTGCTTCTTGTTTTCTATTCCTCAAACCTTTCCTTTCCTTTTCATTCCCTTTTCTTGCTTTTAAGATCTGATCTTTCTTTCTTGACAACCACAAGACTGTGTGTTTTTCTGAGAGTACAAAAAACAGTTTCTGGGCTTTTAGTTCAATTCCCGAGGTGAACTTTTTTGTCTTCCAACTGTTTGGCTTCCTTTTTTGTCTGGTTCAGTGGGCTTAAAAGTTACAAAAGAGATAGCTTCAAAAAGTTTCCTAATCTCTTCACTGATTGATGTAAGTAAGCTTGTCTCCAAACAGATCTGACCAACAAGTTTCACTTGGATTTGGATAGGGTACGTATACTGTAGATGATTATCAAAGCTTTGTGTTAATTATCTTCTTCTTCTTCTTCTTGTTTCTGGGTTGGTTTTACTTTTTCATTTATCTTAATTCCCACATGTTTGTGAGTTCTTGGTGTTTAAAAAGAATCAACTACAGTTTTTAAGGATATTTTGGTTGCAATTACATATTTTTCTCAAGAAGATTAACTATGGATGACTTCGACATATGGAATGGTTGAATCATCTAAGGGTTTTAATCTTCCTTTTGTGGTTTTATAGATTTGTATATCATCCATTTCTGTAACCTTATGAACCATTGCAAATTATTTTTTCATGTCCAAGATGGGTTCTTGATTGTTCATTTTCTATGTTCATTTCTCTCAAAGGATGCCTAATATTCTTTGTTTTAAATTATCAATCATGTAAACTATGTTGTAGTGAGAAAAATAAGTCTGATTCTCAATTATATTTTCTTCTTGTTCTTCTTTAACTCTCATAGATATATAGCTTTTCTCCTGATTTTGAGTCTTCTAGTCAGATCTCACACACATTAAATGTTAATGAATATCATTTTTTTACTAAAGAACATATTAAGAATAAAATACCTAGAAAAAGCAAATAGGATTGTTTGATTTTCAGTGATTTGAAACCATCAAGGCCAAGTGCAAAATTGCTGAAAACAATTTAAACTGTATGCCCTTGTTCTTGTTTATGGATGCTATACTTATTTAGTATAACTATGAAAGATTTCAATGGATCAACCGCAAGAGCTATTGAAGATATACATACGATGAGCCATAAGTTTCATATTTCCCTGATTTGTTTTTGTATTTTTGAGTGCTCGATCTTTGAATGTCGAAAAGTAAAGTTATTGAATTTTGATTACGCATTCTTAACTGTCATTCACTTTTATGAGTGGAGAAATTTAACACCTTTTTGTTTACCAGTTTCATGCCTCAAGCAAAAGCAAACTTGAGTAGTTCCATCAGCTCATCCAGTATCTCTACTCTCTCTCTCTCTCTCTCTCTCTCTCTCTCTCTCTCTCTCTATATGTATACACACACACACACACACACGAGTGACGAGTTGTTTCAATATATCATTTTGTTGTTTTAACTTTTCTTAAATTTGTTCTTTGGCTTTCAAAATGTACTGATTTTCCAGTAAAGTATATAATCCAACACTATCAGAATTTTGATTGTTGAAAAGTATTGAAATTGAGTAAGTTTTCATTACGTGCATGATATATCATGAATTGAAACCATTGCCAAGCTTGAATGTCTCTTTAGAGATGTAAGTAGATTGAACTATTGTAGTTAATTTGTTAAACAGCCTCCTTAATTAACTCTTCTTTGACCTTTGTTACATATAGTTAGGCTTAGGTTTAGGCTTATTTTTAGGCATAATGTTTGTATGTACTACGTGTTGTAATCCTTATATATTACATTGCTGTTTACTAGATTTAAATGCATGAAGATGACTCTTTTCGTGATTTAAGGCATATTGTCGTCCGACATTATATAAACAAATTTTATTTTCTTGATAGCAAGTTACACTAGGCTATGATAGTAGTACATCTTCTCTATATTTAAACTTTGAAAACTCTGTGACTCAATATGAAACACTAAATTGATGAAAGAAAATTCACATGAACAAAGTAAATTAATATTCACTTCCTTACGTGTGATGTTGCATGCAAGGTTCTAAATCGCGGTATCGGGTAACGTAACGGTATCGATCGCGGAGTATCGGTATCGGTAGTATCGATCGGTACGTATAGGGAATCGGGTGTCGCGGCGGTGAAATTTTAAAAATCATTTTACAGGTTTTTCAGCTTTTTCTTTCCCGTACCGTCCGAACCGGTGAGTATCGGCCCGTCGCAGCTTGTGTAACGGTTACAGGCTGATACGTACCGGGACTCGGCCGATACTCCTGCGATTTTCAATCTCAGCGGTATACCAACCTGTATCCGTCGCGGCACCCTATTTTTCCGATACGTATCGGCCGATACGTAACATATCGGCCGATATTTAGAACCATGGTTGCACGTAAATATATGTGCATATAAACAAACACGTTATTTATTATAACTTAGTTTCATAATAACATTCAAATCCCAATACACTACAAATTAAGAAAATTGGCATTTTATGTCATTACATGCGATATTCCAAATGGCTGATAAGAAGTGCAACGGAAAATGCAGGTTTTTAATTGCACTTGGGAGAGTATGAATACTTTTTCGCATGTCCCTCCAGGCTTTAGATTCCATCCCACAGATGAAGAACTTGTCGATTACTACCTTAGAAAAAAAGTTGCTTCAAGAAGAATTGATCTAGATGTCATTAAAGAAGTCGATCTTTACAAAATTGAGCCATGGGATCTTCAAGGTAGCATTTATTTTTCATGTTGGGACCCTTTGTCCTAAATCTCTTTGTCTTTTTGTTTTGAAATACTCACAACTGTTGCACAGTTCAAATTTTTTATAACTTGGGATTCTCATATAATTCAGTAATTGTGAATGTTTTGAGACAAGTAATATGGAAGTAGAGTGATTTAGACAAAGGATTCTTTATGTATATGGATACAAACATTTATACATATACATATTATTCTTTTAGCAATCTCAAGATATCATGACTCATCATATTGGCTTCTCATTTCTTCATTTGCCCTTTCTTCTCAATGAGCATGAACAGAACTTTGCAAGATTGGCACTGAGGAACAGAGTGACTGGTATTTCTTCAGCCATAAAGACAAGAAATATCCAACTGGAACTCGCACCAATAGAGCTACGAAAGCAGGATTTTGGAAGGCTACAGGAAGAGACAAGGCGATATATGCTAAGCATAGCTTGGTTGGCATGAGAAAGACCTTGGTGTTTTATAAAGGTAGAGCACCAAATGGACAAAAGTCAGACTGGATCATGCATGAGTATAGGCTAGAAACAAATGAAATTGGGACTTCTCAGGCAAGTACTAACTATGTGTACTTTGCATAATATATTGCTTGGCCTATTAAAGCATAAAATCTCTCTTGACAAACACCCATTTTTGACTGCCCTAAATTTGCATACATGCTGTACAATCTTGTCCTACATTTTATTTGTCCGTAGTTAATGTTTATACTATTTTTGATTTATCAAGTCATGCATGTATTGCTACACAATTTCACATACAGCTGTCTTTTGATCAAGTTAAAAAAAAAAAAAAAAAAAGAATAAAGGGAAAATCACTACTTAGCTTTTTATTGAATGAAGATTGCATGAAAAGTATCATGAATTGTTTATTGTCCATCTTTCTTAAAATTTTCATTAGCTTGTTATTAGCAATCAAATCAATGGGTTCTCCTCATCTTTATACTGTATTTGGTTGGGAGATTTTGGAAGGGATTTGGAAAAAAAAAAAGGAAAAATGTATGTAAAACTAGGTAAAATATAGGTATGTTTTATTCACATTTCACCTACCTTTTTCATTTTTCTTTCCAAATCTCTCTTCAAATCTCCCAACCAAACACAGTATTAGTAATTGCTACTGTGAAATATATACTCCGCTAATATATTTATTACTTCTTGCTAGTCTCATAAATGACAAATCCTGTATTAGTGGATTTTTATCATGTGCTAATATGATTCAGTAAAACACTTGTCTTGATGAGAACATATAGTTATGCCTAATTTTATTGCGGCGATTCAAACAGGAAGAAGGATGGGTTGTCTGTAGGGTCTTCAAGAAGCGAATGGCCACAACTCGCAAAATGGGTGAGCATGAGTCACCATGTTGGTATGATGACCAAGTCTCATTCATGCCTGATTTTGAATCACCAAGGCAGATATCTCAGTCTTATACTTCATACCATCACCATTATTCCTTCAAGCAAGAGCATGAATTGCAGTACAACAATACGCCTCATGACCCCTTCCTCCAGCTTCCTCATTTAGAAAGTCCAAAACTTTCACAGCCTACTGTCACTGAAAGCTGCAACTCAGTGGTGCCGTATGGTCTCAATAGGAACAATGGAAGCTCTTTGCAGTTATCAACACCCACACAAGAAGAACCATTGCAGCAAAGCAATCAGCAAAATATGAACTTATTTTACAGTAACAATGAGCAAGCAGCAGTGGATCAATTGACCGATTGGCGAGTACTTGATAAATTTGTTGCGTCTCAACTCAGCCACGAAGATTCGTCTAAGGATCATAATTACTCAAACAAAGCTTCATTTCAAGTGGGTGGAGTTGAACACATGAACATGCTAGTCAATGATTCCAAGAGCCAAGATATCGTTTCAGATTTTGCGTCGGTATCCACCCCTACTTGCCCAATTGATCTGTGGTAATAAAGCATACTTTACCAGTACCATCTAGAAAATATATATATATACATGACAGAAGGGGTATTGATACAGGTTGCTGTACATAATGAAACAAAAATGGTATTGTTTTAGGTGATGGATTTGTGCTACCCCTTGTACTGATAAATACTAGGGAGCTACTTAAACCAAGATGCCTATATATTACAAACAAACAACTATATTTTTAGTTGTTATGTAAGGCCAGGTGCCACTGGACTGAGTGTTGGATGTATTTTTCCTTTCTACAGTTTATTATAATATTTAAGAGTATGTTGAAGAACCCTCTTGTCTATTTAAATTATTATATTATACTTCTATAGCTGAACATATCATTTATAACAAGTTCTTACTATTTTATTTTATCAGCTCCGGTTGGGAGCTCGAAATTGTGTGCCCCTAATGCACACAATTTCCCAAAAAGGCAAAAAAAAAAAACACAAGGCAAAAATAAAAAAAATAATAAAAAAAAATTACCTGAAAAGGCAATTCGGGGCATTGTGTGCACACAAATTGTGTGCACAAATCATTTCTGTTTATTTTATTTTATCGCTTATTGTTTACCATGAATTATACAATCTGTACTCCCTTTATACACGTGTTCTTTACTATTTTATGTGCTTTAATGCTATTACACAATTTGAACATGTTTGCAAATGTCAAAATAAAAAGAAAAGATGGTTAAAAGACAGTCTAAGATTTATCTTGAGATTGCCATGAATTTCAGAAATTTGTCTGGCTAATACCATGCAGTAATGAACTAGTAGATGCAAAGTGATAGAGCATGCATGGTCATATAATTCTTGGATTGAATGGATAGATAAGACAAAGGCAAAATGCGGGTTGGACTCAGAATTGCACGAAATTTGGTCGATGGACGGACTACGAATTTTGGACAAATTCCATCATTTGGGCAATCAATTTCACGAATTTGCTGTGTTTTAAAAGATTTGAAACTTCAATTAGACTTCGGAATCTGATTCCGTCAAATATGTGGTTATCTTGAAAACATAGATTAGTAGTTTCTTTATTTTATTTCAATATTTTTATTTCCTGTAATTTTAGTTATATTACCTTATAAGTATTACTCATTATGAAACTATCAATTCTACTAAATTAAGTCTATTTTGCTTATAAATAATGGATACAAGTCTTAGGACTCTTAAGTTTTTGAGAACCGATTCTAAGATTGATATTTTTATTTTATTTTATTTTTATCAACAAAAGTCAATTATTAATTGTTAGATTAATACTTATGAAAGTAAGTATCCCCATCCTTAGTTGTTAAATTAACACCTATGAAAGTTAATCTTCCCGTCCTTACAAAACATTAAGGTAGCATTTGGTAGAGTTTTAGAATTATAATTTGATAATAGAGTTGTATTTTGAGTTTGTAAGTTTTGAAATTATGATTTGAGTGTGAAAATTTTGTTTGGTTATGAGTTTTGAAAAGAATTTTGAATTGAGTTTGAAATTTTTGATATGACATATGATATTTGATTTGAAAATTTACAACTCAAACCAAACACACAATCCAAAATTTTATTCAAAACTCAAAAAAAATTTAAAAATTTTGAAAATATTTTTTCTTTAAAATATAAAAACTAACAGGTGCCAATTGCCCCCCAAAAAAAAAAAAGAAAAAAAAAAACACTATTCCTGTCAACCACCCCAACATTCGGGAGGACGACCAGGTAAGCCAAATTTCAAAATTCAAAACCCCGCTTGAAAAGAGTTTTCAAAAGTGAGTGTAGAATTAATTTTTGAAAGTTGTATCCAAACACTATACTCAAATATGGGTGTGGAGTCATGATTAGAACTCCACTCCAAACGCAGCCTAAGTGTTTGCCTCCTAATTCAATTTCCTCTTTAAACAGAATTGAACCGATGACCTCTCTTTTAAAACTAAACCCTTAAAAGAGTCATGATAACTAAATAACATTGTTATCATTTCACATTCCACTACATCACAAAGGTATTTCATATTGAATTCTTTTACTTTCTCCATCTAATAGTCGAAAAAGAATTATAGTGATTTAAGTTAACAAGCTAGGAGGGCAAGACAGCGAAAAATAAAAGGGTAAATTACACTTTTTATCCTTTTTGTTTGATTCAAATTTCACTCTTGGATCCCTATTGTATTAAACAATTTGATCTCTATACTTTCAATCTAGTTTTAGTTGGTCCTTATGTTTAAGTCAAAGGTTAAAATTAACAATTTTAAAATATTTATCAATCTGTAAAGTGTATAGGTTGAAAAATTTAACAAGAAATTTGATGGAAACATTGAAAGTGAACCGAAAATGTAGAGATCAAATTGTTCAAATTAAAAAATAAAGATCGAAGTGAAATTTAAGTCAAAAAGTGTAATTTATCCAAAATAAAATTCAGTTTATGCATTGCAAAACTGCACAACAAAGTCAAACTCTCATTCGCGCATGAAACTATATCTCTTCCACGCAGAAAATGATATATAAGTCCACTTTCGAACTCGTTAAAATTTTAATAAATAAGTAGAAACATAATAAAACTCGGTTAGTTAGTTGGGCTTGTTTAATATTTATTTAAATAATAGAATAAATATATTATTATATATTCAATAATGTAAATATATGTATAAAAAATATATAGCATAAATATGTTATTTATAAATTTAAATAATGTAAATGTAAATAATAGCTAAATTTATTTATATGTAAATCATAACTAACTATAGATAATACATTTATATAACAATTGTAGTAGATATTATTATTTTGATAAAATATTGATTTTTCTTTTCGTATGTTTATATATATTATATATATAATTGTATAATCAAAGTTGCAATTATAATTTTAGTCTCATACGCAAGTATAAATTGACAATTTGTTTAGCTCGTGTACAGGCTCGAGCTCTAATCAAGCCTAAGCCAACTCAACTCAAACTCGATTTGTTAAATTTTTATTGAGCTTGAGCTCGAACTCGAGCTCATTAAAATCTTAATAAACAATAAAAAAAATTCACCAAAAAAAAAATACGAAAAATAAAAAACTCAATTTTTAAAAAATTAAATTTAAAAAATTAAAATCAAATAAAGGTGATTTTATCTTGGCAAGAAACATTTCCCTTTTGTGTGTTGGAAAATGGCAATTCATAATTTCTAGAATATAATCAAGTTGAGGGGTACACTTTCTTCTATGGGAAAATGTATTAAATTTTAGTAAGAAGTACTCTAGGCAGAAGAAATTAACAAAAATATTAAAGGTACGAGATGTTTTTCACTGCATTCGATGCACACTTTATCGAAATTAATATAATTTTTAATATTTTTACTTAGTCTTCGTTTAGTATTGATTTTTTTTGTGTTAAGATTTTTTTAATTTAGTTTTTTTAGCCTTATTTGGTTTAATTTTTATAAGAAAAAAAATGTAATGATTATAATTTAAATATAATATTTTATCTTATTGACTTATATAAATAATTTTATTTTTTTCTACTTGTTTAAGTCAAAAATCTAAAATCAAATGAAGTTTTACTGTCAAAATACTTCTACATCAGTCCCAATGTTAACAATTCTTGGGGACAGTCCTTAGATTTTGTCTTGGTAAATAGTCTTGCATAGAAATATGTAAAGTTGATTACGGAGTGGGAGATAGAAGAATGATTGTGATCGACACTCTTACAAGCCTCTCATAAGATTTTTATAAATTTAGACTATTTATGATATGAATTCTACATATATATATATATAAGTGGACCTCATATATATATGCAAAGTTAAGATCACTTTAGAGATATGGTGGTAAAGAGTCTTAAATATTTTCTGTGAGAGATACAATTTACTAGAATGTTTCTACATAGTCTTATTTTTATGACATTGTTTAGTGATTATTGTAAGTCAACAAAATTAATATCAAATATTTATTTTGGCATCAGCTATGCAACAGAGAAGTATATGGATGAACATGGCCAAACAAATCATTTAGGTAAAAAGTTACAGAGGTGAAGCCATTAGCAACTGAAGAAAGAAAATGAATTAGGTTGGTGAAAGAGGGACATTTTTAGGCCACTATGCAATAGTATTTGTAAAAATTTTCCTACTGATAAAAAATAAACAAATAAACAAACAATGCCAATACCATTTCCACAAAGAAACTATACATGCAAAGATTTTGTATATGAACCAAGAAATTCAGTGTCAAATGACCCTATTTTTAAATTGTTTTTTTCAACACATACCTGCATAAGAAAATGAATTTAAGATGTGGAACCAGCCTGCCAGAAGCTTCTTCAGTAGTGTGTGTGTTTGGCGCACGAGTGCGTGCCTATTTCTTCCATAAGTTTAATAAGTTGGTTGTACATCTCCAATTTTTTTTAACCTGGTACGAAACCTGAAACTGGAAAGCCAGAGCTGAGAAGCACAATGAACCAGAACTCTCTAAAAGACAGTGAAGTATGTTTGGAAAATTCGGATGGCTTTTAAATACCCAATAAAAGAGATTGAAAGTTTCACTGTCGTTATTACTGATAGTAGAACTAAGGAGCAAGAAATCATGTTGTTCTTAGAATGTTGTTGACCTGAGCTGAGGCATGAGTTTACTTGGGTTGAACTGAAATCAAACAATGCCAATTCTATAGGGGACACAATAATTGGGCGTGCTCTCATCAAACTCATTATTCACCATCCCTCTCTCCCAACCCCCCCACCCACAAGCATACACACAAACTGAGAGAGAGAGAGAGAGTTCTATAATCTTGGCAAGTGAGTGAGTGCTTTCTGATCTGACTAAGTTTGAGATGTGAAGTCTTGCTCATTGGCATTAGGGTTTGTTTGTTTTTTGATCAGTAAAAAGAAACCAAAAATACAATTACATAGTGAACTTTGTTAGTTCACATTCTTCCTCAGCCTTTTCTTCAGTCACTCATGATGAAAGAAACTGACTTTTTTTTTTCATTTTTCACGCATAAGAGTGTGAATGTGTGGACTCATTGTGTGCCAGTGCCGCTGCAAATTCAATAAACAAACAGACCATGCGCATTAATGCAGTGTTTGTATTTATGTGTTGTGTGTAATACATTATTAGGGTTTCTTAATTTCTGTTGTTTTGCAGGATAAGTAAAACGAATAATGATATGGTTGACCACATGTTACAAGTCCATGTGACAGTCCATCATTTGTATGTTTCCTTCACTTCCCAGATCCCAGACCTCCAGAGTCCTCGGACTTCCGATTTCTCAGCATTTCACGGGATATTTATCGGGCGGTTATTCAGTATTCTCAGAATATGAACACGTAGTGCTCCATAAAGTTTTGATTGGTAGAGAGACACAAGAGCCCACGATTTATGTTGGGGATGGGAAACAACATGGAGCTAACTAATTGGTGATTGATTTAGAGTATGAACATGTAGTACTCTAGAAGTATTGAATAATTTTTCATATTTATCATACTTTCATATGAGATCGCTGACATGTTTTTTTTTTTTTTTTTTATCAACAAAAGAAATATTTATTGATAAAAAGCTAACCGCGCAAGATACAAAGAGGTTACATCAATAAAGGGAAAAAATGTGTGCACTAAGCATCAAAGAGGTCATGTACACATATGTTGTGGGATTAAACAATGACAGAATACAAAGTCCGAGTCAACCCTCTCTCTAGCTTCACATAATACAGTTGTGTTAGGTGTACAGAAAAAATCAAACACTAAACACAGATGCGAGACAAATGTTTGCAATTACAAATGCGAATACTTTTTATCTCACATTTGTGCATTGTGGGTTCTATTGCACCTAGACTTTTTCATAATCATTTTCAGAAAAATCACTTCCAAAAAATATGTATAGACAACAACCATTATAGATCTGCCTACATTTTACTTGAAAAATTATATGAAAAGTGAGGTGCATTTTTCGGATAATTTTTCAAGCAAAAATTCATGATCGATAGAATTTCTCCCTAACTCCTTTGGTTTTCATTATGAGTGGGAACAATCTCCTAGGTAAAGGGTTGGGCATATGCACCTAAAAAAGTTATATTTTTTATAATGAAAAAATGATTTTTTTTTCTAAATGTGTCAAAAAAAATTACTTCTCTGTTTTGTCTGATGTAGAAGGATATAAAATGTAATTTGATTTAAATAATACTAAAACAAAATAACTAACTTTTTAGGCTTTTTTTTCTTTAATGGACATTTTTTCCAAAATTTAAATTTATTTTTTATTTTTTTAGTCTGTCTAATCAAATAGAGCCTAAAAGTGTCAAACTTTCTGAATTTAAATAATAATAAAAAAATGAGAAAAAATTTGATATAAAAATTATTTCTAAATATATTACATAATGATCCTGACACGAAAAAATCGATTTGTTAGTTAAAAGAGAAAAGAAAAAGTAATATAGTAAATTCTAATTACAATTTCTACACCTCTCTCTAATTATAAATTATGTTCAAAACACACAAATATATGTATATATATATATATGTAAATTCTTAATATGGAAATTGTATAAATTGTGTGAAGAGAATAGAAGAGAAAAAGAAAAGAAATGAGGGAGAGAGAGGGAGTCAAAACAGATAATCATGTACGATGTATATGTCATATGATACTACTGTTAAGGAGTGTTTGGAAATTAATTTTTTTTAATAATTTTTTACAAAATAAAATACAAAAAAAAATAGAAAAAAAAAATGACAATTTATAATAATTTTTTAATTTTTTTAAGTAAAACTTAAAATTCCGACAGTCTAACAAGCAGATATGCATGAGTTGTATTTTTTATTTTTTATTATTTTTTAGCAGGTGCATGAGTTGTATTGTAAACTCAATTTTCAGAGAGAGAAAAAAAGAATTCATGTTATCATGAGATATATTGGATATGAAAAAAGGAAAAAATGCTGACAGGCTGAGAGGGCACATGCCCCTGATAGGAAATGCTCGAAGGCCAACCAAAAAGGGGACAGCAATTTTCTTAGTCATTGATTGTTGTAGCACACTTTGTTTGGTTAAATATTTGTTGGTCCACTTGAAAAAATTGGATAAGTAAAGCTCAAGCAATTTCATTGATTGCTTTCTTCAATAGGTGGAGAATTGATGTATGAAAGCCTGTAATAAAGTAGAATTGTGCAGTACAATCGTTCGATAAAAATATATATATATATATTTTTTGTAGAATTTTATTATAAAACAAATTTCATTTTAATTTTTTATAATTCAGTCTCTAATGCTGTGTTTGGTTGGGGGATTTGAAGAGGAATTTGGAAAGGGAAAGGGAAAATGTGTGTAAAACTAAGTGAAATGTAGATATATTTTATTCATATTTCACCTAACTTTTTCCTTTCTCTTTCCAAATTCCTCCTCAAATCTTTCAACCAAACACAGCGTAAGTGAATGACCCTCTTGTCTATGGCACTGCTCTTTCCTTTTTCCTTTTAAATATTCTTTGCATAAATGATATTAAGATGACATATAATTATAGGAATGTACCATTATATCATTCTTGTACAAGTTTGTATTAAAAATCTATAAAAATAGTATTTTCAGGGAATAAAAATAGTTATGCCAAACATAACTTCAAAGAGCTAAATATTTTGTGCAATTTTTATTTACAGTTTATAAAAATAAATAAATAAATAACTTAAATAAACTAAAAAAAATTATTATTGAAAACCTTGGAGACAAAAGATTTTAACTTTATTTTTAAATCATCAGCTTCTAACTTGTAAAAAGTTACGCCAAACAGAACTTTAAAGAACTAATACTCTGAAGTGCATCGTTGAAGACAAGGCATAATTTCCTATCCAATGCTGGAAACAAGTGTTTGGTTTTTCTAATTCAATTTCATGCTCCAAAATATAGTGTCATCAAAAGGAATGTTTGTCATTTCTCCAACCTCAGGACACTAACTTAGGACTTAATCTCAATTACCATAATGACCAAATATCAAAACAGCATAGAAAACAGAGCAAAGTACTCGATAAGACTTGTTTGGGACCTCTCCCCTGCTTCATTACTCATTTGGACCAGCATGAGAACACTTCATCATTGCAAGAATGGTTCATTTAAATCTTTGTTTTCTATTTAAGTCTTGAAAACATGATGGTAATGGACAATGCTCCATATTCTCAGAGTTGAATTATCTCCACAAGTTTGGGGTCAAAAGGGCATATTCATTGTGCAATCTGTTCTTTCCCACATGTATTTACTAGATAACTGTCATCTATTTTGCCTCACAAAGACCGGTGGCTTCATCGCAGAACCCATCCCTATCAAGCAGTTTCTGCGGTGGAGCACTTAACAGAGGGGAGGAAGGAGTACCATAGGCATTGCGTCGACTGTTTCCACAACCCAGGCTCAGTCTGGTACTTATCCCGGTCACAGGGTTTGTGCCACTTGCATATTTGCAAAGAGCCTGCATAAATAAACCCAAATGCGAAACGTGTAAATGATGTGAATGTTAGCACATTGCAAGAATATTACAGGAAGAAAGATGGCGGCATATGTAAGCTAAACTGAGAAAATAATCAAAGAAGAATATGATGCAGGAAAATTTAAGCCAAAAATGACTCCAATAACTTCTCTTTTTTCTTTTTATTATTTTTTTTCATCATTCTAGAGGATTATCTTTAAACATCTACCAAGAAGAAGGCCCTACTTGGCTAAGGAAAGGCTACTTTTTAAGTGTTTTAGTCTCTACTTAGAAATCAGATGGCATGGGGATGACACTTTCTGCGTGTGGATCAAAATCTCTCATATTGAACAGGTATGGATGACACTAGTAACCATTTCCACATATTACAGCTACGAGGTGAGACTTAATTATTACAAAAATAAAACTATCAAAAATTAAAAATAAAGGAAGATAACACTTATTTATCTACATTACTTCCCATGACTTGGCCACTTTTTGCGTAGAATGCCATTTATCCATTCATTTTTTTGTGACCATCACTAGGGCTATCATCTACATAGATCAATTGTACCAATCCATTATGCTAAGCATAATTTATGTTTATAACACACTTTGATCTTCAGATAGGCACAATTCAATGTTGATTCTCACCCCAATCTTTTCTTTTGATTAACCAAATTGATCCAATTAACTAAATTGGCTCAGTAAATATCCAATTCAGTTGAAAAAACTTTAGGTACTCAAAATTGAGCATCTTCAACCAGGCTAGTTGTCAACAAACAAATAACTTATGCAAGTAGCGGAGGACAAGCCCTTGAGAACACGCTCAGTGGTCATTTGAGTTTCTCATCAATTAACAGTTTGTTTACTCAGATAACCAATACATTAATCAATATTACAAAATATTAACAAATACAAGGTTATAATGCTTCTAAAAAAGGCCACTTATTTATGGTCCTACATGGATGGATAGATCTTTGATCCATGCATTGAAAAACTTGCAGAATGTGAGGTCAGTTGCTTCCGAGAATTTTAAACGTGTATCTGTGGTCTGGATGGATGCTCATCTAGGTCAACTTGTGACAACAATTTACCTCATTAATTGCCTGCTTGTGTGCAAAGTCATTGATCTTGTGAAACTGTCAAACAGCCACAGGCTTTGGTTGAAATAGGCTCAAAGAGATGGTTTGGGCTTTCTAATTGGTGTCTAATTTCTGCATGTGCCATTGTTTTAGGATGCTATATGCTTTATTTATTAATTTTTTTAAGATTTTCCATCGATAGAACTCCTTAAGTTGTTTCCAGTGATGGAGCTTATTACTGTTTATGGGTAGAATTAAGAGATTCCATAGGCATGATTGTACAAAAACTACATTGTATTCTAACTTCAAGACTTATTTATTCTACAAGATGGAAGTGACAGTTTCTTCCGATGCAGTCTGTGGACGATGCTGGCAAATACATGACTGTTTCTTCTGGTCAACTTGAATGCAACAACTTACATGTTAAATAGATGTTAATGCACGGTCAAGAAATTTTCCAAGGTTGATGATTAAGCAAATCAGTATTGGATCCAATAAATTAACTGTAGCGAAATTGTACCAGTTTCTGGGGAAGATCCAAAACAGCATCACTGAAGTCAGCACCTTCAATAACAGCACCTCCAAGATCACTACGGGTGAGAACCGTTCTAACAAGGACAGCATTTGTAAGATTGGCTTCATTCAAAACCTATTGGGACAGTAAACAATGTATATTGCATTAGTCAATTGCTCTGAAGCAAAGAGTTTCAGCTAAGAGTAATTTTAGATAATTGTTACCATGTATAACACTAAAAAAGGTTAAGACCTCCTTACAAGAATTCTCATTGATTATAATTAGCAATTCCTTTGTGATTTGTAATTAAAAAAAACCTTTACACATGAATATTGATCAATGTTTGAGTCGCCTTACCATACGATCCATCAATGTGTCACTCAAATCAGCGCCTGTAGAATTGACAACAGAATTTAAGACCAGAGAGAAGAAGAAGAAGAAAATAAATGAAATTGTGGATATTCTTAGGAAAATACAACAATAGATATTTCGGATCATGGATTTGTGGAGGGAATTTTTTTCCCTTACATTTTCCTTTTCCTCCACAAATTCATGATCCAAACATAGCCTAGATGATATTGGTCTAAGAAAACATGCCATTCAACATCGTGTTGTGGACTCCACCTGAAACATTGATCTACAATGTTTATATGGTTATTGTGGAAATGAAGAGCATCTATTTACCTGTAAAATTTGCCTTGTATGCAACAGCTTTCTCTAGGTATGCACCATTGAATGTTGACCCACTGAAATCAGATTCCCTCATATCGGCAGATGTGAAATTGGCTCTTCTGTATCAGCCATTTAGGTTGATTAAAACATATGATTCCACTGAAAAGTTGCAGTATTGAATTTCAGCTACTATTATTTAGCCAACACTTCCAACACAAATTAGGCTAACTCATTCAAAGTTACAATTCAATTTTCACCGCTACATGTTGCGGCTTCATCTAGCTCATACTACCCAACATTTTTAAGCAAAATGGCAATTCAACAATGAACACAATAGTTCACAACATGACGCCATTATTTGATTTCAATTATTTTGAACTTATTTTGTCCTCCCCTACTTCAATTTGCTGTCAAACATAGATAAAGTGCTAGGCAACATCAATGCAAAGGCATTATATTTCATCAATGGGCGACAGATGAAGACACTCGCCTGAAATTTTCATTCACATGAACTGCTTTCCTGCATGACAAGAAACATTTTAGTATTTAAAAGAAGCCCAATTTTAATAGGTCTATATTAAATGCAAATTTGTCTTAAATGATGTTAGTTATAACTTGAAGCGGTGTCAAATCAAAGTGGTTTAGCCTAAGAGATGATTCAAAATAGCCCAATTTTGATAAATATCATTTTCAATTTAATGTAATAGTCTTGTTTACGACTCAAAATTATTCCGAAAAAGGTGTCTACTGTAGCCCTTATCTTAAGGATGTTTTTGAATAATTGATTTGTGGAAGGATTTATGGGGGAAAAATATATATATATATATATTCTAATAGACACACTCCTTTAAAATGTACATACCATATGCACCTCTAGTTTTAGTCATTGGGTATAAAAAATAAATATGAGCCATTGATCAAAACCACATTAAATCGAAAGCAATACTACTTTGGGGCATAATCGAAATCTCTTTGGTCATAGCCAAAGCTACCACAACGAGTCATAACCAACACGAGTCATAACCAATTTTAATTTGACAATTTATCAACTCCACTCCACCACCACAATGGCAAGCAACAAAACACAACAATATAACCAACACCAATTCGAACCATAACTTGCATATATAGTATGTCCTATGTATATTATAGCATGACCCTTTATGGAGGGAAAGGAAAATGAAAAGAATATATATATAAAATAAGGCATGAGCAAAATTTAGTTATTTTCTTGACTTGTACAAATTAAACACAACTTTAACGCTATGTTTGGTAACTTAGGAGGGAAAAGAAAAGAAATGATTACTTAAGTAATAAGAGAAAAGAAAAGAAAAGAAATGATTGTAATTTCTCTCCTTTTTGTTTGGATAAGTAAGAAATAAAAGAAAAGAAATGATTGTGATTTCTCTCCTTCTTGTTTGGTTAGATTTCATTAAGAGAAAAGAAAAGAAATTATTTTATGTTATATTACCAAAATAACCTTTTTATATTTTCAATCATTTTATTTCTTTTATTTTTATAGGGGTAAAATTGGTATTACGAAAATATAAACATTTGTGGATTTCTTTTCTCTCCCAATCTCTCCACTTTTGGGAAGATTGAAAATAAGGGTTATGAGAGAAATGAGTTTCTCTCCATTTCTCTCTATTTCTCCTCATTTCTCTCCACTTAAGATAACCAAACAAGGAAGAGAAATATATTTCTCTCTATTTCTTTTCTTTTCTCTCCAAATCACTCAATCCAAACACAGTGTAAAAGAAATATATAGACATTTTTGTGTGAGAAATGGACCTGAGATCTGCAGAACCAAATTGAGCGGCCGATCCAATCCCAAATTCGCCTCGAGTCTCAGCTTCGAACTTATTGAGATCGGCAAGGGCAGACATGTTGGTGCCGAATGTTAACACTGCAGCTGCCAATGCTGTTGAAACTAATCTTCTCCACTTCTTTGATTCTTCTGCAAATGGAATTAGTGCTAGAAATTTTTTTATGGATAATTCAGTTAGTTTGGGACTAGTAAAAAGAGTGGAGAACATGTGAAGAACTTACTGTGAATACGATCTTCATAATCTGACTCTACTTGACAGCAGACTAGGAATGGTTTAGAGGAAGGCTTGAGAGGAGGATTGATGATAAGCCTATTAGAAAAAGTAGAAGAAGTTGGTGATGAGGATGAGATGTTTATGGATTTCATGGGTAGTAGAGAGATTGAAGTGAGTGCCATTGTTGTGATGATTATGAGGCGTCTCTTTACCTCTGTTTAGAGATATACAGAAACAGAGAGAGTCTAGGGAGATGAGTCTCGCAACCACAGTAAATTATCTTGTTGATCAGGATTGGTAATGGATGTGCACACGTGTGTTCTTATGTTTTTGGCTTTTCGGATGCCACTTGGATTTCTTTTGATTATGCCGAATAATAATAAGGAAAATTCTATTGTATACGAGGGATTTTGTATAGTCTAAATAAATATGTTTTTTTAATTTTTTATAAAAAATTATAAAATATAAATTAGATTTGAAGTAATATTATAGAGAAGTAATGTGATTGAAATAAGATGATTATGACTCAAATATAATAATGTGTTAAGAGTGGTGATTCATCCCACTAATTTTTGGACCACTAATAGCTCTAAAAAAAAAAAAAAAAAAAAACCAAACTCAAGCCAAAATATCACATCACTTTGGTGGGGGCCACTGTGCCACATCATTAGTGATGCTCTAGAGCTCCCAATTTAGTGCTCTAAAACATTATTCATGTGTTAAAATAACATGTACTATTTTAGCACATGCTAAAATAGCATGCATCTTTAGTTACATGTACTATTTTTTTCTTTAGTTATAATTAATTTTCTTCTTTAGTTATGATATTATTTTGAAATATTTGGTTATGACTTTTTTGTATTTGGTTATGACCTTTTTTTAGTTAGGGCATCTACAACAGTTTATCTTTTTTTTTTTTTAATATTAAATTTGAGTAAAAATTTCATTTGATATTAAGTGCTCTAATAGAGGAGTTTAACCTTATATCAAAATACCGATCGACTGGGCAGATGTTCGGCCGATCGACTGGCTAGTGTATTTTTTCAAAAAATTTTGCCTATGGGTGGTCATCCGAGGGATATTCGATGATGAAAATCCAACAGTTATGAATAGTGATTTGAAGAAGCTCCCGACAATCCTCAATTTGGTGAAAGATTTTTAATATCCTCGATTTAATACTAATCTGATGAAACCATTGGAGTAAAAAAAAGATTATTTTTTTATCAAATTTAAATTTAATGAAAGAATTGATAAACCATTAGAGATGGTCTTACGACTAAGAAAGTATGGAGTTATGTACTTTTTTTTGTAGTTATAAAGTGCATATTGTACACACCCTTTAAGGAATGTGTTCTATAGTCTTTCCAATAATAATAATAATAAGGGTCTTGCTAATAAATGCTTCTACGATACAAGTAAAAGACAAACTTTGAAGAACACGAGATATTTTTACTAAGGCTCCGTTTGTTTCAACTTACAATATTTTACACAAAAAAATATATATTTTTCTTGTAAATTGATTTTACACAGAAAAAGTTTTTTGTTTTTCGATGTTTATTTGACACTTGAAACAAAACATTTTATTATCTCGAAGAGAAATTTTGATTCAATAAAGTGTCATTTATGACTTTTTAGTGAGTTAAGATATTTATTTGAAAAAACTAACTGTGTTAAAAATTTAGTGAGTGAGAGTCAACGTTATGAAAATTAACTTACGAAATTTTTAAAAATAAGTTAGTATTTTTTTAAAATGATTAAAAAAACTATTTTACTTGTTTTTTATTCAACCAAACAACGGAAAGTGAGTAAAATATTTTTGACAAAAATATCTTATGTCAAAACAAACGGAGACTAAACTCATACATTTTTTAATAGTTTTACATATTTTCAAGATATTTTATACACACTTTCCAACATTAAACAATATATTGAAGACACTTGTTAGTATTTGCCTAATAATGAGCACTACAAAAAAATTAAGGTTTTAGAGACCAAAATTTAGGGATAAAATTATTTTTTAGGGACTAAATATTTTTGTTGCGAAAAGTGTTATTATATTTTTAGTAACGAAAATTGGACATTAGTAATGAATTATTATCTTTTTGGGACCAAATTTTGTCTCAAAAAATAAACCATTTTGAGATTAAATTATTTTGTCTCTAAAAAAAGTGAGCTTCTTAGTGACATTTTCAATATTGTGTCACTAAAAGCCTTATTTTTTACTTTTCGGGACGACACTTTAGCGACCGTGCTCACAACGATATAAATTGGTCCCTAAATTTCTTTTGCAACAAAATTTTCACTTTTAAAGCCTAAAAAATTTAGTCTCTAAAACTCTTATATGTTGTGATGGAGGACTAGTTACACTCACATGCTGAGGTTTGAAAAAAAAAAATATAGGTTTCATAATTTTTTCATAATTCAATTGATCTCTTTTTAATAAAATTAAAGAGATCAAAAGATGTTGCGAAAATATAAAGTTAAATCACGAAAAGCATATATTTTAATATAAAATAGATGAAAACACCACTTTTTCAAATATGTGCCTAATAAATTATCAATGAAAAAAGAATTAAGCGGCATCTAAATTAAAATATTAAAAAAATTTGATGTAATTATGTCAAATTATAAGACATGCTGTACTAATTCCAAACTATAAGAGAGAGCAGCGTATTTTACCCCAATAAGAACTATTGCATCTGTCTAGGAAACAAAGGCTCGAGATCAAAGTCTAAAATTGGTTACGTTTTCAGAATTTATTTTATGAAAAAATTTCAAACACTAGTTCTAATACGGAAAAATTAAAAGCGTTTATTATATTTCTATGATTTTTCTCAATTCCAAGGCAAAAATAATTTTGAAATTTTGGAAAACATTTTATTTTGATGATCTTTATCTCATCTTTGGATTATTTGAGAAGTTGGTTAAATTGCATTGCTAACTAGGAAGCAATTGGCTTGTTTGCGTTGAAGAAACATTTTTTCATAATATTTTGACGGATGCAAATGAATTTAGATGTGGATATTTTTCTGTAGCAAAATATTAGAAAATTAATTGTGTATATTTTTAAAAAAATTAATTATTTGTGATGGTAATTTGAATATTGCAAATGACTATTTTTTAATAAAAATATTTAATATTTATTATGACCAAAAGTTATAGCGTGTTGGACAAAGAAATCGAACTAAGCTCTATGCTCCACTCTAACGGAAACTCCTTCAAATGCATCTGTTGTTGATGATGAACCAAGTGGGACAAAAGGACAATCGGTGGCACTTGACCTAGAATCACCTAACGGTGGTCTACCAACTATACCTAATTGTTGGCACATAAATTTTAACTAAATTTATGACACGTATAGAACTTAGGGCAAATTACACAAATAATCCCTATAGTTTAGGACTTGTGTCACTTTAGTCCCTGACTTTTCAATTGTGACATATTTGACCTGAATTTTGAATCTTGTTCCAAATAAGGACAATTGAATATATAATTAGATTTTTCAAGGGTAAAATTGTCAATTTGATAAAATATAAACTAATTTGACAAAAATAAATGTCAAACAAATATTTTTAAATTTTTAAAAATTATTTCTACCTACTAAAAATAAAATTATATAAAATTGATAAATCTTTTAGACATTTATTTTTTTTTACCAAATTAATTTTTATTATATGTTTGGATGATAATCATGTAAAATTAATTTTAAAAAATTAATCATGTAATGTTTATTAATTTTACATAATTTTATCATTGGTGGATAAAAATAATTTTTAAAAAATTAAAAATATTTTTTTGACATTTATTTTTGTCTAATTAGTTTATATTTTATCAAATTGACGATTTTACCCTTGAAAAATCTAATAATATTTTCAATTGTCCTTATTTGGAACAAGATTCAAAATTCATGGTCAAATGTGTCACAATTGAAAAGTCGGGGACTAAAGTGATACAAGTCCTAAACTATACGGACTATTAGTGTAATTAACCCTAGAACTTATGATAGGAAGGTTGTAGGTAATCGCTTTCTAAAAAGATTAATATGATCCGTTGAAGTGCATAAATAAAACGACATATCTCAACGACGTTATTCAAGATATTCAAGTGACACGTGGAGCCTACAAAAGATGACACCTGTAAAGCCTACAACAACGACACCACACAAGATGAAATTCCAAAGATCAATCCGGTTAATCAGATATACGATTAATCAGATAGTGCTATTATTCAAAATTCAAATGGCGCTATCGTTCAGTTTGAAATTCAAATTGAGGATGAGACATTCTTATCACCTGGATGGCCCTCTATAAATACGAGGATCATCACACAAGATCGGGGAGGAGAAAAATCAAAAAGTAAGAATATCAGAGAGAGAGAGAAAGAAATCAAGAGCTAGAAGAAAAGAAGCCTATAAAACTCAAGAAACTACGCTACAAACGTAGAATGGCGATGAATAGGTAAAGGGTTCCAAACCCAAGAATTGCACTTTGTATTCGAGGGTTCAAAACCCATAACCATTTCAATAAAATATTTATTTTTCTTAAATTATCTTTTGTTATTTATTTTGCTTTTCATTAATTGGAGGTTTCATTTATATAAAATGTGTAATTAACGATCTGGAATACAGATCGGAAATAGGAACCTGCTATTCAAATAATCAACACTGTTTAGTCCAAAAACCTAAGCAGTGGACATTTGTAACATAAAATTTTGAAATGTGTTGAAACACTTCATGTTTTAAAATTTGTGTCTACAAATCTTGACATGCCCAGTGGTTCTGAAGAACAAAATATATATATATATAGTTAAAACTTACTGACGTATTCTTTTGTTATAGGAATGCTGAAGCAACTGTCAAGAGACAAACCTACACTCCAGTGGTTCTGAAATCACCAAGGGTAGAGATAGCACCCATCACCCCGAATGCTCTTGGCTGTCCCAAAGGTAGAACCAACGAAATCCTAGAAAGATGCACTTCTTTCCCCTATCACCCAAGGGGATCCGGAGCGAAAGCTCTTGGTTGTCCCGTAGGTAACTGGTGTGACGAAGAAAGTCACACTTCTCCAGAAAGCTGAAAGTTTGAGAAAGATTACTGAAGATTATGTGAAAACGTCGAAACAATACACAATCGTGAGAGCCACAACCCGAACAAAGAGCTTTCTAATTCAGGCAAAGGAGGCTAATCAGTTTGTAACTATAGCCTTTGTTGCAGCTTCAACGGGGACAACAAAAAATGTTGTGGCCCAACTACTCAAAAGGGTAGAAGACTCCATTAAAATGGCGGAGTCTGCCCAAAAGAGGGCCTCTGTTGAAAACATGGCCATCATTAGGGCTATTGGAAGAAGGGTAATGACCCAAACTCCTGTTGATGGAAAAAAAGGCCCCTGTTGTTGAAAAAACAGTTGCGGCCTACAAACCAACAGTTCTGTTCAGAGCACAAAATCGGTCAAACCAAATTTCAATCAACTCTCAGGAGCCAAAGGAACACTCGTTGGCTCGACAGGGTTCAAATAAGGAACACCCGTTAGCCTGACAAGGTTCGAATAAGGAACACCTGTTGGCCGGACGGGATTTGAATCAACATCAATTGCTCCGCCCTAAAATGTAGGGACTGTTTTGAAAATTCATGAGGAATTTGCAAAAACGCAAGCAGTTCTTTCTATGCCCCTAGGGGCTCGACTTGATATGTCATCAAATGGTCCCGTTTCGAAAAGACAAAGGCGAAGAAGAAATAAGGCCTTAAAGAAACTGGAACTAAGGCCTCGTTTGGAAAGTGGCTTTTTTAGATAAAAAGCCAAAAAGTCGCTAAAAAAATCAAAATGCCAACAACTTATACCAAAAAATCAAAGATTCTCTTTTCTCTCTACTTTTTGCACATCTTTTCGTAAAAAGTCAAAAAGTCATCCCAAATATACTAGTTTTTTTTATATCATATTTTAGTCAAAAAGCCAAAAAGTTACTAAAAAAACTTGTTTCCAAATGAGGCCTAAGAATAGTGGCAACAAATGGTATAGGAGCCATTGAAAGGGTTTTCTCGAAAGATGAATGCCAAAAACAAATTGAAAGTCCTGTTTTTGTTGGAAAGTCAAAGGTGGAGGAGAGTAAGCAACTCTTGGGACATATTTCTACTTTGATTGAACTATCTATGGAGGGAATAAGAAAAGGGCCTATAACAAGGTCCATAACCCGTGAGGTTTAAAACAAAGCATCGCAGTCAGATGCTTCAAAATTTTGAAATATATTAAAACACTTCATGTTTTAAAATTTGTGTCTACAAATTCTAAAATTTTATGTTACAAATGTCCACTGCTCAGTTTTTTGGACTAAACGGTGTTGATTATTTGAGTAGCAGGTTCCTATTTCCGATCTATATTCCAGATCGTTAATTACACATTTTATATAAATGAAACCTCCGATTAATGAAGAACAAAATAAATAACAGAAGACAATTTAAGAAAAATAAATATTTTATTGAAATTGTTATCGGTTTTGAACCCTCGAATACAAAGTACAATTCTTGGGTTTGGAACCCTTTACCTATTTATCGCCATTCTGCGTTTGTAGCGTAGTTTATTGAGTTCTCTAGGCTTCTTTTCTTCTAGCTCTTGATTTCTCGCTCTCTCTCTCTCTCTCTAATATTCTTACTTTTTGATTTTTCTCCTCCCCGATCTTGTGTGATGGTCCTCATATTTATAGAGGGCCACCCAGGTGATAAGAATGCCTCATCCTCAATTTGAATTTCAAACTGAACGATAGCGCCATTTGAATTTTGAATAATAGCGCTATCTGATTAATCGTATATCTGATTAACCGGATTGATCTTTGGGGTTTCATCCTGTGTAGTGTCCTTGTTGTAGGCTCTACAAGTGTCATCTTTCGTAGGCTCCATGTGTCACTTGAGCATCTTGAATAACGTCATTAAGATACAACGTCGTTTTATTTATGCACTTCAACGGATCATATTGATCTTTTTAGGAAGTGATTACCTACAACCTTCCTATCATAGGCTCTATACATGTCATAAATTTAGTTGAAATTTATGTGCCAACAAATGCCCCTCGTGACTTGCACAAGTGAATTTTCTTAACTGTGCGAGTCATGACAATTTGGCACTTTTATCTGGATGATCTTTAAGTCTTGGATGGGATTATTTCTTTGCTTTGGTCTCTGGCCTTTTTTGTTTGTGTTTTTTTTTTTTTTTAGGTCATCATGGATATTGATGGGTAAGGGACAAAGATTTAATTGGACATTTCCTTTTGTGGGCCTCCAACTTGCCATCATTTTTTTTTTTTTTCAAGTAGATTTTTTTTCTAGGCCATCATAGATTTTTCTAGACCATCATGGACCTTTTCTTTTTCTAGGCCACCATTTTTTTTAATTGGGCCTTTTCTTTTGTGGGCCTCTAACTTGCCACCATTTTTTTTACAGCAAATTTTTTTTCTAGGCCATCATGGATTTTTTTTAGGCCATCATAGATCTTTCCTTTTCTAGCCTACCATTTTTAATTGGGCATTTTCTTTTGTGGGCTTCCAACTTGCCACTTTTTTATTTTTTTATTTATTATTTTTTTTAGGATCAGATTTTTTTTTTTTTTTTTTACATCATATATATATATATATATATTAAGAGTTTGTCTAAATGGAATAGGATGGATTGGCATTGGTAGGACTTCTAATCCTACACAAACTCTTGCTTCTTTGGAGTGTTTCAAATCCTACCTAAACTCTTGCTTCTTTGAAGTATTTTAGGAGACCACTACCTCATTTCTTAAACAAGAATTTTTTTGCTTTATATGACACCTATCCATGCATACAACCCATATATTTTGCCTGTAGCTTTTTTTTTTTTCCTCCTAGCAGATTGTTTCCAGCAGCCTCTTTTTTTTTTTTCTACGGATTTTGTGGTGCATATTAGGTCTTCATTATTTTAGTATCTTTCCAGCAGCAATTGTTCTTTGAGGATATAAAAGATTACCCTCCACTCCCCTCATATCAGGTTTGCTTTGCTTCTTTTCTTGCTCATCTTTCTTATACTTCTCTTCTTTCAGCAGAATGAACATTTTTTTTTTTTTTTTGTGTGAGGTACAGCAGAAATCTATTTGTTGTTGTGATGTTTAGCAGCATATATATATATATATGTGTATACTATATATATATATTTTTGCTGCCAGCTTTTAAAACCATGAGACCAAACAAAGATTTCTCTCTCTTTTTTTTTTTTATATGATGGCAAACTGCCACGAAGATATATGGCCTAAACAGAAACAGCCCATTTTGCTAGCCCATAAATCCACGTAGTTCTTGAAATCAGGACAATCATGTAAGCAATTTTTTTTTTAGGACCAAACAACTTCTTTTTCCTGTGCTTTAACTTCCACAAGATCTTCTTCTTCTTTTTTTATTTTATAGCATCAATTTGTTTGTTGCTATGCTATTTGGCAAACTCTATTATATATATATATATTTTAAATGGCCTACTTGTCGAACCACAAGGACTTTGCATGCTGTACACAATCTGATGCTATGTTATATCACAAGACTTTATATCTTCGTGGCAGCATCCTTTTATTTAGCTTGGCCATCCAGGACTTTGCATGTTGTACCTCTATCATTCTTCTTCTTCTTCTTTTGTGTACAGGACAATCTGATGCTATTTTATAGCATCAATCTGTTTGTTTAGCAGATTTATTTCATGAACTCACCATTGAATGCTGTGCTTTTTATATGATGGCAAAAACTGCCACGAAGATATATGGCCTAAATAGAAACACCCCATTTTGCTAGCCCATAAATCCACATAGTTCTTGAAATCAGGACAACCATGTAAGCAAATTTTTTTTTTTAAAGACCAAATAGCTTCTTTTTCTTGTGCTTTAACTTCCACAAGATCTTCTTCTTTCTTTTTATTTTTTTATTTTTATTTTGATGAAGCTAAGACCTCTTTTTTTACTTAGCCCTATAGCAGAATTTCTTTCTACATGAGCCCCCTTTTTTTTTTATTACACATATATAACCTGAATGAACCCCCTTTTTTCTTTTTTCTTTTTTTTACCTTCCAGCAGAAAATTTTTCTCCATGAGCCTTTTCATAACCCATATGAACCGCTTTTTCCTTTTTTTTTTCTTTTTTTTTTTTTTTTCATATTCAAGCAAAAAAAAATTATTATGTATATAACCTGCTATCATTTTTGTTAAGCAAATATGGCCTAGATATGAATAAAGACAGTCCATTTTGCTAGACCACAAACCCAAATAGTCAAACAAAGACCGTTTTTGAAGTCAAGACAAGCATGTAAAGATTGAAACAACACCTTTTTTTTTTTCCAACAACAGCAACCTGTTTGTTGCTATGTTATTTAGCAGATTTTTTTTAATAGCCTGTGTACAAAGTCCTTACTTGTGGATATGACCAAGGAACCTACTGCTTGTATCCTTGAACAAATGAGGAACAATGGACATTAATTATCGACCAGCAAGATCCCAAGTTACAAAACCTGCTTTCCTTTTGACTTCTTTGACTAAACCCTCACAAATTTTCAGCCCCTTTTGTAGAATTTTTTTTAAAATCTAATCTAATCAAGGCCTACCCCCTCGTGATTCGTGCAAGTGAATTGTAACTGTAGGAATTATGATTTTTTTTTTTTTTTGGCAATTATTTCATGTCTTTTTCCCTCTTTTACAAGCAACCCGCAAGGCGTCAGAGTTTGTTTGCAGGTATCACTACCCTTTCCAACTTAATGGCAATGAGTGGCTTGAATCCTTGGCAGTGATTGTGTCCTTTCACCCCAATGGCTTGAATTCTTGGTAGTGATTGTGTCCTTCACCCCAATGTCTTGAATCCTTGGCATGGCTTGAATCCTTGGCAGTGAATGTGTCCTTCACCCCAATGGTTTGAATCATTGGCAGTGATTGTGTCATTCACCCCAATGGCTTGAATCCTTGGCAGTGATTATGTCTTTTCACCCCAATAGCTTGAAACCTTGGCAGTGAATGTGTCCTTCACCCCCAATGGCTTGAATCTTTGGCAGTGATTGTATCCTTCACTCCAATGGCTTGAATCCTTGGCAGTGATTGTGTCTTTTACCTCAACGGCTTGAATCCTTGGCAGTGATTGTGTCCGTCACCCCAACGGCTTGAATCCTTGACAATGATGTCCTTCACCCCAACGGTTTGAATCCTTGGCAGTGATTGTGTCCGTCACCCCAACGGCTTGAATCCTTGGCAGTGATTGTGTCCGTCACCCCAACGGCTTGAGTCCTCGGCAGTGATTATGTCCTTCACCCCAACGGCTTGAGTCCTCGACAGTGATTGTGTCTGTCACCCCAACGGCTTGAATCCTTGGCAGTGATTATGTCCGTCACCCTAACGGCTTGAGTCCTCGGCAGTGATTGTGTCTGTCACCCCAACGGCTTGAGTCCTCGGCAGTGATTGTGTCTGTCACCCTAATGGCTTGAATCCTTGGCAGTGTCCGTCACCCTAACGGCTTGAGTCCTCGGCAGTGATTGTGTCTGTCACCCCAACGACTTGAATCCTTGGCAGTGATTGTGTCCGTCACCCTAACGGCTTGAGTCCTCGGCAGTGATTGTGTTTGTCACCCCAACAGCTTGATTCCTTGGCAGTGAACGTGTCCGTCACCCTAACGACTTGATTCCTTGGCGAGGGGCTTTCGTCAATTTCTTTATATGATGACATTTTGCCTTCACTAACCTCCTCTCTTCTTTTCTTTTTCTTTTTTCTTTTTTTTTTCTTTTTAATTAAGGAAGCATGGAAAAGACACTTGAATATCTTCGACGTGACGAGAGGGATGTATTGGATAAATCTGGTCCGAAAATAATTCGGCGCAAGCCTATCACTGCTTTATTGTCACCTACCGAGTTGAACCCCTACATCCCTTTACATACGGCTTCCGAAAACTTGGTCTATACAGGAATTCGAAACTGCTGTGAGATTCTAGAGAAAGGGCACTCCAAATCAATCAGTTCATTCCCTGTCTTAATCCTCTATCCATTTTCTGAAGACCTTGACTACTCTGAATTTAATACTCTTCTTAAGAGAATGAAACATGAAAAATTGAAGTGGGATAATTCTTTTAATGTCCGCGGCATTTCTACCCATTTGCAAT
The DNA here is from genome assembly GCA_036172215.1 of Camellia granthamiana. Lineage (NCBI taxonomy): Eukaryota > Viridiplantae > Streptophyta > Magnoliopsida > Ericales > Theaceae > Camellia > Camellia granthamiana. The sequence continues at coordinate 47,982,363 of CM069916.1, read as the reverse complement.
CCCCTATATGAATTTTTTGGTTGAATGACATTCTTTCCACATTTGCCCCTATTTTGAAGAAGTGTGAGATTTATGCTGCAATCTATGTATCCAAATTTGCTTATGTTAGGAATGTCGCCCTGCTCAAAGGATTCTTAAAGCGGTGGTCATCCGACACCAACACATTCCACACCATTTATAGCGAACTTGGGATCTTTTTATGGGACCTTCATCGCATTAGCGGGCTCCCCATCCGTGGCGAGTTTATGAAGAGTTCACCCCCTTCAATGACATTTTATATTCGTTCTAGACATCCACGGCATGCCGTGGGCTTTTCAACATTTATGCCAGCTTTTTTCAATCCAAGAAGTTTAACCACTGGACTTTCAAATTCATTGACGAATCCCCAACTTCGATTAGTGGTTTTCAATGAAAAGATAGAATCCCTGATGATGTGTATCTTTCTGGTTTTTTGCCAAGAAAATCTTAATACAATACATTGATTTGTCTTATTTTAGCCGTTCACAGTTTATACTTTTGCGGGCCAGGAGTATCCAATGTTTTATCACCTTAGATTTCGGTGAGGTATTTTAGCAATTTAACCACATACAATACCGTTGGTGGTCTTCGAGTTATGTTTGGCCATACACAGTTTATACTCTTGCGGGCCAGGAGTATCTAATGTTTTACCACCATAGATTTTGGTGGGGTATTTTAGCAGTTTAACCACATGCAATACTGTTGGTGGGGTTTTTTTTTTTTTTTGGTCGCCCTAACTTTTGCCTAGGTCACCCTTTCAGGTTTTCAACCTAGCAGGCATTCTTAAGGGTAATATCTCTTCAAGAACCTTGCATTGGTTGGGGGAATGATTCTATCACCATCCATCGTTATCAACAAATAGGCCCCATTAGAATAAACCTTCTCAATCACATAAGGTCCTTCCCATTTTGGCTCAAGCTTTCCTTTGGTTCTTCGTGATACTACTATGGGTGTTCTAACCATTAGTACCAAGTCTCCTTTTTTAAAGGAGCGAAGCCTCACTCTTTTATTAAATGCATTTTCCATCCTTTGTTGGTAGATCTCCAAGTTCTGTTGAGCATACAACCTTCTTTCATCTAGGGTCTCCAGCTCAACCAACCTCACTCTTGCACTTTCATCTTCTGTTAAGGACTCTTGTATTGTCACTCGCAATGATGGTATTTGCACCTCAAGTGGTAACACTGCTTCTCCTCCAAAAACCAACGAATAAGGGGGTTGCTTGAGTAGGAGTTTTGTGCGAAGTCCGATAAGCCCACAAAGCTTCTTGTAACTTTTCGTGCCAAGCTCTTTTGTTCTTATCCACCATGTTCTTGAGAATTTTGCACAATGTCTTGTTGAAAGCTTCTGCCAAACCATTGGCAGGTGCATGATATCTTGAAGAATGGTTGTTTTTGATTTTGTACTTGGCAAATAACTTGTTCAAAGCATCACTCCTGAACGGCTGTCCATTATCCATGATGACACTTTCTGGAATTCCAAACCTGTAAATGATATGGGTTCGGATAAACTCAGAGACAACTGTGCTTTTTATATCCTTTAAAGCCACGGCCTCTGCCCATTTTGAGAAATAGTCAGCAGTAGCTAGGATGTATCGATATCTTGCTGAAGATGGAGGTACAAAAGGACCAATAATGTCCATACCCCATACTGCAAATGGCCAAGAACAAGTTGTTAAATGTAAAGGCTCTGGTGGTTGGTGGAGAAAGTTCCCATGAAATTGGCAGACTTGGCACCTTCGAGCATAATCTATGCAATCTGCAATCATAGTCAGCCAATAGAATCCCAACTGTTTTAGCTGCATAAGTAATTTAGGACCACTTTGGTGTGCCCCACATACACATGCATGTATTTCTGCCATTACCTCTTAAATATGCTCCTTGGCTATATATCGCATGTACATTCCATCCAAAGACCTTTTATATAACCCATCTTTCCACAAGACGAATTTGGTAGCCCTACGTCTCACTTCAATTCTTTTTACTTTATCTTCAGGTAGTCTACCATGTTGAAGGTAAGCTATGAATGGTTCTCGCCAATCCTCCTCGCTTTCTTCTTTCGTGGTAACGACCAAGATTGGAACCAAGTCAGAAACCTCTTTTAAAGGTTGTGACACCCTTCTTTCGCGTACTGTGATAGTAATTGTTTTGCTATTTGGTAGGGTGAGTGATGCAGCCAAACTTGCTAGTGAATTCGCTCGACTATTCGTTCTTCTCTTCACGTGGAAAATATGTGTTTTCCTGAATTGTGAAAGCAATTGATCAGCCCTTTCATGATACGGGATGAGACTTGTTTTCTTAACAATATATTCTCCACAGAGTTGCTTTACCACCAATTCTGAATCTCCATAAATTGAGAGTTCTTCAATAGGAATTTGCAATGCCAATTCTAATCCAGCAATTACAGCTTCATATTCTGCCTCATTATTGGAGCATCCTTCACTTAAGGTGAAACAATGGGTGATTATAGCATTGTCTGGAGTCACAAACACAATTTCAATTCTAGCTTTATTGTTTTTTACGATTTTCTTGCTTCTTGCCACCTGGACTCCTTGAAGCTCCATCAAAATACATCTCCCATCCTTTCTGGATTTCTACTTGCATAACCTCTTTATCTGGTAAATAGTTACTAGAGGTGAATCATCAGGTATAGGATGTGCTGCCAAAAAATCTGCTAAAGCCTGGCCTTTTACAGCTCTTTGGGGAATATATATTCAATTGCGAATTGCTGGAGAATTACAGCCCACTTTGCAATTTTCCTTGAAAGTATGGGCCGTGAAAGTATATATTTCAAGAGGTCTGCTCTTGATATCAACTTGACTTCGTGTTCCAAGACATAGTGCTTTAGTTTTTGCAAGGCGAACACTAAGGCAAGACATGTCTTTTCGATAGGAGAATAATTGACTTCTACCCCAACCAGAGTACGACTCAAGTAATACAAGGCATTTTCTTTCCCATGCTCATTGTGTTGTGCCAACAGTGCCCCTAACGAACCATCCAGGGCTGTTATGTACAACAAGAGTGGTTTCCCTTTTATTGGGCTCATGAGTACTGGAGGCTTCAAAAGATACTCCTTAATACTATTAAAAGCATTTTGGCACAGCTGATCCCATTCAAATGGAATGCCCTTTTTCATCAATCTTGAGAATGGCAAACATCGACCAGCCAAGTTAGAAATAAGTCTTCTGATATAGGCCAATCTCTCTTGTAACCCCTTCAATTCCCTTAAATTTCGCGGAGAAGTGTCACGACCCAAACCCACCCCTATGGGTTTAGCACTGTAACCGGCCAGTAATCCGTGATTACAGAAGGCCTGCTTAATAGTAAAGACAGTAATACAGAGTACAGGGGCTGGCGGAAGCCAAAACAGTAATAAAAGATGTCCAATGAGCTGTGACAGTCTGTATGGAAAAAGACTTTTCTGTAACATATTCACATTCATAAGCAAAACATATATACACCATATGTACAACATTCAGGTTAGGGACCAAATCCCTAATTAGCATAGTACAGTACAAGTCTAAAACAGTATTACAGAACAGAAGCTAAAGGGTGAACTGAGACACCCCAAAAAGCCTTGGCTTGGACTGACGTGGAACCTCGAAGTGAGGCGCGATGGTTGGCTTGACAAAAAAGGAGCTAACCCAACGCTCTTAACTCCGATCCGGTGCTTGGACACCTACATATAAATATAAACAGTGAGCTAAAGCCCAGTGAATAACAAATGCGTAAAGGGGTTAAGAATGAATGTCCTTTCAGTCATTAAGCAGTCATATCAGTCATTTAGAAACCATAGTAGTTATACGTGGTACATCCAATAGCAAACAGGACAGTAGGTCTTAACAGACCGAACAGTCAGTTGATGGCCATCATAACAGTAAACAGTAGTGGTTCCAAACATGAGAACCGATAGAGATCTCTGTGACAGTAGTAGTAACAGTACAGTAATAGTAAATTGCTATGGATGCCACGAGTACAGTTTACAAATAGGACAAGCATTCATTTATTAAACAATAACGTTTCAGTAAACAGAACAGTTAATCATTCAAAAAATATTCATAATTGAACATATATTTACAACATTGTTACTCATAGAGTACTGGGCTATAGATAGGCTAGTGAGCGTCCTTGGATGCCAACCCTACACAGTTACAGAATGAACACACACTAAGTTACACACTTGAGAATCAATGACTTAGTCCCTATCTTGACTCAGTGTGGTTCTACATCAATATCCTCATTAAGATGCCTTAAACATGGCCTAGGAATGCCTAGGATGGAAAGAGGATGCAAAGATGCACTTTAAAACACTTTTCAAAATTTTCAGAAAACAAGGGTCTCGCTCAAGCGTGGCTTTCTACGCTCGAGCAGACATACAGACAAAGGATCTCCGCTCGAGCGTGACTTCCTTCGCTCGAGCGGACTGCAAACTCAAGCAAAAGTACTGGATGCATGCAATTCACGCTTGATGGGCGCTCGACCTCCACTCAAGCGTGAGACACAAGTCCTCGCTCGAGCATGCATTCTCTCACTCGAGCGGACTATAAACATATAAAAAGTACTGGATACACGCATTTCACGCTCGAGCGTTACTTTCCCCCGCTCGAGCGGGATGCATGTACTCAGAGTGTACACTCGAGCGTGAAGTTCCCCCGCTCGAGCGTGGATCCAAAATCTGGAATTTCCAGATTTGTCTCCAAGCACAAAACTCAATCTTTAAAGCTTCAAATTCGATCTTTTTGGGCCAATTTTTTGGAAAACACCTGAAAACCCATAATATGTCATGTTTCAAAGATCAATTTACAAAACCAATGCCCAAAGGTAGTTCCAATAAAACACAATTTCAACAATAACTTCAAGAACATGATGAACATATGACATGCATGTTTTCATCTGAATTCAAAGCTTCTAATACAAGATCAAATGAGTCTGAACTTCCAAAAACATGATGAATTCATGAGCTACAACTAGAGTGTAGACATGCATGTAAGAATTTCCGTGAAAACAATCTCAAAACTCACCAATGTGTACATGCATGCATGATTCAAGCTTCAATTCAACAAATTAAAACCAATTCTAGACTTAGATCACTAATGGCTCATGGACCATGCAAGATACAACTAGAATTTAAGTTCAAGAAGATGATTTTCCTACCTTAGGTCTTCAATTTCAAGGGTAGAAGCTCAATTATGTAATGAATTCCTCAAATCTTCTAAGTTCAAGCAAGAATTCCTAGTTGAAACCAATTTCTCTCACTCTTCCTCTCACACGGTTTAGACTCAAGAAAAGGGCTAAAGAAAAGTTGTGTCTAAGTGTGTAGTTCAAGCCTCAAGATGTTAATAAGAGTGGCCCACTAGATGGCATTTTGGTAATTAAGCCATCTAATGTAATTTAACATTATTTGATCTAATTTAATCACACCAAAACAAATTCCAATTAAATCTATCATAAAATCACATAAATTCTAATTAACACAAAATACCAATCAATTTCAGATTCGGCCACCGATAAGGCCTTCAATTTACAGTTCGAACCTAAAACATGAACAGATCAATCAATTTATAACAGATAAAAATGCAATCAAGCAACATACTCATGCAATCAGTTTAGGATTTCATCCTAATCAATTACTTATCATGTTCAGTCACAGTTTAGCAGTAATCAGTGGCGAGGGTTGTCACAAGGAGGCATTTCAGAAATGGCTTTAATCTTAGTAGGGTCAATTTCAATCCCTTTGTTTCGAACCACGAACCCTAGAAATTTTCTGAGAAAACTCCAAATGCACATTTAGTGGATTCATCTTGAGTTTGTACCTCCTCAAATGTTCGAAGATTCTTCTCAAATCTTCACATGGTTTTCTTTTTCATTTGTCTTGACGACAAGATCATCAACATAGCATTCAATGGTGTCATGGAGCATATCATCAAAAAATTACAGTCAATGCCCTTTGATACGTGGCCCCAGCATTTTTTAGGCCAAAGGGCATTACCTTATAGCAAAAGACTCCTCTCGAAGTCCTGAATGTAGTCATTTCCTCATCTTCTGGTGCCATTCGGATTTGATTGTATCCTGAGTATCCATCCATAAAAGACAAGGTTTCATATCCAGTAGTTGCATCTATAAGAAGTTTAGTGATAGGCAAGGGAAAGTCATCTTTAGGACAAGCCTCATTGAGATCACGAAAATCAATGCAAACCCTGATTTGACCATTCTTTTTCTTAACTGGCACTATGTTTGCTAGCCAGGTTGGATATTTGACTTCCCTGATGAATCCTATATTGATAAGCTTGTCGACTTCAGCTTCAATTTGGGTTGTAAGCTCTGGTCGAGTTCGCCTCTAAGGCTGTTTAACTGGGCATTCTCAGGTGAATTGCAAGCTTATGGACTACAATCTCTGGATTAAGACCAGGCATCTCACTGTAATTCCATGCGAATATGTCGCGATACTTCCTTAAGAAGGAAATATAGGGGGTGTTTGGTGGGGCTTTTTGAGCCAACTTATAACTTCTGGCTTTTAAAAAGTTATTTTGGACTGTTTGGTTAAACTTATTTCAAACAACTTCTGATTCTAATAACTTATTTTAAGTCAAAAAAGCTGATTCTGAGAAGCTACTCACCATTTACTTCTGATTATCAGCTTCTGTTGTGGATATGTTAATTCACGGTTATACTCTTAAATTTTTTTATTTTTTATTTTTTAAAAATAGAAAAAGACCAAATGGACTATAAAATATTATATTATTTTTTATGAGAAATGTAGACAAATAGTGAATAATAAAAAATAATAATTAATTGAAAAAGCTACTTCACAGCTTATTTAACAAACACTACTCAGCAACTTAAATCTATAATCCAACAGTTATACCAAACAGATTAACAGCTTCTGATTAAAATCATAATCTATAATCTGTTAAGCTATAATCTATAATCTGTTTTAACAGCTACACCAAACAGCACCATATTGCTGAGCTTCTTCTTCCTTTAAATTTGCACTAATGAAGGTTAGTTTGTTTTCTCTTTCATCACCCAAATTTACCTCACGAAGGTCATCCACGGTGGCTCGGCCTCCTGCTTCAAATTCTGTCGGTGCAAGTTGAGCTTCATCTTGGTCAACATCTTCTAACACATCTTGAGTGATAGTCATCTTTACTGGAAATTTTTCCTCATCCCCCTGATAGCCCTAACCCTTCTGTCCTAGCGGTGATAATACCACCTTGCTGGATAGCTGCCTCTGCGAAGATGTTAATGCAAAGTCAAAAAGTGTCATTGTTCCTGGTATTTTTTCAGGATCTAAACCAACTTTTACCACATCTGTGTAATTTCTGCACTAAAGGTAAGCTTCTCAAAACTCGAGATGTTTTCTTCTGGCACTTGTTCAACTTTCACTTTCTGTTCAACATCTCCAAGTGAGTGGAATATGATGGGTTTCGACCCTTTTCCTTTAGAAGGGACCACAATCTTATTATATTTCCACATAGGTGCATTCTGTCCTCCTTAATGGCACGTGAACTCACCCTTGAGATCCAAAATTGGATTTATTGGGGCTAAAGCCTTTACTCCTAGTTTCCTTTCGGACTTTGGCACATATCGAAAAGTTCTTTTTGTTGAAACTAGAGTAGACTCTAGAGTGTCTTTGACATTCTGAGTATCTTCAGACTTCTTCACATCTTTTCCCTTTCTTTGTGAAGTCTTTGTATAGAAGCGAGCATCAGCATAACATGCCTCTACTTCTCTAAATGGATCATTGTCAACCATAATTGTCCTCTCTTTTTTGGGTGAAGGCAACGGGTACTTGATACATTGGTGATAAGTTTATGGCATTGCATGATGATTATGCGTCCATGGTCTCCCAAGCAAAGCATTGTAAGAGGTGTCTACATCAATGACCAAGACTCAGTGCTTTCTTCAATATCCCCAAACTTGGTTCGCAATTCAATCTTCCCAATTGGGCGTTGTTCATTCTGATTAAATCCTTGAATGGCCAAACGACTTGGGCGAAGTTGTGAAATTTGAACCCCTAATAAATTTAAGGCCCTCCGAGGTAGGAGGTTTACTGCAGATCCTCCATAAACCAAAATTTGAGAAATTTTCACATCATGGATAAGCCTAGTGATAAACAAAGGCGCGATTATGGTCTGTCATTTCAGCACACATGTCTTTGTCACAAAGATTACCATAGACATGCATGTAGTTGTCTTCTCTTGATTTCTACCCTCGATTTCTTTGTGGAAATCCTCTGGCTTGGACAAGGCATATATTAAAGACTTTCGAAGCTCTTGGTGACATTTTCAATGCATCATATATGCTCAACAATGCTGAAATTTTCTTTAGATGAGCTAGTACAGTCATATTTCACTTGCTCTTCCTCCAGCAAAACCTGTGGAACTTCTGACGTTTGAGGGTCCTGAGGATTTTCGGTAATTTCCTCTGGTAAGTCAAATAAGTCTAGCATACTTCAGCAACCGTCTTTTCGTTGACCTCAACTTCTTTTGTTCCCTCACTTATTTGGACCATGTTAACTGGTCCAGCTGTAGGGTGATCATCATCATCAGTCATTTCTCCATCTTCATGGAGCTGCATTCTTCTCCCATTTCTTAAGTATCGGGAGTCACGCCTATAAAGCATTGGGATTCTACAAAACCGTTCTTCATGGCCTCCCAAACTAGGCACCACCACCCCTTCGATGGAGCAATACCAGTCAAAGGCGATCCCTCCAAAGAAAGGGGAATTGTTTAAGGCAAAGTGCTTGATTTTGAGCTGTTTCCCCACATTGTTTCAAAAAACGCCTAATATGTTTTTGAGGATCTCCATATCCCTCTATATAGGACAAAATTCGGAAGTTTGTATTCTTCAGGAAATGGTGTTTGCTCTACCCATAAAAGGAACAAATCCCTTGGCGACAAGTGCCCATCTCTCGAAGATTAAGGGTAGTTTTAATATTCTCCTCAATTGTGTCTTCTATGAAATCATATGTTTGAGAATATGTACCTTCGTCATCCAAATGTTCTGACAATCTCAATTTTCTATTGGCCATGGTTTATAAAATGTCCTATAGAATCGATCAGGCATGGAGTGTCCCAATCTAGGATTGAATTAAGTGGTAGGCTGAAGTACCAATCTGCTGCCCATCCTTCCAAAGAAAGAACGAACTGCCGTAGAAGTAATGCCTGGCTTTTTACTGTGTTTCCACATTGTGCAAGGAAACGAACCAAATGGTGCCTTGACAACCTGTTCCATTATATAAAGGAAAACGAGGTACTGCATATCCTCGTGGAACTGAACCCATTCGACCCAATTAAGGAAAGGGTGTCCAGAAATTTGATTTCTTTCAATAATCAATTTTGATGGGCTTCAAAACCCTCATCTTTCAAAGAGACTATTATTTTTGCCTGATGTTCCGCTTCCTTCTAGCTTCAATTTTTGCTTTCTCATCATCACCTGGATTGTGAATGATATGTATTTCTCGCTCTTCAAAATTTACATCCACAGTGATGACATTACAAGGAAAGTCAAAGTGGTCACTTGATACACTTTCTCTATCGTATGTCCTGGCTGGGGATGTGTATGAGTGAACTATCAGGAGAAAAGTCAAGTTCCCAATCTTCATTAGGATCCTCAACTTGAGATGACTTTGCTTGTTTATTTGAATGCTTCCATATTCCATCATTTGACTTACACCTTCCATTCACCTCATCATCCTTGAAGTGTAGTCGTCTTTTTGCCTTTTTCATAAGCTCAGCGTCAGACCTACACCTAGTGTCTCCTTGTTCTGTTCCCCTTACATATTCTGGAGTTGTTTAATAGTACATTGGTAGCACTGGCGAATACTCTGGAGAAAAGGTTTCTAGTATGTATTCTGGAGAAACTGGTGTATACTCTGGTGAAGCTGGTGTGTATTCTGGAGAAGTTGGTGTATACTCTGGTGAGTCAGGTATGCAAATAGAAGATGTAATACAATCTCCTTCCTAACTTTTGAACCAACTTCACCCTTATCTTCCTCGTCATCACTCAAAACAATGATGGTTAGGCAAGGGACCAAAATAAGCTTTTCCTCCCTCCTTTTATCAAAGTATGTCTGCAACTCCACAAATTGAAATTTGACAGGTAGAAATTCCTCTAATGTGACTGGGACAAGGGGACATTGCTCTAATTGCTCATCAGGGACCAATTTCTCCCCTTTTTCCTTCTTTAGGTTCTTCTTTCCTTTTCTCTTACTTACTTTGGCTTTTTTCTATTTTCCTGGAAACTTTTGGTTTTTGCTTTTTGGAAACTTTTGGCCCTTGTGTTGTTGAAGCAACCATATTTCTAGCTTTCACTGTGGCATTTTGTTTTTTTCTTCATGTTTTTTGACTGATAAACAACCATTCACCTTCATTATCACTGTCGATAGTGATTGGGTTAGCAGATGATTTCTCTTTGAGGCAGGGATGCTCATCTTAGAGTCCAAAAGTTCCTAAATTTTATCTTTCAGAACAAAGCACTCTTTTATCGAATGGCTAGTCAAACGATGGTAGGGGCAATACTTTGGATTGTTGGTCTTTCCTACCTCATGTGGTCTTTTTACCTCAGGGAGAGCAATCAAATTTTGCTCTAACAGATCTTCAAATAGGTCTTCGGCCAGATCATCCGTGGAAGAATATTTCTTCTCCAACCTCTCTTTCATAGTCACTTTTTTAAATTCCTTGGGCTTTTTAGCCCCTACTATGACGGGACCCTTCTTTCTGGTTTCAATTATAGCTGCAGTCGAGGACTCAATCCTTTCAACGGCCCTAGGCCTCCTTCATTTAGTTAGATGCAACTCCATATCATGAGCTTTAATGCATAGATCGTTGAATCCTTTAAAAGTTTGAGCCATAAGAGCCGTAGAGAGCTCATGTCGGAAGTTGTTAAGGCACATCTGAATTAACTCTAATTGCGTAAACTTTTGAGGACAGGCAAACATCAAAGCTCGTCATCTTGCAATGAAATCTGTAACAGACTCATTGTCACGTTGCTTGGTCTCAATCAGTTCTGGTACTCCAACTCTCCTTTATGTGTTGCAGAACTGTTTAAGGAACTCCTTCACCATAGAATCCCAATTCGGGATTGATCCCTCAAGAAGATTAGCATACCAAGTAAATGCAGAACTTTCAAGTGATTTGACAAATAGCTGCAGACACAGGGCCTCATTCTGGGCTATTGGCCCGCATTTTGAAAGAAAATGAGCCACATGTTGTCTTGGATCTCCTGTTCCATCAAACATTTTGAAATCTGGTTGGGAAAAACCAGAAGGGAATGGAACAACATCTACCTATGCTGGGTAAGGTTTTGTAATTATTCGAAAGTTCCCATCATCTTTTTATTTGACTTTCTTTACTTGTCTCCTCACCATATCATCAATCATGGCCATGAGCATTGGATTCATACCACCACTGGTTAGATCAGAGTAACAAGGACCATTGCCCCCTGGGGCTAGTGGGCTTTGTATGCCTACAGATGTCCCCACAACAAGTTGTGCCATTTGTTTGGGTGCACTTCATGTTCCTGTCATTTGGGCCTACAACTGTTGCATTTGCTCCAACATAACAGGCATTTTCCGTTCTCTTCTCTCAAGTTGTTCTTGTAGGGCCACCACTTTTTCCTTGAGACCTTGGTCTTGTTGGACCTGCAAATTTTCATCTTCTTTCTCAACCTCAGTCATCATAATTGCGACTTTGTTGATATCTCTCAATTTATTGTTTCCAATATTCGTTGAAACAAACGAGATAGAATCATCTTGTTCGTACAAAGGATTATCAACCCCCACAACATTACTCATATTTGAAGCATCTGACTGCGATGCTTTGTTTTGAGCCTCACGGGTTATGGACCTTGTTACAGGCCCTTTTCTTATTCCCTCCATAGATAGTTCAATCAAAGTAGAAATATTTCCCAAGAGTTGTTTACCCTCCTCTACCTTTGACTTTCCAACAAAAACAGAACTTTCAATTTGTTTTTGGCATTCATCTTTCGAGAGAGCCCTTTCAATAGCACCTATAACAATTATTGCCACTATTCTTAGTTCCAGTTTCTTTAAGGCCTTATTTCTTCTTCGCCTTTGTCTTTTCGAAACGAGACCATTTGATGACATATCAAGTCGAGCCCCTAGGGGCATAGAAGGAACTGCTTGCGTTTTTGCAAATTCCTCATGAATTTTCAAAACAGTCCCTACATTTTTAGGGCGGACCAATTGATGTTGATTCAAATCCCGTCGGGCCAACGGGTGTTCCTTATTCGAACCTTGTCGAGCCAACGGGTGTTCCTTATTCGAACCCTGTTGAGCAAACGAGTGTTCCTTTAGCTCCTGAGAGTTGACTAAAATTTGGTTTAACTGATTTTGTACTCTGAACAGAACTATTAGTTCGTAGGCAGCAACTGTTTTTTCAACAACAAAGGCCTTTTTTCCATCAACAGGAGTTTGGGTCATTACCCTCCTCCCAATGGCCCTAATAATGGCCATGTTTTCAACAGAGGCCCTCTTTTGGGCAGACTCCGCCATTTTAATGGAGTCTTCTACCCTTTTGAGTAGTTGGGCCACAACATTTTTTGTTGCCCCCATTGAAGCTGCAACAAAGGCTGTAGTTGCAAACTGATTAGCCTCCTTTGCCTAAATTAGAAAGCTCTTTGTTTGGGCTGTGGTGTCACGACCCAAACCCGCCCCTATAGGTTAAGCATCGTAACCGGCCATTAATCCTTGGATTACCGAAGGCCTCTGAACAGATTAACAAAATTAAGGAGCTAGCGGAAGCAAAAACATAAATAGAGTTGTCCAATGAGTTGTGCTGACTTATATGAGATAGAATATTTAAAACTTTATATACATAACCGGTAGTCAACCATACATTATACCCATACACATTATAGTATTTTAAGTACAGCCAACGACACCAAATCAAGTCTTATATAAACAGAAACCACAGAACTTAAACACAGGACGCTTCGGGAACCTCCATGTGAGGCACAATGGTTGGCTGACAACGGAACACAAATCCAGGCAAAAGCCTTCAGACTCAAACTCCAGAATGCTCACCTATACATATATATATATTATACAAACAGTGAGCTAAAGCCTAGTGAATAACATTAAGGTAAAGGGGTTAGAGAACGAAATCTGAACATATCATAAGCGGAAAACAGATCATAGCATAATCATCCTCATATCAGAACTTAATAATGGTACATCCATAAAACATATCACATAACGTCTTCCGACTAGAGTAATCGGTTCCGGATACCGATTAAACACATATCACCACAATGAAATTGGCTAACGAGATCTCGTAAACTTGTATGTCATGGACCCGCATTTTCATGCCGTCCCCCATGACTTGGGACTATCTATGGATGCCATAATAGATTTCAAACATGGAATATTTGTTCACGAAAACAGATATCATTTCAGAAATCATAAATATCATATTTTATTTAGAACATAATTCATATGAACGTATCTTATCTACGATAACGTTACTCACAGTGGTTCCAGTAAGCGGTCAATCAATCCTCGAGTCTTGACCTACAACCACAAAATACATAACACAAGCACGTCTTATCATAACACATTCATGTGGCCAACACGGCTTAGCTTTCATTACGTTGGTTCTTGTTCTTTCTTATCACAATGCTTAAACACACACACACTTGCAATTCCTTGACTGTACATTCATTCCTTAGTGTGTTTCTAATCTATAACCTCATTACTATGGCTTAATTAAGGCTTAAAAATGCCTAAGATGCAATGAGGATGCCAAAACATGCCTTAGAACACTTAGTCAAATTTTCTGAAAATGAGGTCTGCGCTCGAGTGTGGGTTTCCCCGCTTGAGCGGACATGCAGACAATGAATCTCTGCTCGAGCGTGCCTTTCCCCGCTCGAGCGGACTGTAAACTCTAAAAGTACTGGATGCAAGATTTTCACGCTGAATGGGCGTTCGACCCTCGCTCGAGCGTGGTTCATGAATTCAGGGTTCACGCTCGAGCGTGAAAGTCCCCGCTCGAGCGTAGGTCAAATTTCTGGAAAATCCAGATTGACCTCCTAAGCTCAAAACTCGAATTCAACCATCCAAAACACATCTCTTGGGCCCCAAAACTAGAGACAACATAGTAAACTTGTAAAAAATGAAGAATTATGGATTATTTCATAAAATCATGGCCCAAGAGTCTGTTAAAAACTCACAATTTCAACTTAAAACATGATGAATGTTCATGAACACAACATGCATGGGTTTTCTTGTATCAAACTTCTCAAAACATGATTAAACACCACAAAACAACTTGAAACTTGATGATTTCCCCAAATGAAGATGAATTTCAAACATGCAAGAGAGGATTCATGGAAATCATGCTCAATTTGTAAGAAAATGTACATACATGCAAAACTTTTCAATCTCCTTGCTCCAAAACTCATGAAACTTGTAAATTGAGCTCATAAGCCCCATGCATGTAAGAAATCCCTTTTCAAAGTATGAATTCAAGGTTCAAAACATGATAATGCAAACATGGATGATATGAATCATGTTCAAGATGATGAAATTAAGCTAAACTAAGCATGCATGTATGAATTAACTCTAAATTCATCATCTTTGGTTTAACTCTTGTACATAATCACAAATTCTTCTTGAAATGATCTACTTGATGGTTAAAAGTCATAATTAAGTCTTAAATCCTTACCTAGAGTCTTCAATTAGCTAAGTACTTGCACAATCTTGGATCAATTCAAGCTATAGCCTTCAATTCTTCTACAATCTCTTCCTTTCTCTCACTAGAATTGTGTTCCCTCTCTCTCTAAAATGTTTCACTAGATTTTTCCACTCAAGGGATAAAAGAAAATGAGCTCAAAATGAGCTTATGTGTTGGATATATAGTTATAATGATATAATGCATTAATTGGGACATTAGGCTAACCAAACACAACCTAATTAATCGTTCTGAATCAATTTTTAATAAAATTTTGCCATAGTGTTCTAAAAATTCCAAATAACATATTGACGTAATCAATTTCGGTTTCGGATGCCGATAAGGCTTTCGATTCACATATTAAAGCGGAAGTCCAAACAGATATTCCTATAAGTAATAGATAGAAAGCCAAAATCATACAAAGTGCAGAATAAGCACATAATTTATTTTAATCCACTCATTAACATCATTAAATATGGATTAGTGGCTAATCACAGATAGGGGTTGTTACAGTCTCCCCACCTTAAAAAGTTTGGTCCTCTAAACTTGAGTTAACATATGTTAGAAATACAACTTCAACTCTTTACAAAACAGAAGCATAACCAGATTCATAAACATGTTCATGATCCAATCTCAACCTTAGCTTGTACAGAAACTGTAACAACCCTCGTACTGATTACCGATAAACTACTGAATTAGCTACTGGTTACTGTTAAACTGAACTGATAATGACTGATAATTGAATTAACCGAAGTACTGAATGGACTGATTGAAATCGAAACTGAAATTGAATAAGTTTATCTATTATATTGCGTTTCTATCTGTTTGCTTGATTAATTATCTGTTTGCGTCTATGTGTTTAAACTGCTAATTGAAGGCCTTATCGGCGGCCGAATTAGGAATCGTTTCGTGTTTTGGAATCAGTAGAATATTTGTGATTTTATGGTATATTTATCTAAATTGTGATTTGGGACGATTAAATTTGATTAAAATAAGCTAAATTGAACAAGTTTGACCTATTTACAATTAAGCCACTTAGTGGCCATTATCTACACACTTGCCTTAATTTCAACACATTTGATCACACAACATTTCTCCTCTTGTTCTTGCACATTGCCGACCAAAGAGAGGAAATAGGAGAGAGTGAGTTCATTTTATTGTATTAGCTTGAAACTTGAAGATTTGTAACATAGATTGCTAAATTGAGCTTGCAAGACTTGTAATTGAGACTTAGGTAAGTGAATTCATCCTCTTCTTGTTGTCTTGAGCTAAATCTTGCATGTTTCATGCATCATTGTAGAGCTAGACCATGCTTTAGTGCAAACATGTTGAATTGGACCTTAATTGTTGCATGCATGTTGAGTTTAGTGAGTTTGGAGTTGAGTTCTTGGCTAATTGTTACATGCATGTCCATGTTTATATTATAGTCCATGTTTTCAAAATGTTTTCCAACTATTGAGCTCTTTAGAGCAAGGATTGAAGCTTGAATTTGGTTTAAAATTCATGCATTGCATGTTTACATATTGTTCTTGAAAACGGGTTTGAAATTGGGTTTGAATTAAGCACCCTTGGGCTTTGATTTCTTAAATTGAGTTTTGAAACATGTTATTCTATGTGTTTAAAAGAGTTTTTCCAGAAAATAGCCCAAGAGGATCGAAAATGTTGCTTTTGAACTTGGTTTTGAGCTTGGGACTCAAATCTGGGATTTCCAGATTTCTGTTGTCCGCTCGAGCGGACGAAGTAGCGCTCGAGCGGAGAAATCGAGCTCCCAGCATCTTGCACTGTGCATCAGTCCGCTCGAGCGGAGTATTGGGCGCTCGAGCGGAGGACTGGGGTGACACGCTCGAGCGGGCGTCGAGCGGAGATTTCACCTATCCAGTACTTTTTGGTCCGCTCGAGCGGTAAAATGTACGCTCGAGCGGGGACCTTTGTTTGCTTGTCCGCTCGAGCGGGGAAACTTGCGCTCGAGCGGAGGCCCTGTTTCACTGAAAATTCTGAAACTGATTTCTGTGCACATCTTTGCATCCTCCTTCCATTCTAGGCATTCTTAGGCCTAGTTTAAAGCATCTTAATGAGGATTTAGACATAGAACCACACCGAGGAAATCTAGGGATTTAATTATCATCCTTCCGACTGTGAAACTTAGTGTGTGTTCTATTTGTTAATTGTTTAGGGTTGGCTCTCGGGGACGCGCTCTAGCTGCTATTAGCCCAATCTCTGTGAGTAACAAATTGTGTAAAGATATGTTCAAAATGGTTAACTTTTGAATACTGAACAGAACTGTTTACTGAACTGATATTGTTATTGAATGAATGTATGTCCTGTATTGTGAACTGTACTGTGGCATCCTTAGCACTTATTGCTTACCGTTATTGTTACAGAGCTCTGTCGGTTTCCTTGTGGAACCATACTGTTTATTGATTGATGGCCATCACTACTGTTGGGTCTGTTGAGGCCCGGTCCTTTTGGACCTACTGTTTATAGGCTAATGGATGTACCACATATGATTGATTGACTGACATACTGAAAGACTGAAATGCTGTTTAATGAACTGTTTTCATTACTGTGAGGACATTCATTCATAACCTCTTTACGCATTATGTTATTCACTGGGCTTTAGCTCACTGTTTATATATATATGTAGGTTCTCAGCAGCCAGACCGGAGCTAGGAGCGTGGGTTAGTCCCCAGTTTTGTCAAGCCAGCTTATGTGCCTCACTGCGAGGTTCCGAGACGCCATGCTATGGCTTGGGGTGTTTTATGTTCCCCACCTGTCTCTTGACTGTTTTGTATTATTGTATAAACTGTTTACTGTTTGACCGTACTGTTATCGAGGGATTAAGTCCCCGCACTGAATGTTGTAATGATTGTATAGACTGTACTGTTTGAACTGTATGAATGCATGAAAAATGTTTTTGGCATACAGATTGTCACAGCTCAATGGACACTAGTTACTTACTGTATAGGCTTCCGCCAGGCCCTGTACTCTGCTTTACTGTATTACTGTTCAGCAGGCCTTCGGTAATCTCGGATTACTGGCCAGTTACGATGCTAAACCCATAGGGCCGGGTTTGGGTCGTGACAGAAACAGACTCATAAATCAGATACAGATATTAGGGTTCGTATTAAAACAGAGTCTTATACACATTCAGATTTTTGTCCAGAACAGATTCAGATACATGTTCATTTCCATATTCTTGTCCAGATCATACACAGATGTCATAATTCTTACTTAAGCATACATGGTGCATTCATTAGCACTAACAGAGTAGATACAGAACAGATGCAGACATGACAGATGCAGAATAGATACAGACATAGCAGATACAGAACAGATACAGACACGTGATGGTTATGAATAACCAATTCCATAAAGGAACCTCCGAATTCGGGAACAAAGAACAGATAAGCTGAGCCCCCCATGACGGGGCCTCCGGTACGGGTAACAAAGTGCAGACAGATATAAATTCCATAAAGGAACCTCCGATACCGGGTAACAGCCAACAGATATCACATAATACCAAGAGTCACGCAAATACATATCAGAGATTGGACAATTATCCATTGCACAACACATAATATTTCAGAAAACAGATCCCTCTTTAGACACACAGAAAACAAATATAGTTGCACACAACTTTACTACGTTATTATTCACATTACTTATATCAAGTACTTATCGGGGTCATAGATTCACACTGTTTCCATTTTCATAAGTAATTTCCCCCGTTAAGTTACAGAGATTCGATTTATTCATTTGCGAGTCATTCATCCGGTCTTTGTTCAACTTGGTTTTCAATTCGGTAATCCATTATAGTTAGTCCAGGTCATCCAAAGTATAGCAGAAATACGAGGCAATTCCGTACATTAACCCCATAGCAGTAAACGAAATTCCGAAGTAATCATTCATACACTATTCATCAACCTCAGTTTCCACAGATTCAATCGTACTATGTGTCAATACAGAAGCAGTCATACTGATTGCGTATCCTCCCAGGTAGTCAGAGTTTATAATCGAACCAGTCTGCTGTCAATAAATTCCATCAGTTTTGAAGTACAGTAACACAAAAGCAATCATTCTCTTAGTCAAACAAGATCATCGTAGTGACGGTAATACCGGAGTAATTAACCACGTGTCGTGTATACGGTATTCCCATATTCCCCAAGCACAAGTTACCAAATTTCATAATCTCATTCACGTGTTTTCCCAATCGGTTACAGGCATATGGTAAGAAGTTATTCGTAATCACATAGTCTGCTATTGACGGTTCACATTCTTCGTAAGTGTTCAAAATTGATTCAATTTTTTTTTTTTATTCGGTTAGTTCCCTTAGCAACACAGCCCTGTCATTCAATCAGAAGCAATTCACAAGCCCCCATAACATAAACAGATCAGGTATTAGTTCTCAATAAAGTCTCCTCAGATCAAATCAATGAAAGTTCCACCCAATGAAAGTTCCACCAGGTCATATCAGATGAAAGTTCTGCCCAGTCATATCAAATAAAAGTTCAAAGCGTGAGTCATCAAACAGAAGTTCCATCTGTTAAACAAAGGTCTCATCAAACCACGGTTCTATCAGGTTAGATCAAGTGAAAGTTCTATCCTTATTATTTCCAAGCAAAGCACATTTGGTTCTATAGTTCATACTCCATTCACTTAGGTCCATTCGCTTAGGTGCATAGTCAGTAGTTCCACAGTTGTTCTAAGTTCCTCGGTTCTCAAATCACATCAGAGTTATATATCACAATAGTTCATATCGAAGAGTTCAGGTCATATACGATGTTACATTCTCCAAGTAAGTTCACACGTAGGTGCACAGGTATGTAATTGTTCATATCAAGAAGTAAGCATCACAGTCAATATAACAATTTCCCAGAGTCATGGTCCCAATGGTCAAGTTATCAACAAATAATCATATCAATCATTCGGGGGCAACGGTATAGTCATATATATACATGTCCAGAGTCTAATAACCTTCCCAATACAGATTCACGAGGTTTATGTACAGATGAACACAAAACAGTTTCCCCAGATACAATAGTCAAGGCAACAAGTCATATGTCTACTCAGTCTAGATACAAATGCAGCGGACACAAAGAGTGTGTCGAGTTTGATTAATTAACATCCCACGCAAAGGTATAGGCATATGTAAGTCCAAACATGTTCCATATCTAGTCAATAATAGTGTGTCTCCATATTTAACAGTTTGAGCATAGTTCAACAGGTCAGTCACGATAGTTCATATCAACCAGTAAGTCTCTAAGTGCTTATTGACCACGGTTCAATCCCATCAATTCTAATAGTATTACAAGCATGGAAACATACAGATAGGTACAAGTCCAAATCAATTATCATTTAGGTATTCGTTCACAATTCATAAGCAAAAGTTCGTTCTTCCAAACTGACATAGGTTCTCAATTTCAGAAGTTCCACACACGACGGTTCACGTTTATAATTCGAGTTCATGGGTTTAATCATTCAATGATGTCAGTCAATATATAACAATTCAGTTCAAGTCATGGTCGTACAGATTTCCCAAATTATAGTCAATCATAATAGTGTTCCCATGTCCAATAATTCTTGCATAGTTCAAAAAGATCATACCTAATAGTTCATTATTAAATTTTTTGCAATACGGTACAAAGATGTAACCCAGCAAATTCTCATTGTTCACAAGTCCTAACAATTCTCATAGCACAGGTGATTCGTTAAGTTCATAAGGTTCCGAGCATCTCACATAAAATTTACATTAAATAATGAGTCTTCAAGATAGTCAATATGGTTCATAATTTTAATAATTCAATTGGTCCAATCAACACGTCCATAATCTATAGCAGGTTAAGGAATGTACACTATCCACACAAATTCCCAGACAAACAATTGCACATAATTAAGGTAATACCTATGTCAGTCATTTCAGTATTCCGGGCATTTTCTGGAACTAGGGTGTAAACCCTTCCTTGCCTCTAGGTATTGTTCGGATGAGTTCATGAGCAAGATTTAGCCAAGTGGCCTCTCTGACCACATCTAAAACAAGCTCCTGACAGGCGGCGACAAATGCCCCAATGTTTTTTCCCACATTCTTTACAAATAGGTATACCATTGTTTACATTCCTTCCCCGACTTTCTTTGTTCATAGTTATTGCCCCAGATTTTTCATTCGTAGAGGTTATCGAATTACTAGTCATTTCAACCTTCTGTTTCTTCTGTTTCGTTCTTTCGGATTCAGTTGATGATGTTGATTTTGATATTTTCAAGGCTGCTATGTTTGCCTCGGACATTAAGGCCCTATCAAGAACATCCACATATTTTGACAATTTTAGGACGCCAACTCGATCAAACACATCTAAGTCAAGCCCACCTTCAAATTTTCTAGCCTTTTTATAGTCAGTGTCTATCATGTGGGGTGCATAACGGGCTAGTTCAGTAATTTTGTTTCATATTCAGCCACAGTCATTTTGCCTTGTTTTAGTTGTTCAAATTCGGATACTTTCCTATCCCGGATGCATTGGGGAAAATATTTTTCGAAGAAAATTTCTTTAAATCTATCCCATGTCACATCTTCATTATCATTCCGTACTAACATCCACCACCTCCTAGCTTCTTCCTTGAGTGTGAATGTTGCCAACAAAACTTTCTGTGCCTCAGTACACGGAAATACCTCAAATATTTTCTTAGTTTCTAAGACCCAAGCCTCGGCTTTTAACGGTTCAATACCCCCCTGAAATTCCGGTGGTTTCATCTTATTGTATTTCTGTGTCAGTGTTACCATATCATAATTAGCTGGTTCAGGTACATGTATTTGCCCTTGTTGCTGTTGTTTCAGATTTTCGATTAAGGTTTCAACCATTCTTTCTAACCGGCTAATTCTAGCGTCAGAAGATTCAGATTCGTCTACATTCCTTGTCCTTTCCATTGGCTACACACAAACAGGTTACTTATTAATATAAGGAAAGTTCTCACTGTTCTCACATTTCATTTCATATCAGACGCGTTTATACTTTCATTTCAATTCAGATACAGTCACATGATCCCTTACTTCCGTATGTTCATGTTCACATAGATTCCACCTTCGGTATTGAAATTAATATTACATGTTATTTCACTTAACTCATAGATTCATTTCCTTTCACTTTCAATTCAGATATGTTCATGCACTAAAACATGATAATGCAATGCCCCTATTTCATTTCTAGGACATCCTATAGCTCATATGGACTCGTGTGTGCGGTATAACTCGTGCTCTAATACCACTCTGTCACGACCCAAACCTGCCCCTATAGGTTTAGCATCGTAACCGGCCAGTAATCCTTGGATTACCAAAGGCCTCTGAACAGATTAACAAAATTAAGGGGCTAGCGGAAACAAAAACATAAATAGAGTTGTCCAATGAGCTGTGCTGACTTATATGAAACAGAATATTTAAAACTTTATATACATAACCGGTAGTGAACCATACATTATACCCACACACATTATAGTATTTTAAGTACAGCCAACGACACCAAATCAAGTCTTATATAAACAGAAACCACAGAACTTAAACACAGGACGCTTCGAGAACCTCCACGTGAGGCACAATGGTTGGCTGACAACGGAACACAGATCCAAGCAAAAGTCTTCAGACTCGAACTCCAGAATGCTCACCTATACATATATATATACAAACAGTGAGCTAAAGCCCAGTGAATAACATTAAGGTAAAGGGATTAGTGAACGAAATCCGAACATATCATAAGCGGAAAACAGATCATAGCATAATCATCCTCATATTAGAACTTAATAATGGTACATCCATAGAACACATCACATAACGTCTTCCGACTAGAGTAATCGGTTCCGGATACCGATTAAACACATATCACCACAATGAAATGGCTAACGAGATCTCGTAAACTTGTATGTCATGGACCCGCATTTTCATGCCGTCCCTCATGACTTGGGACTATCTATGGATGCCATAATAGATTTCAAACATGGAATATTCGTTCACGAAAATAGATATCATTTCAGAAATCATAACATATTATATTTCATTTAGAACATAATTCATATGAACGTATCTTTACGATAACGTTACTCACAGTGGTTCCAGTAAGCGGTCAATCAATCCTCGAGTCTTGACCTACAACCACAAAATACATAACACAAGCACATCTTATCATGACACATTCATGTAGCTAACACGGCTTAGCTTTCATTACGTTGGTTCTTGTTCTTTCTTATCACAATGCTTAAACACATACACACTTGCAATTTCTTGACTTAGTACATTCATTCCTTAGTGTGCTTCTAATCCATAACCTCATTACTATGGCTTAATTAAGGCTTAGAAATGCCTAAGATGCAATGAGGATGCCAAAACATGCCTTGGAACACTTAATCAAATTTTCTGAAAATGAGGTCTACGCTCGAGCGTGGGTTTCCCAGCTCGAGCGAACATGCAGACAATGAATCTCCGCTTGAGCGTGCCTTTCCCTGCTCGAGCGGACTGTAAACTCTAAAAGTACTAGATGCAAGATTTTCATGCTCGATAGGCACTCGACCCTCGTTCGAGCGTGGTTCATGAATTCAGGGTTCACGCTCGAGCGTGAAAGTCCCCGCTCGAGCGTAGGTCAAATTTCTGGAAAATCCAGATTGACCTCCCAAGCTCAAAACTCGAATTCAACCATCCAAAACACATCTCTTGGTCCCCAAAACTAGAGACAACATAGTAAACTTGTAAAACATGAAGAATTATGGATTATTTCATAAAATCATGGCCCAAGAGTTTGTTAAAAACTCATAATTTCAACTTAAAACATGATGAATGTTCATGAACACAACATGCATGGGTTTTCTTGTATCAAACTTCTCAAAACATGATTAAACACCACAAAACAACTTGAAACTTGATGATTTTCCCAAATGAAGATGAATTTCAAACATGCAAGAGAGGATTCATGGAAATCATGCTCAATTTGTAAGAAAATGTACATGCATGCAAAACTTTTCAATCTCCTTGTTCCAAAACTCATGAAACTTGTAAATTGAGCTCATAAGCCCCATGCATGTAAGAAATCCCTTTTCAAAGTATGAATTCAAGGTTCAAAACATGATAATGCAAACATGGATGCTATGAATCATGTTCAAGATGATGAAATTAAGCTAAACTAAGCATGCATGTATGAATTAACTCTAAATTCATCATCTTTGGTTCAACTCTTGTACATAATCACAAATTCTTCTTGAAATGATCTACTTAATGGTTAAAAGTCATAATTAAGTCTTAAATCCTTACCTAGAGTCTTCAATTAGCTAGGTACTTGCGCAATCTTGGATCAATTCAAGCTATAGCTTTCAATTCTTTTACAATCTCTTCCTTTCTCTCACTAGAATTGTGCTCCCTCTCAATCTAAAATGTTTCACCAGATTTTTCCACTCAAGGGATAAAAGAAAATGAGCTCAAAATGAGCTTATGTGTTGGATATATAGTTATAATGATATAATGCATTAATTGGGACATTAGGCTAACCAAACACAACCTAATTAATCGTTCTGAATCAATTTTTAATAAAATTTGCCATAGTGTTCTAAAAATTCCAAATAACATATTGACGTAATCAATTTCGATTTCGGATGCCGATAAGGCTTTCGATTCACATATTAAAGCGGAAGTCCAAACAGATATTCCTATAAGTAACAAATAGAAAACCAAAATCATACAAAGTGCAGAATAAGCACATAATTTATTTTAATCCACTCATTAACATCATTAAATACGGATTAGTGGCTAATCACGGATAGGGGTTGTTACATGTGGCCTTTACGGTTGTGTACTGCTTCGACACTTTCACATAATCTTCAGTAATCTTTTTCAAACTTTCAACTTTCTGGAGAAGTGTGACTTTCTTCGCCACACCAGTTACCTTCGGGACGGCCAAGCGCTTTTGCTCCGGATCCCTTTGGGTGATAGGGGAAAGAAGTGCATCTTTCCAGGATTTCACTGGTTCTACCTTTAGGACAACCAAGAGCATTCGGGTGATGGGTGCTATCTCCACCCTTGGTGATTTCAGAACCACTGGATTGTAGGTTTGTCTCTTGATAGTTGCTTTAGCATTCCTATAACAAAAGAATACGTTAGTAAGTTTCAACTATATATATATATATATTTTTTTTTTTGTTCTTCAAAAGATGGAAGGAGAAATAAGTCCCACTGGGGTGTAGGTTTGTCTCTTGATAGTTGCTTTAGCATTCCTATAACAAAAGAATACGTCAGTAAGTTTCAACTATATATATATTTTTTTTGTTCTTCAAAAGATGGAAGGAGAAATAAGTCCCACTGGGCGTGCCAAAATTTGTAGACACAAATTTTAAAACATGAAATGTTTCAATACATTTCAAAATTTTATGTTACAAATGTCCACAGCTTAGTTTTTTAGACTAAACAGTGTTGATTATTTGAATAGTAGGTTCCTATTTCCGATCTGTATTTCAGATCATTAATTACACATTTTATATAAATGAAACCTTCGATTAATGAAGAACAAAATAAATAACAGAAGACAATTTAAGAAAAATAAATATTTTATTGAAATTGTTATGGGTTTTGAACCCTCGAATACAAAGTACAATTCTTGGGTTTGGAACCCTTTACCTATTCATCGTCATTCTACGTTTGTAGTGTAGTTTATTGAGTTCTCTAGGCTTCTTTTCTTCTAGCTCTTGATTTCTTTCTCTCTCTCTCTCGCTCTGATATTCTTACTTTTTGATTTTTCTCCTCCCCGATCTTGTGTGATGGCCCTTGTATTTATAGAAGGCCACCTAAGTGATAAGAATGCCTCATCCTCAATTTAAATTTCAAACTGAACGATAGCGCCATTTGAATTTTGAATAATAGCGCTATCTGATTAACCGGATTGATCTTTGGGGTTTCATCCTGTGTGGTGTCCTTGTTGTAGGCTCTACAGGTGTCATCTTTCGTAGGCTCCACGTGTCACTTAAGCATCTTGAGTAATGTCGTTGAGATACGTCGTTTTATTTATGCACTTCAACGGATCATATTAATCTTTTTAGAAAGTGATTACCTACAACCTTCCCATCATAGGCTCTATACGTGTCATAAATTTAGTTGAAATTTATGTGCTAACACTAATATAAAGCCGTTCTATAACAATTCAAGACAACAAGCAAGCAAGAAAACAATAGTGATAAGTTTGGGAGCGTCACCGGGGAGTCACTCTTTTTCTCCCGCTCAGGGAAATACCCGATCTTTACCGAATAGAAAAGCCCTACTCTCAACCAATTGGGAGTGATTTTCAATATTATTTGCGACAGCATGTTGCCAATGCAAAAAAAATGATTTTTTTTAGTAAACCCAGTTTGCTCACAATCCTTTGTCCGGAAATGTTTTGCAAATGTGATCCCAACATGCTGATGGCGGCTGCTTCCAGCCCGAATGACCAAATGCAACTCCCAAAAAGACGTGGAAATCTTGAAATTTGAGAATCATGATATACAATCATGGAGCAAAGAGTACATTTGAACTGTAAGACAGATTTTGGAGACAAAAGATATGGTGCCCATATTACATTGAATGTGCAGCTATCAATCAGTGCAACCATTGAGGAAAAAGGGATAACAATGGACCAAAATAGGGGCAAAGCTTGCATAGCCATTACCAAGAGTAGAGGCCAAAGGTGACATGTAAAGTGAAAAGTACGCATATTCATAGGACACCACCATTTTAACAAAATACTCTACATTTTCATTCTCTTGCCACTGTACTGTAGTTATCAAGAAATGCTTCAAAGAAAGTCCCTCGTCAGTAACTATTGATGAATCTCTGTTAAAGATGGTTCCCTGTGAAGTTCAGTCTCTCCATTTGACCCCCTAAAAGCCTGAAGCTTTAGCACAAACCACATGCAAACTAGTTTATAAAAAGGCATGTGGTTTATAAAAAAAAGAGTCCATATGGTGGTGAGACATTTTTTCAGTTCTGCAGGTTGGTGCTGTTAATGTGCAAGTTAGAAAAGCAACACCAGTATTAACTTTAGGAACTAATTTTCAAATTGAAAGTGAGGAACAGAGCGGTCTTCACAGTTGACAGTTTCCTTGGAAGCTGAAATCCGGCCACTAAGCACAAAATGATTATGAGAGAGAGAGAGAGAGAAGCCATAAACAAATCAGTTCCTAACTTCTATCACTTACCATTACTGTTAAATCCCACCAGAAAAATCATTAATATATGAGGCAAGTTTGAAAGTAACAAGAAGCTTAACCAATCTTAGAATATCAAGAACACCTAATTCAACAACACATGTTCCTGTAAGAATGCTCGTGCGCATTACAAGTTCAGTCATGCAAAAAAGGAAACATAAACATAATATCATCAGTTAGAGAGGTAATGCTAGAATATAGTCAAATTGTATGTGAAAATAGATGAATTATCATCATTAGATGAAATTTAAGGTTATAAAAGAATGATAAATCCCAATCAATTAAACTAGGATCCCGGGAGCATGTACTACATCAGGAATGAAAAAATTGTCCCTCAAAACTACTAAAGATTCATATCAACAAAACTAGAATTACACAGCTAAACACTCACAACCACAAACCTCACTAAGCAAGCCAGGCTCCCGCAAGAAACACAAAGGAGACATCCCGATGGACAATGTTCAGTAAAAAATGGAAATTACAGCACATATCATCATTACCAGACTCGATAACAGTTTTGATTGATTACCCATGATTGATGTTGCCGAAGAGATGTCTTGAGGCCTGAAAATGGAAAGGAGATATCTAAGTAAGCATAGGTAATCGAAAATTATTCAAAGCAGATAATATTTGATTTGACACAGATGGCTCCGGTACATACTTTTGCATTTTGCTGAGGGCACCACAAAAAAGCGCATTATCTGGCATGGGAAACTCAGTTTTGTTACTGGCCTCTGGATTGACAATCTTGATATACGTTTCCTGACCAAGATACCATGTGTCAAGGTTTTCTGTTCTCAAATTCCAAACTCCAACATTGTCAAGGAAGATTAAGATTGCTGTCCATGCCCCAGGGAAAACCTGTAAAGAACAGAAAAAATGAGACAAAAGGTTTGGAACAATTGAAAAGGAATGTATCACACACTCTAAGCTTTCTGGATAGAGAAGCGATTGGTTGAAATGAATTTCTATAGTGCCAGCATCAACTGAATGAAGGTTACACAAAAAACGGTTATAGAATGTTAGAGAAAAGAGAACATAAATAATCTAACATCAAAACTTGTAGTTTAAAAAATGTTATACAAGAAAAAGCAAAGCAAAATGAGTCTTCCCAAAAGTTCTTAATATCCTTTCAAATGCACTTAACATTTTAGCTAGCATGCATCACAGTCAGATCTGAATAACAGCCAGTCCTATCAAGCTTTTTTCTTCAAAAGCATTGCAAGCAAGAAGTGACCTCATTCAACAAAACAAATGTCATTTGAATACACTGTGCGTTGAATAACATGCAATGAAGAATTCATTTGCCTAGCTCAATTGGCCAGTTTATGAACATCTTGTATCTAAAATGAGAGACTAAAGGTTGGCCAGGTGGATGAGGCGCTCTCTTACCAGGTGTAACACCCAGTTTCGAGTCTCACCAACACATGATGCAGCTTCTCCTTCCCCTATTCCCCACCTACCTATTGTTATAAAAAATATATATATACATAATACCAAATTATTTTTAGTTCATTTGTTCAAAAGAATAAATCCTTCCATGTAGATGAAGTATATCAAGGAGCCAATAAGTAGCTATTTGTTCATTAAAGGACACATCCAGATACCCTACAGAGAGGTATAGATCATTGACGAAATATAGCACTGGAGCCTATGTTCATTATGATATGTTAACTTAATAAAATCTGCCATATTTTCAAAAATAAATAAATAAAGGGTTAATTACGCTAATGGTCCCCATAGTATATGTTATGTTACGCTTTAGTTCCTAATCTTTTAATTGTTCCACTTTGGTCCCCCAAAGTATGCAATCTGTTACAGTTTAGTCTTTGATGTTAGCGCCATTCCAAATCAGTAACAGAGGAGAGGTATTTTTTAAATTTTACATGAAGCCTCAACAAAATCAAAATGGCCAAATACACACATGGTCTAAAAGTGTGCATTTTGGTTCTTAAAGGATGCATTGCGTTTCGATTCATTTTAGTCTCCAAAGTACACACTTTCTTGCAATTTTTTGTCCCTAATCTTTTAATTTTGTTGCATATTTTTGCAAAATTTTGAAAATATTCCTTCTCCGCGTTATTGATTTTGAATGGTACTGGTGCTAGGGATTAAAGTGTAACAAATCGCATACTTTAGGAACCAAATTGGACCAATTAAAAGATTGGAGACTAAAGTGTAAGAAAATACATAAATTGCGGACCAAATGTGTAATTTACCCAAAAATAAATAACTAAACTTGTAACTGATATACATACTGAAAATTCTCCAGTGAAGAAGAAAATGAGAAGCTAATAAGACAAACAACGATAGCTTTAGGACGGAATCAAAATCTTGTCAAAAAAATATATATATATACCTGTGTTGTGGTTCGAGCAACACCATCCCACTTGTTGTATGTGCCCCTGCTATTCTCTGTCCACTCACCATAATCCATCCTGCAATCAATTAAACAAAGTATGGGTTCTTTCAACAATTTGCAGAGAGAGAGAGAGAGAAAGCGAGAGAGAGAGAAAGAAAAAGAGTATTCATATGGAGAAGTAGATGCCATGAAGTTTAGAGAACGAAGCCAATTCTTACCCAACCACAAAAAAGCCGTATCCGTCCAGGTGATAGCTTTGCATCTTGGTGTCATTGTTTTGCAGTATAATTTCCATAAATCCTCTATATGTACCATTGATTATTGATGATTCCATCTTAGGAGGTCCTGTGATTGGCCTATGGGGGAAATCAAGCTTGTACACTCCTTTCAATTTGAATTGGTCAGCAAGCCTAATTGGTGTGGCGGGATTGACAAATGAGATCCCACTAAGTGTTGTCCGCCTTTTCCCGTTGATTGTCACAGGTGGCTTGTTTTTCAACATATAAATATCAGTCACGTTGATTGAGCCATATCTAAAGGAGCCTTGTGGGTTGGGACGAGCACCACTGGCAGATACATTCCACCTGCACAATGTTAACCACAACACTAATCAGTGACACAATGTTAATAACAAGTTCTTTAGAACTGAAAACATGGAGAAAGAGATTTATTTCCTGGCATATAGAAGAAATAAAAATGTTAAATTATGCCAAACATTTACCACTACGAATACATAAACAAATAACATCCGCTAATACCATGAAGATGAAGAATAACATTGTAATAAGATGATATTCGCAAATAGTTGAAAGGGTCATAGGGTAATTAATCCAATTTTATAAATAGTGTTTTCTTCATGAATTGATCATGATATTTATTTGAAGTTCAGCAAGCTTGCAATGAAAAAATATGAACAATTTATAGAGCCAATAATCCTTCCTGAATTTGTTATTATGCTTGAAATGAAAACGTGACGTTTTAGGGGGGGGGGGGGGGGGGGTTGGAAAAAAAAAAAAAAGAATATTACATTCAGGTAATTAATGTTTCATTGCTTCCAAAACATAGCGAACAAACCTGATGGATCTGGCCTGATTCATTGAAAAGGTTTTGTCATATTGATCATTTGGTGGGTCCGGAAGAGGACCAGATGCCTTCCCTTTCGAATTTGAATAGTGCAAGATAGCAACACCAGTAACTCTTTGCCAGAGTGATTCATTCACAAACCTGGCACTTGCTACAATGTAGTAATCAGTACTTGCATTCTGATCCATGGTTACCAAGAAAGAATAAGATTGTCCAACATGAATATCTAAGCTAGTGTAGTTCTGCTGTACTGTATATGATCCCTCTGTTTCTGCTAAAAGCAGGTTATGGTTCTGGATTCTGAAATTCAAACTAGTTGACACTCCAACATTGCTTACACGAAATCGATACGTTTTGCCTGGCCAACATCGTAATATAACCAATTAGAAGTCAAGAAGAAAAAGGGGAAATGGAAGAAAGAAAAATAATCATTAAGTTTACAAGTATTGACACCTGTCCCAATTGTAAATTTCTGAATAATTCTGTATATTCAATTGTTTATATTTACAAAGAGTTCAGTGGTTTATATAGCCTAAACCTATGACTAGAAAAGGAAATACAAAGAAAAGGAAATTGCCTAATCCCTAATATACACCAGGAAGAAAAAGAAATTGCCTAATTCCTAATATACACAAGCATGCCATATATACAATATATATTCTCACACCCCCGCTCAAACTCAAGGTGTTTTAGCAGAAAACACTGAGAGTTTGCTAAGAAGAAACTGAAACCGAACGATAGTGTGAGTCTTGGTGAAGAAGTCCGCAAGTTGCAAAGCCGAAGAGACAAAAGGAAGCGAGATAGAGCCAGACTGCAGATGCTGTCAGACAAAGTGACAATCAATCTCAATGTGTTTTGTCTGTTCATGGAAGACAGTATTGTGGGCAATCTGAATAGCATTGCGGTTGTCACAATAGAGAGAGGTCGGAGAAGAGTGAGGTACACCCAAATCAGAGAGAAGACAATGAAGCCAAACAAGTTCAGCAGTAGCATGAGCCATAGCACGGTACTCAGTTTCGGCAGTAGAGCGAGTAACAACAATTTGTTTCTTACTTTTCCAAGAGATCAAGAAATCGCCAAGAAACATACAAAAACTAGAGATGGACTTGCGATCATTAACATCACCAGCCCAATCAGAATCAGCATAGGCCACCAAGTCTAAAGAGGAAATAGAGGACAGCAGCAAGTCCTAAAAGATAGTACCCCGGAGATAGCGAAGAATGCGAACCAAAGCAGCCCAATGGGTAGAGCGAGGAGCAGAAACGAACTAACTAACCACATGAACAACATAAGCAAGATCAGGGCGAGTGACAGTCAAATAAACTAAACAACCCACTAGCTCGCGATAAACCGTGGGATCATCCAGAGGGACACCATTAGTAGAGTTGAGCTTCACATTAAGCTCAATAAGTGTATCAGAAACCTTAGTATCAATAAGACCGGCACGGTAAAGAACCTTAGTTGCACGAAGCGGGAGCGGGAGCGGGGGCGGGAGCGGGAGCGGGAGCGGGGGAACGTGACCACTTAGAGGAGTCGTAAATTAGGAGCGCTTATGTATTATATTTATTAATTATATTTTATTTATTATAATGAATAATAAATTATGTTAAAATAAATAATAAATAAAAATTAGATGTTTTATTTTATAAATTTTTGAAGATTTTTTTATTATATATGATTTAAATACATTTCTTTTAAACAATTAAATAATTTATTATATGTTAAAAAGTTAGGAAATAATTGTTAAAAAAATAAATAAAAAATAAAAATTATATTATATATAATAAAATAAATAATTTTTTATTTTACAAATAAATAATTTTTTATTTTACAAATAAAAATTATATTATTTTTTATTTTTAATTGATATATATTTCGAATGGGGTTGTATAATATATATTTATAATATATGATAAATTATATTTATTATAAAAATTATATTATTTATTATATATTTATAATATAGGGTTAAAGTTGAGTTTCCAAGTATAATATATATCATATATATCAGAAGAGTGACGAAGAGAGAGAGTAAGGAGGACAACGAACAGAGATGAGGGAGAGAAGCGGAGACGAAGAGAGAGAGAGAGAGAAGCAGAGAGAGTGACGAAGACGACGACGAAGACGATCGAGAGAGTGGCGAAGACGATCGCGACAGTGGCGAAGATGATCGAAGCCCTTTCTCCTCTCATGTCGAGGTTAGGGTTTCTGTCTCTAACTTTAACCCTCTGCTTCATATTTTTACCCAAAATCTTGATCAAATTTATTTTGCATCTGGAGTTGTTTGATTTTGATAGACGATTTCATCTCACACCGAAACGCGATTTTCTCTCTTAAGAATCGCGTTTCTTACACGATTTTGATTCGGGAACGCAAAATCGCGTTTCTCGCACAAAATCGTCACCTACTGTAACGATTCCTGCTACTAAGTAAAGAACCTCATTAGCATACTTGGCCTAAAACAGAAAATAGCCCTTTGGAGAAGAGGTGACCTCAATACTAAGAAAATACTGTAATAGACCCAGATCTTTCATTTCGAAGGTGAGGAAGAGATGTTGCTTGACCTCAGAGATAGCAGAAAAGTCAGAACCAGTGATGATCATATCATCCACATAGAGTAGGAGAGCAACAAAACCAGCAGAGGCATATTTCAGAAACAAAGCAGAGTCGAAAGCAGAAGGATGAAATCCAAGCTCGGTAATAGTAGTATGAAAACGATCATATCAAGCACGAAGAGACTGCTTCAAACCATACAGAATACGCCGAAGATGACAAACCTACCCAGAGGAGGGGAGAAGACCAAGGGGAGGACGCATGTAGACCTCCTCAATGAGATGACCGTTAAAAAAAGCATTCTTAACGTCCATCTGATAGAGAGGCTAATGTCGAACAGCAGCAACAGAAATCAAGGTACGGACAATAGTCATCTTGGCAACAGGGGCAACTGTCTCCTCATAATCAATACCATACTCCTGTGAGAAACCCTTGGCTACCAAGCGAGCTTTGTAACGCTCGAGAGAACCATTAGAATGAGTCTTAACTTTATAGACCCACTTGCAACCAATCAGATTATTGCTAGCAGGCAAAAGAACCCACTTCCAAGTGTTGGTCTTCTGTAAGGCAAACGACTCATCCTCCATAACTTGAACCCAATTAGAATCCTGACAGGCCTCCGTGTAAGACTATAATTCCGAAAAAGAATGAATAACAGACAAAAAGGTACGATAGGAAGCAGAAAAACAAGTATTAGACCAACCCAACCTATTTGGAGGATGACGCTCACGAGTAGAATATCGGTGTGCAACAAGATCAGAGTCGTCAAAAGCAGAAGGAGCAACAACAGGAGTAGAGACGACAACTGGTGGTGGAGGAGCCTGGCGACGAGAATAGACCAACAACGAAGGGGAAGAAGAAGATGAAGGAGGAGAAGGAGCCATAGGTGACATAGACGAAAAAGTAGGAATGGGCTCAAGAGGAACAGTGGAGATGTACTCATCAGACGAGACCTCATAAGGAAAGGGGTCAATGTGAACCAAATCCTCTTTGGAAATTGGAGCAGTGAGAGGGGGAAGCCAAAAGTAAGACAGACGTTTGAGAAAGGCAACATGACCGAAGACATAAAGGCGACGAGAGACAAGATCGTAACAACGGTAGCCTTTTTGAGTAAGACTGTAACCCAAAAAGACACAAAGGACAAACCGGGCACTAAGTTTGGTCCTATCTTTACGGGGAAGAAAGACAAAACAGGTAGACCCAAACACACGAAGAAATGAGTAGTTAGGAATTTGAGAGAACAAAGCCTCACAAGGAAACCGACCAGAAAGAAGAGGAGTAGACATTCGATTGAGAAGAAAAGCAGCAGTAAGAACTGCCTCCCCCAAGAATGGAGCCGGAACTGAGGCAGAGAGAAGAAGAGACCTAGCTGTCTCAAGGAGATGACGGTGTTTACGCTCGGCTAGACCATTTTGGGCAAATGTATCTGTACAAGAAGTTTGGTGAATAGTACCCAAATTGGCCAAATACTCATAGAATTCATTTTTAAAATATTCTCCACCCAAATCAGACCATAACCGATCAGCAAACAAATGTCCTAATCTGGAATGCCACAAATACAAATGTTAGAGGAAGGAACAATCGATGGCCACGAACCAGAGACTGAACCAAAATGGTTGATTCGAACTTAGATGAGGACTAGGGTTTCGAATGTGGCTCTAATACCATGTAAGTTTCTGAATAATTCTGTATATTCAATTGTGTATATTTACAAAGAGTTCAACGGTTTATATAGCCTAAACCTATGACTGAAAAAGGAAACACAAAAAAAAAGAAATTGCCTAATTTCTAATATACACAAGGAAGAAAAGGAAATTGCCTAATTCCTAATATACACAAGCATGCTATATATACAATATATATTCTCACACCAACATCACTACCCAAAAAAGATGTGTTTCATATTTTCAAAGCAAACCAAAATGTTCCCCTTGGGGAGGTTTGTAGTTTTTTTCCTTTTGATAAATAAGAATTTTTTAGAAAGGCATCAAGGAGGGTTGTTTATACTTTTTATTTCCTCTGTAAACATTTAGAAGTTTTGCACACAAGAGGAGCTCTCACTAAAGTACAAGGGCGAATGGTTATTCCTAAAATATGCTTGTCCTCTAACTTTAAAAAGGAAAATATATCAAGGAAGAAAATCAACAAGTGCATTCGACTGTTGAAGCCAATAATTTGGTGGAAATATAATTCCCAAGTTGTAACACATGACAAAAGAACATGCTATGTTAAATAGTGCCCATTCCAATGATGGCATAACAGACACCATTAGTCTAGCTAACTCTAACACCATCCTATATTGTAATTAGCCCAAAATAACAAAGCAATAATTGAATTAATTATAAGAGGCAACCAGGCACACCCTAGCCTAACAAAGCAATAATTAAAATAATTATAAGAGGCAACCAGGCGCACCCTAGCCTAACAAAGCAATAATTAAAATAATTACAAGAGGCAACCAGGCACACCCAAGCCTAGATTTGAAGGTTGAAAGTAACTTCAAAAGTAGGTTTGATGCATCAATGGATAATTCCAGGAATGGAATGTCAAGGGTGAGCTCATCAGGCTACATTCCAACTTCTAAATTGGCAAAATAAACTAATGCATATGGTGAGAAACAGCTAATTTCTAGTAGATTCTTCACAAACAATGTCTTTAAAAATACTCACCTGGGTGGACATCAATTGTTTCATAGTCAATGCCGTCAGGGACAAGTGTAGAGTTATATTTGTAAGGGCCTTTCCCGTTAATAAGAACACCATCCGGCATCCCAAGATCTTTACCTCCATTAAGGGCCCTCCTCAAAGCCTATACCAAAACAAGACCAAACAGTGGATACAATTACATGCTAATCTTCAATATGCACCTAAAAATAGTCAATTTTGGCAATTCATCAAACACTAACCGTGTGGTTTCGAGTGAACCAATCACCAATCATAATCGTGATATCTCCATCCGGGGTCGCAAAAGGAATCGGAATTATAGGCCTATTATTAATGATAAATCCACCATAACCACCCGAGGCCCTTTGAAAATTGGTTGACGGGAAGTAAAAGAAACTCCCAATCTGATCCTTAACTTGGAATTGGTAAGTCCAATTCCACTTGGGAGGAATCGGGCAATAAGTGCCCAATACCCCATCTTGCCAAGAACTTCGTCTCTGATGAATACCAGCCCTGTTACAACCATTGATTGTAAATCCTAAATCACATTCCCAGAACCATAATCCCAATCAAATTAATATGAAAAAACAAAAAAATGCTAAAAATCCTACCAGGTCATGAGAAGGTCCTCATCTAATTTGTTCCGTACATTGACGACAACATTGTTGTTAGTAGTTACATTAATGGTAGGCCCTGGAAAACGACCATTAATGGCAATAACCTGCAGTTCAAAGCAATGCAGCTCAAGGTAAACCATTAAACCCTAGTAACTCTTCAATATTATCTCAAAGCTCACTACTGATATTACAAAATTTGAAGCACATTTTGCAGATCGAAGGCTAAAGACTCAATTTCTGGACAAAACAAAACTAACCCATCAACTGTTTGTGAAAATTCAGACAACCCAGATGGAAAGATTACAGAGTAACCGAGTGCAAGCACAGTGAGAGAGTAGAGAGAGAAAGAAAAAGATCTGAAAGCGAACCTGTTGCGGCACACCTAGAGGTGAAGCAGTAATGTAAGAAACCTCAAATTCGTAGCTAACAAACGGATCGTCAGCGAAACAGAGGCTGGTGAACAAAGAAATGTAGATAAAGAAGAGCAAGACAACACTATGAGAAGCCATGGATTGGACTTTTTAGGGTATGTTTTGAAGAGAAAGAAGCAATTTTTCTGCGCTTTTCGGTGCTTTTACATTAACAGAGAGAGATGAAGAAGAGATAGAAGCAGAACAGGAAGGAGAGACAGAGAGAAAAGCTAGCGTGTAAGGGTGATGACTTTCTACAATGGTGTGGAATGTACGTGGGAGTTACACTCACACTTATATAAAAGATATTTGATAAAAAATTTTAAAAAATTTTGAGATTTTTATTACTTTTCAATGTGTAATGTATTTTAACTTTTGGGTTTAGTTTTTCTTGGCCATAAACGGTTGGCTAAAGGGGTGGATAATCTCAGGCTTTTTGTCGGTCATGGCCTATTTTGAGTCATCATTTCATATGACTGAAGGAGCATGCATAGGCCGTTCTAGAGGAGAGAGAAATCTACAGACAGATGGATAGGACAATCTGTAGAGAGAGAAAATTAAAAAATGTTAGAGATCTTAAAAATTCTATTAAAAATTTTATCGAATGTCTCACATAGGTGTGGGACCTACATGGTACCCACATTGTATAGATCCTACATTCATGTGAAATATTTGGTAAAATTTTTGATAGAATTTTTAAGATCTGTAGCATTACTGAAGAAAATTTTAGAGAGAAAAAAAAAATTATGACACATCACGCAACTACGTCTTAAGTTAATTATAAATTTTATTGTTTTTTTTTTTAAGAGTATTTTAAGAAGTTAATTAAAACTTAAATTTTTTATTTTTTAAAAAAAATATATATAAAAAAGTAAAGAGTCGGTATAATTTAATTTTTTTTTTTTTTTTGTTACAGGGAAATCCTCTCATTCTCCCGCAGGTCCAAGGCAGCGCCCCGAGGAGATCACCAGGGTGTCCTGTTGTTCGGTCCGAGCCAGAGACTATAACCTGGAAGCTTGTCCCGACCTCACAAGGCAAGCTTCGGTAAGTCAGGACTCGCACAGCGAGGGAGAATTAAACCCACACCAAGTAGCTGATAAGGCATCCTTGAGGTCAACTTCCTAACCAACTGTACTACGCCCAGGAGATTGGCCCAGAGAGGATTCGAACTCAGGACCTAGGGGCTTAAACCCCAGGCCCTTGCCAAGTTGCCACCCACCCCTGGGTTATAATTTAAAAAAAAATTAAAAAGTCAAAAAATTAACTTTTAATTAACTTATCAAAATGATCTTATATAACTTTTATTAATTAATACAAAATTATAAATCTTAGGCCTCGTTTGGAAATAAATTTTTTAATAACTTTTTGACTTTTTGATTAAAATATGATGTAAAAAAATTAATATGTTTGGAATGATTTTTTATTTTTTACAAAAAGATGTGCAAAAAATATAAAGGAAAGAAAATTTTTAATTTTTTATAATAGATTGTTGACTTTATAATTTTTTTAATGACTTTTAACTTTTAAACTAAAAAAATGATGTTACTAAACGAGATACTCTTCTACTTATAATACATAGGCTTCGTTTGGGAAGAAAGATTGGATTGGATTTGGGGTTATTTTAGCCACAAAAAGATAAAATAAGATTTTTATCTTAATAAGACAAAATATCATATCTAATTCATAATCATTACATTCTTTCTCAAATAAAAAATTAAAAAAATTATTTTCAAATAAGATTTTTTAACCCTAAATTAAAATAACTAAAAAATTGAAAAAACTAATCCACTTTTCAAACCAACTCATATAAAACGCCACGGGCTGCTTAACTGCTCCAACCACTAGAAAAAAAAGGAGAGAAGGGGGTGCCACGGCCAGACCAAACGCCAGATTGGACACACGCGCGGCATTGCTTTTAATTGGTTAGTTTTGGCGCCATCCACAAAAATTATTGCGTGGTTTGGGGCGTTTTGGCTACATAGTAAAAAGTTAACTTTTTTATTTTTTTTGAGTCATATTATTTCTATTTTTTTATATAAAAAAGTAAAAAAATTAATTTTTTACTAATTTCTCAAAACACCTATTTATACGTCATGAAATAAAGAAATTATTGGTTAATTTTGAAACACCATCACGTGATGTCTAATAGTGTTATAATTGGTTAAGGGAGAGAATGCACGAATTTATGTTAGACAATTAAAAAATATGAGAGAACATAATAAATTATGACCGGTGTAAAACATGATCTCGTGATGTTCCAATGGTGTTGCGATTGGTGGAGGGGTAGGGTTTTACAAATTTGTATTAAGTAATTAGAAAATATGGAAAAACATGGTATCTTGTGATGTCCCATTGTTAATCAATTTTTTTTTTTTTAATATTTATTTTGATATTTTAATCTGTTTGTTGGATTAGAGTAGTAATACCAGTATTGTTTATTAATTAAAAATTAATCTGCAGATAGAACTTTTTTATTTTATTTTAATGGGCTGCAGATAGAATCTTCATAAAAAAGCAAAACTTGCTTAAAATGATATGTGAATGTGATTCTCATTTAAAAATGGTAAATTACACTAATCTCCTTGAACTTTGTTAAAAATCCAACAAACAATCATAATTTTAATATAATTATATTAATTTCTTTTTTAGTAAGATTAAAAAATTAAAACTAATACTGTGAAAATATAAAGATAAACAAGATAATATGAATAATAAATTATTGATAAAAAAAAAAATAACTGCTATATAAATTAAAACTTTAAACGAGTATTACCCTAAACTTGTGTAATTTATTATGTTTTGTTGGAACATGTGAGGAGGTATCTTGTCTATCTTAAGAGCCTATCATTCCAAGACTTGACATTTTATTTGGACACCATACTTCTTCTAAGTTCATACCAATCACTATAAGCACAATTTAAAATTTTTATTGTACGACCATTTCACACCATTTTATTGCCTTAATTCCATCATCAACTTTCAAATCTAGCTTATTTGGTGTAACTATTAAAATAAATTATATATTATATATTATGACTTTAATCAATAATTGTTAATATGTTTGATGCAGTTATTAGATTGTAAATTTAAGTTGTTAAGTAGTGTTTGGTAAATAAATTATGAAATAGTTTTTTGATATATAAATGTCTTTTTTACCCTTGTTAATTGTAAATTGAATTAACCTTTGTTAGTTGTAAATTGAATTAACTTTTATTTTTTACTATTAACTACTAGTCCACATTTTCCATAAAAAACAAATAATAAAAAAAGTAAGTCCATAGTCTATTTGAGTCTTTTTCTATTTTAAAAAAATAAAAAATTTAAGGATATAATCATAAATAAGCTGGTACAAGCAGAAGCGATGGGTAGACAATTTCTCATAACCAACTTTTTTGAGTTAAAATAAGTTGTTAAAATTAGAACAATTTGAAACAAATTAAACTAAACAGTTCAAAATAATTTTTTCAAAAATTAAAATTTATAAGTTGGCTAAAAAAAAATCACCCCAAACACCGCATTATCTCCATCGTTTGTTGCCACTTCTACCACTAACGATGTTAGTTCCCAACCCTTCTCCCTTTGTCACCCCTTCCCTAGTCCCTTCTCTCTTTCCCTCCCATCACCCCCTTCCTCTTCCATCTCCTCTTCCCAAATCCCTCTCATATTGTCTCTTTCTCCCCATTTGCCTCACTCTCGCAATTCTTGTTGCGTTCTTCTTAAACTCCTCCATAGCTTGCTTCCCTTCGCTACCACTTATCCTTCACATCACTTCTCTCTAGTCCCCCATCTTCCGTCTCTTCCTCTCTAACCTCTCCCTTTATATCTCCTCTTCTCCAACAACTTCCCTTTCGTTGCTGTCTCTCTCTCAACCTTCGTCATCTTTCTTTAGGCTAGATCTAAGGGATCACAATGATAGGAGGCTAGAGATGAGGATCATGGTGGTGGGGTGACGATGATTTGGAGGTAGGGTTTGTACCTTTAATAATAATTTATGTGAGGGACAAAATAACAATTATAATAATTTAAAATAGTGTGAACTGAAAGGAAATATAAGTTCTCCTAAGAATTTTGTTTAAAAATTAATATTGAATTATCCTTCTTATTTTAGTAATGAGTAGTCTTTGGAGGTTGTTTGACAATTTATTGTAGCTTTAAAATGCATGCCAATGCCAAGTATAAAGGAAAATACGTGTTTGGCATGCATTAAAAAAGTATATTTTTTTTGCATACATATATTTATTTAGATCACATTAATCAATATCACCTCTCTATTTTTTTATCTACTTTCTCTATTTTTTTGTATATTTTTTTTATAAAAAGTTAAAAAGTACACTTAGAATATCCCAAATCGTCCCTTAGCTTTTAAACTTATTTCAGACTTTTTAAAAGGCATAAAACAAATGCATTAGAAAAAATATCATTATAATACAAATTGAAACACATTCCATG
The DNA here is from genome assembly GCA_036172215.1 of Camellia granthamiana. Lineage (NCBI taxonomy): Eukaryota > Viridiplantae > Streptophyta > Magnoliopsida > Ericales > Theaceae > Camellia > Camellia granthamiana. Next base: position 47,941,321 of record CM069916.1, on the reverse strand, counting down.
TGGTTACATCAAAGAAAATACAAGTAGTCTCATAATTTTAGTATAATTATATAAATTATATTTAAAAAAAAATTAAATAGACTAAAACTAATGTAAATAGTATGAAGATATAATGATGAAGAAAAAATATATATTTTAGTGTAAAAGTTATGATAATATTATTTTTCATTTTTATGACTAACGAACGTATTATTGATTAAAACAATACTATATTTTACGTGAATTAAAATTTTAAGAAAGTTCAATATAATTATTCTAAAATTATAAAATTTGTTATATTTTCTCCAAAATCATTACCCAAAATCAAATGACATTGTCAAATGTTATATTCATTTTAATGGCTTTTAGTTTGACCCATTTGCTTCCTATTTGAGCTGCCTGTTGGATCGACTCGGATAGACTCATTTCTTGGGTACTAATTGCAATAATTAACGGTAGAATAATTTAATTATGAAAAAAGTGTGGCATGGGTATAAATTATATATATATATATGTGAACAAATTTAAAATTAAAAAATGACAAACAGTAACTAGTGTTTTAGGACATTATTTAATATTAAGATTTAAATAATAATAAAAATCTTAAAAAATAAGTATAAAAAAATTGAATTGAAACCAATAAAAAATATATTAAAATAGATTAAATATATATTATATTATTTATTTTTAATTTTTTTTCTACACTTGTTAGACCATCTCCAACGGTAAATAAAAAATTTCATCAAATTTGAGTAAAATTTTGATGAAAAAATTTGATTTGATACCATTCACTCTAATGTTAAAATTAAAATTTTCATTCAGATTTTTGCATATCCCTAGTTGTTCGGGAGGACGTCCGGGCAAATGTCTTGGAAGTCATCCAGACATAAACAAAAAAGCTGTCAAAATTACTCTTGGTAGACATCCGAATAAATATCCGGGTGAACATCTAGAAAGATGTATAGCCTAACGGTAAATTTAAATCTGATGAAAGATGAAAGGCTCTCTTCATTTAATGAAAGTTTTAGTTTTGCCTAATTTTGGTGAAATGATTGAAGCGCCTCATTTGGCGCTTTTTATCAAATTTCAAATGTGATAAGCATCTGATGCTGAATTGAAGATGCTCTTAGTAAAGACACAAGGTGTTTGGTGGAGATTATACAATTAGGTTATAGTTTATTTTAATTTGAGAATTTATGCATGACTGTTTGATGCAGCTCTGCTTATAACTTATTAAGCAAAAATAACTTAAATAAGTTAAAAAAAATTAATTTTTTTAAAAGTTAGGGGAGAAATACTTTTAACTTTTGTTGTCTAGTTATCAACTCTTAACTTAAAATAATCTTCCCCAAACACTCCTATTTGTAAGCTCATGGGAGACCATGAGGTTTTACCCTGTAATGTTTTATGAATTTTAATATTTGGGAACATTTAAACAAGTCATCTTTTTTATATATATATTTTTTTCTGTTTTTAGTGATTTTTTTTTAAAAATTACATCAAAATTTAATTTATCGGTCGATCTAATGTAGACGAATTTAAAAAGTAAAAAAAAAAATTACAAAAAAGTAAATAAGCCAAAATAAGCACACAAAAAAATTCACTATTTTTTATTTATTTTTGTTTTTTCTAAACTTTTTTTAAAATTTTTTGAATCATCTCGTCGACTAGAATAAGAAGCTAAAGCTTTTTAATTTTTTTTTTTAAATTCACTAAAAATAAAAATAAAAATAATAAAAAATTTACTAAGAAAATAACTACGAACACCCAGCGACCAATCAGAAGGAGAGCTTATGAGAAGAGTTGTAAGACCGACCTTATGGAAGACCAACTCTATGTTCTTGTATTCTAGGATAGTATAAAGAAAGGACACCGATCATTTTGTTGTCATTTGGTAAAAAAAAAAAAAAAAAATTAATTAATTTTTTAGAGTTGGTATTTTTTTAATTTAGGATTAAAAGGTTTGTTTGAGTTGATTTTTTTAATTTTCATAAGAAAAAAATAAAAAAATTATAATTTCAATATAATTTTTTATAATTTTTAATTTATTTTATTTTGCAATAACTAATTTAATCCCAACTCCACTCAATCCACGTAGCCAAACGCCTTTGAAAGCGCCACATAATTGCCAGCAAACCGTGCACCAATATTGGGGGCCAGCCCATTAAATGTGGATTATGTGGATCCGAAGTGGGATCAGGTACACAGCAGTGGTTGTTGTGAGGTACCTAAAAATTATTTCGGATTTTATTTTTATCATCTGAATCATTTAATTTTTAAAAAATATTAAGTAGAATATATTTATAAAAAATTAAATTAATTAGATATCAATAGACCCTTCATCCTCTTGAATTCGTATATATAAAAAATAAATATATAAATATTAAATTAAATACAAATATAAGTTGATGAATGGTATATCGATATCCAATTAATTTGATTTTTTATAAATATATTTTACTCGATATTCTTTAAAAATGAAACGGTTCAGATAATGAAAATAAAATTCAAAATAATTTTCATAAATCGCACAACAATCACTATTGCGCAAGCTGCATGCACAGCAGACTCCAACTCCATCTAAAGTTGGGTCTGATTCGAGTATAGGATATCTTTGCTTAATTACCGCTTAAATTCTCTATTCCATGTTTGGCATATCTCGGAATCGAAGACAAGACCAAAGCAGTAGTACCCTTTATATTATTATTATTACTATTGTTTTTTAGTTTGAGATTAAAAATTGTTTGATTGATCAAACTAATTATAGCGGATTAACTCAGCAAAATAAAATTATTTGATTGGTTGGAATTCACCTTTTCTAAAAGGAAAAAAAAGTAGGATAATAAATCGACTTTAATTAAGTTGATCGATCACAATTGATAAAAATCATTAAACACAAAAGGACGATCTCCTCTTTAGTTTGGATTCCAAGTTGAAGTGCAATCTGAGTTGTTTGCCTTTCATATAGACACTTTTTGGAAATTAATAATTTAAGATCGTATCAATTTATTTATAAATTCAATATTAAACTCGAGTAAAAAAAAAAAAAAAAAAAAATCGTATTTGACATTTAATAAATGATTAGATGGATACAAAAACATGTTGAGATAAATGTAGAGTAGAATGTTATTGGGTAATAAAAAATTAGATGAATTACACTTTGTTTTTTTTTATATTTGATCATTTTCTTATTTTAGCCCTTAAAATTTATTTATTTTTCACTTCAACGTTTTATGTTTTAAGTTTTTTATCAATTTACTTTTGAAGTTAATTTTTATTTAAAATTAGACAGAAAAGGCATAATAATTGTCACATAATATGAAAAATATATTATTATATTGAAATTTAAGTTTATATTAGAGATGTGAATTATATATAATAAAATATTTTTATATTACGTAATTGTAAATGTATTATTTTTTGTTTAATTTTGGATTTTTTATTGATAAATCCCATCTAGAGATGTTTTATCCTAATAAGTCCACAAAGAAAAATTATAACCTAATTAGTCCCATATAGTTTTCTTTTTATTCCATAAAGTCCATTTTTCTAATTTTATATTTATACATGGACTATTATGCCCTTATATATATATATACACACTGTGTTAATACGTAACACACATTCCTGTGATTTCGTGATTCAGTTTTGACAGTTTCTATATTTCTAATTCAAATCAATACGTTTCTATCTTGTATGATGTCGTTCTATCGTTCTGAGGCGTTGATGTGCTAGGGTTCGATTGTTGCTGTTGTAGTCTGGTTCGGTGATTTTCAAGTGAAGACGACGATTTTGAAGGTGTTTGGTTCTGTCATTTTCTGAAGTATAACTGCCTCAAAGCAGTTGTTTTTGAGTTTCTGGACGACTGTAGGATTGCATGATTAAGGTTAGTATCATTTTGGTTATGAATACATGTTCACTTTATGTTTTGATTTGTAGGATGGATCAGATGCTTTGTTCTTGGATTGATATGGATCGGATGCTCTATTTTTTCAATTACATGCATCATACGTGGTCATTGGAGGGGAGGTCATTCAGATATATGTTGAATGTTATAATATTCCTTTTACTTTGATGTATGCATAATGAGGCTCTGTGTGAGTGATTTAATTCAGAGTATATTGAACAATGTGAATGTTTACATCATGTTAGTATTACGTGAAGAATGTGGATGTTTGCATTTTACTTTGATGTTTGCTTAATGAGGCTCTGTCTGAGTGATATAATTGTGAGTATATGGATCAATGTGAATGTTTACATCGTGGTCCTGTGGAGGGGAGGTCATCAGATTAGTGATGAATGTGGATTCTCTATAATTCAGAGTATGTGGAACAATGTGAATGTTTACATCGTGTTAGCATTACGTGAAGGATGTCGATGTTTGCATTTTACTTTAAGTTTTGCTTAATGAGGCTCTGTGTGAGTGATATAATTGTGAGTATATGGATCAGTGTGAATGTTTACATCGTGGTCCTGTAGAGGGGAGGTCATCAGATTAGTGATAAATGTGGATCTTCTATAATTCAGAGTGTGTGGAACAATGTGAATGTTTACATATTGTTAGTATTACGTGAAGAATGTCGATGTTTGCATTTTACTTTAAGTTTTGCTTAAGGAGGCTCTGTGTGAGTGATATAATTGAGAGTATATGGATCAATGTGAATATTTACATCATGGTCCTGTGGATGGGAGGTCATGAGATTAGTGATGAATGTGGATCTTCTATGATTCAGAGTATATGTGTCAATGTAAATGTTTACATCGTGTTCATATCATGTGAAGAATGTGGATGTTCTCACTTTACTTTGATGTTTGCTTAATGAGGCTTTGTGTGGGTGATATAATTCAGCGTATATGTATCAATGTGAATATTCATATCGGTTTGGATGTTCTATAATTTTCGCACAATGTGAATATTCATATCGGTTTGGATTATTGTTAATTGTTGTATTGTTTTGTTTTTACAGGAGATGGATAGCTTTATGATGTTGGTGTGTACATATGGTTGCAGTACCACTGTAATAAATGCTGCCCGCGCATTGTCTTATTCGCGTTTGGTGGACTGTTTGTGTGAAAAATGGGGGGAGTTGTCTGCTGGTTCTATTTCATTGTTTTGTAAATTACCTGGGATTAATAGGTGTGATTTGGAGAATGAGGAAGAATTTCAGAACATGTTACTGCTTGCTAAATCAATGGGGGTACAACATGTAGAAGTTGTGGTTGAGTTGAAAAGTGATATTGGTCAGTCAAGTAGCTCGGGCTTGCTGCGTGTAGGGGTTGAGGAAGATATTGATGCACTACGAAGATTTTGCCACCATAAGGAGAATGTGGTGTTGTCAGCCCCTTGGGCAAATGGTATTACGCATGTGGGGCAACGATTTGTTGGAAGTGCGCAGGAATTTCGTGCTGTTTTATGTAAGTATGCCATCCAATGTGGGTTTCAGTTTACGTATGTCAAGAACGAGACAACAAGAGTTACAGCTGTGTGTGCGATGCGTGAGGAGAGAGGCTGTAGCTTATTCGGGTGCCATATTCCCTATACCATCGGTGGAGAAGCCGCCTTTTGATCCCACGGACTTCACTATATATCCGCCATCTGTGAAAAGACCACCCAGAAGGCCGAAAAAGAATAGGATCCCATCAAGGGGTGAGAAACTGAAGCAAATAAGGTACGGGAGATGTGATAAGTTGGGGAGCCATAATCGGAAATCATGCACGGCGGCGATATAGGATGTACCTTTTTCATTTTAACATTGTATTTTACATTGGATTCTTATATTCATTTTTGAAATAAGATTATGTTGTATTGGCAAACATTGGGTTGCAATAAGATTACGTTGCGTTGGCAAAAATAATAATGCATTAGTATTTGATTTGTGTTTTATTTTCACTTTTGTAAGGTACCAATCTGACATTTATGTTGGTTGTGTTTTGGATGAATGCATGATGTCAAGATTCACACATGATGTGAATGTTCACATTGTTGAACTTTCAAACATTTCTGTGGTGGGAATGTTCATATTGTTGTTACTGTTAACAGCATCAAAGTAGATGGCATGAATATTTACATCAATATAACCATTCACATCATCAACTCATAAGATGTGCACATTCATGACATCATTGTTGCCATTCACATAATCAGAAGTTATGATGTGAATATTCACATCATCAAATTATTAGATGTGAATATTGATTTGTGTTAAGAAATATCATACTCACACCTGTCATATTGTGTTACATGAATACTTTAAGCAATATTCACATCCATGTAGTATGGTTTAAAACAGAAGAAAGTGTACGATCATTCTGTGATGTGAACATTCACATCATGTCATGTGTATCCAAAAAAAAAAAAAATACAATCTCAATGTGCATGACCAACGCAAAATAGGCCTGAAAATGTATATATATATATTGACTGAAAAATATCTGTACAAGCAGTGATATAGATTTGATTTACAAATAAGCTAGTCTGCTCCAATATGAAAAATATATTGACACTAAATTGTCTTAAATGTGGATAACAGATTTGGGTAACAGTGATAGGTGGACAACCCCCACCGATAGGTTTTCACATTGCACTGTCTTTCTGTGGTTCAGAAAAAGGTGTACTAATGAGTCTCTTATTTGACACCATTCATAGCGACCTAGGCTGGCAACAATGTCTTCACGATATACATGCGCCCTCATGATGTAACAAACTGCAGGCCCGCAATCCACCCTGAAAATGCAAACTTATTGTTAGCTTTTGAAATGTAGGTGGGTAATGGTTGTAGAAGATATGTATAAATCGATTTTAGGCTTACGAATTTGATGCTTGCTGAAGACAGATGTTCACTGATATGATTGTTTCTGAAGTATTTTGGCTTGATAAGTTGGTCCATAATGGTGATGATGGTCCAATGTTGTGCACCAAAGCTATGATGTAGTCCCTCTGCCAACAATGAAATTTCAAAGCTGTGATGTAGTCCCTCTGCCAATAATGAAATTTCACGTCATCCATGTTTGCAAAATAAATTCCGAAAACGACAACAGTTACTGGGCAATGTAAATGTTTACATGGGTGATCACATTATGTTATAATTTGCTAAAAATCAAAGGGGGGAACCAACAGCGCCAAACATTAACCCAACAACACAAACAAGTGGCACATTGATGTCACAATGTGAATATTTTCATCACATTTCATTACATTGTTGAGTGAAGTTTGGGGGTTCTGACATTAATGTGGACATTCAGATGATGTGAATGTTCACATCAGTGTCTACTGCTGTAAGTTTACCCATTAATCAACACTAATGTGAATGTTCATATCATCCATGTTTGCAAAATAAATTCCGAAAACGACAACAGCTACTGGGCAATGTGAATGTTTACATGGGTGATCACATTATGTTATAATTTGCTAAAAATCAAAGGGGGGAACCAACAGCACCAAACATTAACCCAACAACACAAACAAGTCCAACATTGATGTCACATTGTTGAGTGAAGTTTGGGGGTTTTGACATTAATGTCAATATTCACATGATGTGAATGTTCACATCAGTGTCTACTGCTATAAGTTTACCCATTAATCAACACTAATGTGAATATTCACATCATCCATGTTTGCAAAGTAAATTCCGAAAACAATAACAGCTACTGGGCAATGTGAATGTTTACATGGGTGATCACATTATGTTATAATTTGCTAAGAATCAAAGGGGGGAACCAACAGCACCAAACATTAACCCAACAACACAAACAAGTCCAACATTGATGTCCCAATGTGAATATTTACATGATATTCCATCACATTGTTGATTGAAGTTTGGGGGTTCTGAAATTAATGTGAACATTCACATTAAGTGAATATTCACATCAGTGTCTACTGCTGTAATTTTACCCATTAATCAACACTAATGTGAATGTTCACATCATCCATGTTTGCAAAGTAAATTCCGAAAACGACAACAGTTACTGGGCAATGTGAATGTTTACATGGGTGATCACATTATGTTATAATTTGCTAAAAATTAAAGGGGAGAACCAATAGCACCAAACATTAACCCAACAACACAAACAAGTCTAACATTGATGTCCCAATGTGAATATTTACATCACATTCCATCACATTGTTGAGTGAAAATATTGATGCACTACGGGGGTTCTGTGGAGATCAACAATGAACAATATCAACAGTGACAGTAATGTGAACATTCACATCATTATACACTGATGTGAATGTTCACATCATTATACACTGCTGTGAATATTCACATTAGTTACTACTACTGTAAGTTTACCCAGTAATCAACCCTAATGTGAATGTTCACATCATCTATTTTTACAAAATCAATTTCGAAAAACTATTTTTACAGAATCAATTCTGAAAACATCTATGTTTACAAATTCAAATTCGAAAACCAGAAGATGGATGTATACAGAAGGTGATTGAAAAGCAGAAGGTGGAATGGTATTCCTTACTTTTGTTCGTCATGGTTGGTGGGTATGGATCACAATCAGTTGATGAAATAAACTCAATGGGACGACAGGAATTTTCGAACGACGAAGCACCCTCCTTCCGATGTGAACCTTCGCAGCGGTGAGATGAAGAGGAATCTGGGGTCGACGGTGGACGACGAGGACGTTGGTGAGGCGATGTGAATCTAGGGTTACTGGAGGCGATGTGAGTATCGTTTCGTGGATTGAGTTTTTGTTTTGGAAATTTTGTGGATTGAATAGTTGGAATAGGAATGAGTTTTGCAAAATCGGTTACACGCGGGAGAAGCGGAGAGGGTTGTTTCGTCCTTTTACAAAGAATGGACCTAATGGAATATTCAGAAATAGTTTGGGTTTTATGGAACAAAACAATTATAAATGGGATTTATAAAAAAAGAGCCCTTTAATTTTTAACAAAAATTAGTTTTAAGAACAAATTGTGAAAAACTTCAAATATGAAGAGCAAAGTTAGGAAAAAAAAAAAATCTTAAGATTAAAAATAAAAAAGTGATCAAATATAAACATAGAAGAGATAAAATGTAATTTACTCTAAAAAAAATTGGTCCAAGAGGAGAGAAAAGATTTCCAATGATTAAACCAATGTATAACTGAAATGAGTTGGGAGGTTATTTATTTTTTATTTTTAGATTGGGAGGTCACGTGGGCTTTGAGTTGAGCACCTCTGATCCGCAGTCATAGATGGTGATGTCAAACATTGACTATCATTACAAGACATTTGTTCGAGATGCTTTATTTAAATGAGCTTTTTCCATAAATCCATCTTTAATTACTTATATTCCATCTAATTCATATTCTTTTTGACTATTTCATTAGGTTCTATTTGAGATAAGAAGATCAAAATATTCTTTTCATCTATTTATGTTCTATTTAGTTCATATTATTTTCTTATATTTCAATAAGTGTTATGGGTGACATAATTACCAAAATACCCCTAATGTGAATGTTCACACCGTCAATGTGAATGTTCACACCGTCAATGTGAATGTTCATATCGTCAATGTGTAGGGGCCCGGCCCATGTACAATGTGAATATTCACATTGACATGTTAACATTCACATTGATAGGAGTGTAAAATTAGCCCGCGGCCTGTGGGCGGCCCGGGGCGAGCCTGGTCTGGCCCGTGACAATGTGAATATTCACATTGACATATTTAACATTCACATTGATAGGACTGTAAAATTGGCCCGGGGCCTGTGGGCGGCCCGAAGCCTGTCTGTTGCCAGGGCAGGGCGGGCCCGTTGATAATGTGAATATTCACATTGACATGTTAACATTCACATTGATAAAAGTGTAAAATTGACTTGCGTCCCATGGGCGGCCCGAAGCCTGTGTGGCCCGGGGCGAGCCCGGCCCAGCCCGTGACAATGTGAATATTCACATTGACATATTAACATTCACATTGATAGGAGTGTAAAATTGGCCCGCGGCCCGTGAGCGGCCCGAAGCCCGCCCGCTGCCCGGGGCCGGCCCGGCCCGGCCTGTGACAATGTGAATATTCACATTGACATATTAACATTCACATTGATAGGAGTGTAAAATTGGCCCGTGGCCCAAAGATGACAGCCTCGGGTCGGGCCAGTGGGCCTAGGCCTAGGCTCGAGCTTAAGCCGGGCTTGGGCGGGCCTGGCCATTTTTTTTTAATTCTTTTTAATTTTTTCTACCAAAATTTTATTATTTTCCACAAAAAAAAGACATTGTGCCTCAGGCGGGCTGGGCCTCGGATCGAGCCTTGAATGGGCCTTAAGCGGGCCGATGGGCCGGGCCGGGCTTCAAAGTGATGGCGTAGGCCCTAGCCTAGGGTCTCGGACATACTCAGGCCCGGACCCAAACGAGCTTGCCCCGGGCCGTGGGCGGGCTTCGAGCAGCCCACGGGCGGCAGGCCAATTCTACATTCCTATCAATGTGTATATTAACATGTCAATGTAAGTATTCACATTGTCAACGGGCTGGACCGGGCCTATCCCAGGCCTCGAGCGAGCTTCGGGCAGCGGGCAAATTTTACACTCCTATCAATGTTAATGTTAACATGTCAATGTGAATATTCACATTGTCACGGGTCGGGCCAAGCTTGCCTCGGGCTGCGGTTGGGCCTCGGACCACCCACGGGCTGCGGGCCAATTTTACACTCTTATCAATGTGAATGTTAACATGTCAATGTGAATATTCAAATTGCCAATGGGCCGAGCCGGGCCCGCCCCGGGCTGCGGGCAGGCTTTTAGCCGCCCATGGGCCGCGGGCCAATTTTATACTCTTATCAATGTGAATGTTAAACATGTCAATGTGAATATTCACATTCTCAACAGGCTGGGCCGGGCCCGCCCTGGGCCGCCCACGGGCTGTGGGCGAGTTTCAGGCCGCCACGGGGCACGGGCCAATTTTATACTCTTATCAATGTGAATGTTAACATGTCAATGTGAATATTCACATTGTCAACAGGCCGGGCCGGGCCCGCCCCGGGCTGCCTACGAGCCGTGGGCTGGTTTTGGGCAGCCACGGGATGCGGGCCAATTTTATACTCTCATCAATGTGAATATTAACATGTCAATGTGAATATTCACATTGTCAACGGGCCGGGGCCGCCCAGGGGCCGTGGGCGGGTTTCGGGCAGCCACGGGGCGCGGGCTAATTTTACACTCTTATCAATGTGAATGTTAACATGTCAATGTGAATATTCACATTGTCAACGGGCCGGCCGCGGGCGGGCTTTTGGCCGCCCACGGGACGCTGGCCAATTTTATACTCTTATCAATGTGAATGTTCACATGTCAATGTGAATATTCACATTATCAATGGGCTAAGCCGGGCCCGTCCCGGGCTGCGAGCGGGTTTTTGGTCGCCCATAGGCCGCGGACCAATTTTATACTCTTATCAATGTGAATGTTAACATGTCAACATAAATATTCACATTGTCAACGGCCCGGACCGGGACCGCCCCAGGCCGCCCATGGGCCGCAGGCGGGTTTCGCGCCGCCACGGGACGCAGGCCAATTTTACACTCCTATTAATGTGAATGTTAACATGTCAATGTGAATATTCACATTGTCAACGGGCCGGGCCCGCCCCGGTTCGCAGACGGGTTTCGGGCCGCCCACGAGCCAATTTTACATTCCTACCAATGTGAATTTTAAAATATGAATGTTCACATCATAAAATTGCTAACCGTTCAAAAAATATTTATAAGGGTATCAAAATTAAATATAAGAGCATAAGTGTCTAAGAAAATAGTGTAAATCAAGAAAAAAGACTTTATGGAATAAAACTATACATACATGGGACTTAATGGGTTAAAAAATTCCTTCATGGACTTATTGGGTTAAAACACTTCTAAATGGGATTTATCAATAATTTTCCCTTTATTTAAATATCTTTTTAGTAATTTTTTTTTGATGCACGTTATCTATCGATCTATATTATTATTAAGTGAAAGTTTATATTAATTTTGTAAAATTTTTCTCTTTTTATGTCACGTGATAATTTTATATTTTTTTAATACACACCATCTATTTATTTATATATATTATTATTAAATAAAGATCGAAATTGATTTAGTAAACTTTTATTCTTTTCATGTTACGTGACAACTTTATATATGTTAAAATAAAAAAATTTATTATACACAGCGTAAGTAAATTTTGAATCCAAATCCTTAAATTTCATTTAAAACATATTTAGCACTTATACAACACGCATATTATAATATTAAATTATTTATTCTTTATTTTTATTATTAATTATTTAAATTACACATATATCACATATTATCCGCGTATTCTAATTATTTGGAAGTGTGCTATGTATCCTAGTCCAACTGTTAGTTGTATACTAAAGTGATCCAATGATAAAGGTTTTTCTTTTCAAATCTTTAGTAGACTTTTTTTTTTCAATATTTATTTTTTATTTTTTAAGTATGTCTAGTTTTAAATTATTTTGTAAAAAATTTACTAGGGGTTGTTTGGGATGACCTAAATAAGTGTACTTTTTATCTTTTTACAAAAAAATGTGCAGAAAAGTAAAGAGGTGATGTAATGAAAAAAAATAAAAAGATGAATTATTTTAAAATTGCCAAACTTGACCTAAATACAAAAGAAAGTCAACAAAACTTCTTTTAAAAAAACAATTGTCAAATCCATATAGTTTGCACTACACTTATGAAGAAAAACTAACATAGATAAGTCTAACAAAATGGGAATGACTCTCCTCCATACCACTATCATTTATATCCCATCATATTTTATTTTACAAATATTTATATCCCATCATATTTTATTTTACAAATATTTGAGAGCTCTAAAATAAGAGCTCTAAAGGAGTTTTAGGAGTTGAGTCCCATCTATTGATCGGATGTTTTGACTCTTTTTTTTTCCTACCACATCATTAGAGCTCCAAAATTAGAGAATGCATCATTACTCATTTTATTTTGTTGGCTCCATATTGAGCCTATAACAATATTTCAAACAATCCATCTCATAGGCCAATACAGTAAAGATAAGTTGGGCAAAAAGTAAGTTTTATCAAATATCATTAGACATATGAACAATGGCAACTTTAAACTTAAATTGTCTATTTTATAAACACAAAATGCAATTTTTTCATCTATTCATGAAATTAATTTTGCAATTTACACACATAATTTTCACTGCAAGATTTATAAAATAAATAATTTGAATTATCATGGTAAGTCCATAATAAAATCCACAAAATGAAGTATTAAAGAGTAGAAAGGATAGAGTGAGTTGTTTTACTTTTGCGTGTGAGGAATCGAATCCTATAGCTTCTCTTTAGGGATAAGAATTAGTAACTTTTTTGCTTGTGAGGAATCGAATCCTATAGTGTCTCTTTAGGGATAAGAACTATTAAATTCTATAGCGTCTCTTTAGGGATAAGAATTATTAAATTATAGTTCTCCGACTAATTCCATAGCTAGGTCAATGGAGGGATTACAGACATAATTTTAAGAGATTTGTTTCCCACTGATCAACTTTGATGCTCAAATCAACAATTTATTTGTTTGTAAAAAAAACTTATTCCATGTTCATGAAAACGAATTTAGGGGGTCATGGAGGGCATTTAGGTGCCAAAGAGAGTGTATTGATTTGACCCCAGAAGAGGGATCATCACTTAATAGCATGTTGTCGTTAGAAGCAGAACTTCATATTTCTTCTAGAGAATTTCCTAATTGTTCTAGAGCAACTAAAAAGAGATGTTTTAACTAGAAAGAATTCGGTTCAAATGTAGGATACCTATCCAAAAGTTTCATAGATAGTGAAATCATCAAAGATTTGACCTTTTCGAACTCTGTTTGTAACTCACTAAAGGCCTGGGAAACAAAGACAAGATGTGTACAAGCAAGACATCGAGCAACAAGAAGAAGGAAGATGATTGAATAGAGGAACTCCTGAAAATTTGGCGATCTTAGATGTGTCGATGGTGATTCATTTTTTTGATGAATAATTTCTTCAACAAAAGAAGATTATATAAACACTTAATTGAAATCTCGCTTATCAGATTCCATTATGAAAGATACCATTTTTTTTTTTTTTTTTTGAAGAATTCGCTATGATGTATCTGATCCATGCATAATATCAAGAAAGTCTATAGAGGGACATTATCTTACGTTAATCGCTATCTTCAACCAAAAAAAAAAAAAAAAAACACACACACACACACACACACAAATTTTAATTGGTCCAAAACTATACGCCTCATATTCAAAAACTATATTGATCCCACTTAAAAGTATAGATCCCACTTTTTCACCAATTAATAATTATGTACTATTTATTCACACAATCTTTGGCCGACTCGCCAAGTCAAGATTATGTGCACCACTAATGGTCGTGCTCATGAGGCCTTATGACATTCACACGGGAACACCTTGATTGACATGGACCTTGGTTGGGTGAGCCCCTTGCTCAATGGCAAGTTTGGTGCCAAGCGATGTGAACCGTGCAGGATGCATTTACAAACCATTTAGTCTACTTGTGACATGTAAGCCAAAGCGTCCTTGTGGAAGTTGTTCTTGCTAGACATAGCATTGGACTTACATTTGACGAGACGGGTAAAGATTTTTACAACTCAATGGTCAAGGAGAAATTAGGCGGGCTTGAATTTAGTGAAGTTCAAGGACCTCACAAGCAAAAATAAGTTTAGTTGCATACTCGAAAGAGTCAGCCGGCATCTTTTCTTGTTTTATAAAAGAATGTATAAGATATTGTTTTTTTTAAATATCTAAAAGAATATACAAATTAGAGAACTGTGCCTGGTTCTCTTATTATAATTCCTTACTTGTAGAGAAGAAAAGAGGAATTGTTTTCAAGAAATACTTGACAAGTTTTCTAAGAAATCAAACTTACCACACACTTTAAAATATCTATTAAAATATTATAATAATTTATGCCCGAAAAAGTGATAAAAATGCCCAAAGGACAAGAATACTTGTAGCAATTGCTAAGCTTCTAAAAGAGAAGTCTTGTTAGAAGTCTTGCTTATAACAAGCCCAAGCTTGATTCTATATCAAAATGAAAGGGTTTTGATAAATTGAAGTCTCAGTTAATTTTTTTGTCTATCTCATGTTTACCTTGTGCCTGTTTGGCAGAATTTTTTTTCAACTTATTTTCAGCTTTCAGCTTAATTTAAGCTATTTTGATATGTTTGGTTTAGCTTATAGCCTATAGCTTATAACTTTGTGGAAGTTAGAAATCAGCTTATTCTTTGAGTGGGGCAGGAGATGCTTTAAGAATAAGCTGAAAATCAGCTTAAGCTGAAAGTTATAAGCTATAAGCTGTTTAGGCATAAGTTATAAACACTTTCCCACAGCTCTACCAAACAGGGCCCTTGTTGTTCAGTGTAAGACTCGTTACTTTAATCAGAGTCATTGAAGTTCTTATTCCCATCATCACAACAGCCTCTCCCTCTCCCTCTCCCTATAATAAAAATAAAGAAAGATCACCTTTAAAAATCATGTGACCATATTTGGTTTGATTTTCTAAAACTAATTTCTTTTTTTTCTTTTTTTTTGAAAAAATAAAAATTAGCTTGACAAAAACAAACATAAAAAATATATATTTTGAAATTTTAAAAATTATTTCTGTCATCCTAAAAAGATAAAACTATATAAAAACGAGCTTGTTTGGTAATCATTTTGTTTTCAGTTTATATTTACAAAAATTTAAAAAACTGTCATAAAAACTTATTTGATATTTTTTTTTTGTTTATAAATGGTTGTCTCAGCTTGTAAATTCGAGGAAAAAAACGTGAACTCAAAAAATGAGTTTACGTTGATTTTTAAATAGAAATTTAAAAATTTGACTATCAAATTTTTTTTTCAATTAATTTTTTTTAATTAAATTTTTTTCAATTAATTTTTTTTTCGAATATTTTTTTTTCAATTAATTTTTTCCAATTAATTTTTTTCAATTATAATGTGTATGATCCCATTGTCATAAATAATATGGCAAATTACAAACACCCCCCTCGACGTTTGGTGAAAATACAGATTCCCCCCTGAGGTTTGAGAAATTACATCCCGCCCCTTGAGGTTTATCTTTTCATAACAAATTACCCCATGATATTTTTATTTTCGTACAGATTCCCCCATAATTTCTCCTAATTTGTTATGAAAATTTGACCCTCATGGGGCAATTTGTAATTTCTCAAACTTCAGGGAGAATTTGTATTTTCACCAAACCTCAAGAGGGGTGTTTGTAATTTGCCCTAAATAATAAAAAATAAATATAAATATTTTAAGCCTAAACAAACATATTTTTTAGTTTATATTTTTTAAAATTTTCAAGCATTTTGTTCAAACCAAATGCGTTTATAGTTTATGTTTTTCTAAAAATAAACAAAAGTCAGTTTATAAAATTTTTGTAAACATAAACAAAAAACGTAAATGTTACCAAATACTACCTTAGTGTTTTTATTTTTTCATTTTTTTAACCAAATTAATGATTTTTTAGAAAAAAAAAATTTCATTGTTTCTGAAAACCAAACAGCCCATCTTTAACAATAATTCTCGGTTTAGGAACCACTATACCACGGATCTTGATATTAATTTAATTATATTATCCTAATACTGAATGATTGTACAAAGTAATTGGATTGACTAATACTCTTACACCTTGAATTCAAATATTAAGGCTAAGTTTGGGAAGACTAAATAAGTGCACTTTTTGATTTTTTATGAAATATGGGTTGGATTTTGGTTGGGTTTGAAGTGATGTGTTAGAGAGGTGATGTGACTTAAATAAGATGATGTGACTTAAATAGGATAGTGACTTTTTGACTTTTTAGATTTTTTGGAGGATGCCAAACTTGACCTTAGGCTGTAATGTATAAAAAAAAAACCTTGCACAAGATGCAAATCTTATCATGAAATCCTCATATGACCCACTCATCAAGACAACCACCTAGCTTCTTCAAGGGTAAGTGGGGTACTATGGTAGCATTCTGCATTATTTAACGATAATACCCATATTATTCCCTTTTTAAGTGATCCAATCCAACCACATTCTGAAGTTTGAAAAAGAAGAAAAAATTCCAGCTTAATTATAGTTTTTCTTTTCCTTCCAAATGTCAATTTTATGCATGAGTATTATTAACAATGATGATATAGTTCGTTTCAGGTGGAACGGGTCGGACTGATCCACGCCTCTCAAGCCTATGTCCGAATGACCAAGCCCACGAGGAAACCTGCACAAGAGTTCAACGGGGAACGGGGAGTCCCCCAGCGAACACTCCGACGAGCAAGTTAGAGAGAGAAGTAGAATGTAGAGATGGATTAGAGATAGAAAGCTTAACCTTCTTCTTGTCTTCGACGTTTGCTTACATCCTCTGGTAATCATTTCGTTGTCCCTTCCGACCTGTCACCTTGGCCGAAAGTCTATACTCTAGCTTACCTTGTTCTTGGTGAAGGCGTTCTGTTCCGACAGAGAGGGGTTATCGCAATAAATGCTGTAAGGGGCCTCATTAATGGCGATGTGCCGTGGCAATAACTTTGCAGATCTTTGTCTACTAATGTGGCTTGCGATTCTCTTGCCATGTGTCTTGATGTCAGGCCATCTGTCTTGATGTCATTGGTTCTTATTGCTACATGGGCCTTGAGCAGTGTTGGCTATAATCTTTATGGGTTTACCCATGTCAGTAGTCCCCCATTCCTAAGTGCAACTTTAGTCCAACGAAAGGAATAATGAAGAAAATAAGGGTTGTGAGAGGGTTGACCGACCATGAGGAGAGCCGACCGCGCAGGGGTGGTCGAGTGAAAGGACCGACTATGAGGAGGGTCGACCGCGAATGGTGACCGATCATAAGGAGGGCTAACCGCGAAGGGTGGCCGAGTGGAGGGATCGACCATGGCGAGGGCTGACCGCGAAGGGTGGCCGAGTGGAGGGACCGACCATGGGAAGGGCCAACCGTGCAGGGTGGCCGAGTGGAGGGATCGACCATGGCGAGGGCTGACCGCGAAGGGTGGCCGAGTGGAGGGACCGACCATGGGAAGGGCCGACCGCGCAGGGTGGCCGAGTGGAAGGACCGACCATGAGGAGGGTCGACCGCGAATGGTGACCGATCATGAGGAGGGTCGACTGCGAAGGGTGGCTGAGTGGAGGGACCGACCATGGGAAGGGCCAACCGCGAAGGGTGGCTGAGTGGAGGGACCGACCATGGGGAGGGCCGACCGCGCAGGGTGGCCTAGTGGAAGGACCGACCATGAGGAGGGCCGACCGCGAATGGTGACCGATCATGAGGAGGGCCGACCGCGAAGGGTGGCCGAGTGGAGGGGCCGACCATGGGGAGGGCCGACCGCGAAGGACGGGTGGTGCGGGGCGGGGCTCGAGAGGCGACGGGGCACGTGGTGAAGTGAAATGGACTAGACAGGGAAGGGGAAAGAGGCAGTGGATCGTGATCGTATAATCTCGTAGTGGGGAAGGTTAGGCGTTGGGCAATAAGTGAAACAATAGGTCATTATAGGGTGTTAAAAAAACAGTTTTGGCGGATTTTTGAAAATTTTCAAACTGGCGAAATTTAATTGTGACCCTTGGAATACAGACAAGCCTTGGGCATTTGGTATTATTCGCTTTACCTACCTTTTTGCAAAAAATCAAAACATTCCAAGTGTAGAGTCCTTCGTTGCTAGCGATACACCCCTGCAACAGTTTGTGAATTTTCTTGCGCCCGCATCCGAAGCTATTCGCAGACATACGAGAGAGATGGCCCAAGAGGAAACAAGAGTTGATCCATTGGGTGACGATGATACGGTAGATTTGGCGGAACAATATCGTACGGAGCATAGGGAGGAGGAAGAAGCAAGTCAGGCTGTGCGGGCTCGCCCTAGGACAATGATTTCCACCGCGAGACCAATTAGTCAGGTGGCGCCAGACCATTGGCACACCAAACCGGACAGATCCGTGCTGACAATGGAGGAGCTGGAGGGAATAAGGAAGAAGTATCAAATTCCCTCGGAGATAGGGCTAAGACTGCCCGAATCCAAGGAGAGAGCATCAGATGTGCGGTCGGGCGAGTTTAGTTTGTACGAGGAAGCGCTACGAGGGGGTTTGAGGCTACCTCTCCCCCAAGTAGTGGTGGAGGTATTAAATAAGTTAGGGGTAGCGCCAGGGCAACTGATGCCGAACGCTTGGAAGATAGTAATGGCGTGCGCGAGTGCCTGGCTGGAGGCGACCGGGGGGACGGCAATGTCAGTAGAGGAGTTCTTCCCCTGCTACAAGGCCTTCGGTCAGTAGGAGACCTGGGTGACTCTGCAAGCAGTGGTAGGGCGAGGGCTGGTGGCGGGTCTTCCATCTTCGGTGAAGGGGTGGAAGTCGAGATGGTTCTTCGTGACGGCGAATGGTGGAGTTGGGGTTCGCACGACGTAGAAGGTGCCCATCAAATCGGTCGAGCCCAAGTTGGACAAGGCGGCGGAGGACAGTGTGAAGAGGGTGAGGGAATGGACGAAAGAGAAGGGGGTGAGGTGGGATGAGCTGGTCCTGCCTTCAAAGTTGTTTGCCCTGAACTTGGGGCCGCAACTATTGGAAGAGGATCTGGCAAGGGAGGAGTTAGAGAGGCAATGAAAGGCGGAGGAGGAGGAAAGGAGGTTGTTCGCCCGAGCGAACAAATACAAGGAGACCCAACTGGGGCTTGCTACGAAACCGATCGCGGGGGAGTGAATCCGACTGCGCCCCAAGCCGTTGGGGGAAAAGGACTTGGGCAGTTTTGAGCCAAGACCGCCTCCAGTTGACCCAGTAAAGGAAAGGGCAAACAAGGAGGGGGAGGCTTTGAAGAAGAAGAAGAAGAAGAAGATGAGGGGTGCCCCTGAGGGGGTTACAGATGCGCCTGGATCGAAGAAGGCGAGGGTCGTTGGGGAGGACACTCCTATGGCGGAGAAGGCAGGGGAGGAGGGAGTGGGGGCTACCCTAGAAAGGGTGGTTGTCCCAAAGGTGTAGGGGGACAAAGGTCGGGGGGACCAAGAGGAAGAAGAGCACATGAGTGCCATGCCCAAGATGCAAGTGGAGAGTGGGTCAGCTGGTCCTGAAGAGGGGGTGGAGCAGCAGCCCAATGGGGGCTCTACGCCCCAAGGAGAGGGGGTCAGGCTGACGACTGCCATCTACCATGCTCGCATAGTGTCTGGGCGACTGGAAGGAGAAGAAGGCCCAGCCAGGGCAGCTGTAGATCGCCTTTTGGGGGTAGTGAACGAACCAGTCGTGCGCTCGGTAGCCAGGTTTAATAAGGCTGAGCTACTAAGGAGGCTGTGCTCTACCCAAATGGAGGCGACCACCTTAGCAGGGGCTCTGCTGAGAAAGACGGCGGCTGCAAAAGGTGAAGTGAAACCTGTGAAGGCAAAGTTGGAGGAGGCGAAGGCCCAACTTGTAAGTTTGAGGAGAGAAACTACTGGATGGAGGGAGACCACGCGAAGTGTGTGCGCTAAGGGGTTGGAAGAGGCCCAGAAGGCCAAGAAGATGCAAGTGTTGGCGATAGTGCAGGGGTACTCGGCCGAGCGAGCCAATGCTGAACTGCTCGCGACCAAGTTGGAGCTGGAGGCGGAATGCCGCAAGGTGGTGTTGCTCGAGTTCCAATTGGGAAATGAGCAGAAGAAGCTAGAAAAGGCCCAGGCAGCCTGCACCGTCGCCAACGAATGGTGGGAGGAGGCCATGTCTTGCAACGAAGATCTTCGAGCTCAGTCAATCAAAGAGAAAGAAGAGTTAGATTTGAAGATTGCTGAGCTGGAGAGGACGTTGGCGGACGAGCGGGCCAAGACGGCGGAGGAGAAGGCGAGGTTTGAGAAGGAGTTACAGGAAGAGAAGACCAAGGCAGCCTCTGAGAGGGTAGCCTACCCCGACTTGTGCGTGGCTGCAGTAGAGCAGTTCAAGGGGTCTGTTGACTTCCAAATGGCGATCGATGCTGCGAGCGCTAGTAACTTGGCAATGGAGGCGTCTGGGGGGGCTGGCTCGTCGGGAGCGACCGCTGGGGGCAGGAGTGAAGAAGAAGTGATCCAGAGCTTCCAGCGGTCGGACTTCTATAAGCACGAGATGGCTGAGTACTGGGACAGCGGCCGGAAGATGTTTAAACGCAAAGCAGAAGAGCTATTCCCAGACTTGGACCTCAGCAGCGTAAAGATTGATGAAGACGACGTGGCCCAGACCCCCCTAGACGAGGGCGTTGAAGAATAAGATCTCACCTCAAGTGAAGAGGAATGAGTGGTGTGGAGAAAATTTGTACTTAGAATTTTAGTTGTTTTGTGTTTTGTTTGTCTTGTGGTTTGGTTTTTGTTTTGTTTTGTTTTTTTTTTTTTTTGAATTGCCATAATAAACTTACGTATAAGTTTGTGAATGAATAAAATTATGACTTTTGTTTGGCATATTGTTGTTTTTATGTTTGTAATTCTACAATGAACGAGAATGGTGACTTGCACAGGGGTTGTGTATAAATCATTGTGAAGTATAAAATGTAAGAAAACCTCAACGCAGAGTGAAGTTTAAAATGTAATAAAAACCTCAACGCAGAGTGAAGTGTAAAAACGTGAAGTTATGAATCATGACCCAACAAGAAGCAAGCTTGACCTGGAAAACATTGAACTGGAATTTGACTAAGTATGGCAACTATGCTACGATCCTGAAGTTGCAATGGTGGCTCAGTCTGGCTGAGGCTTGTAGTGCTTAGTCTAGCTGAGGCTTGTAATGCTCAGTCTAGCTGAGGCTTATGGTGTTCAGTCTGGCTGAGACTTGTAGTGCTCAGTCTGGCTGAGGCTTTGTCATGCTCAGTCTGGCTGAGGCTTGTGGTGCTCAGTCTGGCTGAGGCTTGTAGTGCTCAGTCTGGCTGAGGCTTGTAGTGCTCAGTCTGGCTGAGGCTTTGTCATGTTCAGTCTGGCTGAGGCATGTGGTGCTCAGTCTGGCTGAGGCTTTGTCATGCTCAGTCTGGCTGAGGCTTGGAGTTGAGTGCTGCGATCAGGACGTTATGGAGATACCACACAGATAATTGAGATACAAGATTGTTGTCATGTAAGGTGTAACCCATTTGATCAGAAATTTACATCGTGTGATAGGAGAACAAGAAAATTCAAGTGTGTAGATTGCCGAAGAGAAAATACAATAACTGATCAATACAAAAATAGGAATTTATTAAAAATAACGCTTCAAGTGTTCAGCGTGCCACGGATGGGGCAGGTCTCGGCCTTCCATGTCTTGAAGTCAGTAAGTGCCCGGACGAGGTCTGGCTTTAACAATGTAAGGTCCTTCCCACTTGGCTGCTAGTTTGCCCTCAGCCGGATTTCTGGTAGCAAGAGTGGCTTCGCGCAAAACGAGGTCCCCCACGGCGAACTCCCTCGGTCGGACTTTGTGGTTGTAGTGTGTTCTCACTTTCTGTTGGTATGAGACCCGTCTGACAGCGGTGGTTTCTCGGAGCTCTTCGATCAGATCTAGGTCTACCTGACGCAGCTCTTCAGTTAGTTCTAGATAAGGATGTAGAACCCTTGGGGTAGGTAGACCAATTTCCACTGGGATGACCGCCTCAGCGCCATATGTTAAGCGAAAGGGGGTCTTTCCAATGGGGTTCGAGCTGTAGTGCGGCAAGCCTAGAGTACATGTGGTAATTCCTCAGCCCAGAGTCTCTTAGCAGCTTTCAGCTTAGTTTTGATGATCTTCAGAAGAGAACGGTTGGTAACTTCAACTTGGCCATTGGCTTGGGGACGGCCTGGGGAAGAGAAACATGGTTGGATTTGAAGTTCTGCACAGAATTTCCGAAACTTGGCGTCATCGAATTGTTTGTCGTTGTCAGAGATGATGGCTTGAGGGATGCCAAATCTGTAGACGATCGACTGCCAGATGAATCTAGTTGTGTTCTGCTCGGTAATTGTGGCAAGGGGTTCTGCCTCCACCCATTTAGTGAAGTAATCAATAGTGACGATGACGAATTTGGTTTGGCCTCGGCCAGTGGGCAATGGGCCAACCAGGTCGATCCCCCATTTGGTGAATGGGTAGGGACTGCAAAGTGTGATCAATTCTGTAGGAGGAGCATGGGGGATGTTGGCAAAACGTTGGCACTTATCACATTTGAGCACAAAGTCAGTCGCATCCTGATTGAGAGTAGGCCAGAAATAACCAGTGCAAAGTATTTTGTGGGCTAGGGACCGGGCGTCCGAATGATTACCACAGATACCCTCATGGACTTCCCTCATCACGTAGGTTGCTTGAGCTGGATTAAGGCATCGCAGATACGAGCGTGAAAAGCCACGTTTGTACAAGAGGCCGCTGACAAGAATGTAGTCGGACGATCGGGCCCTCACTTTGGCGGCTTGCTGTTTGTCGGCTGGTAGTTCCTCCATTGTCAGAAATAAAAAGATGTCGGCCGCCCAAGGAATGGGTTTATTTTGGAGGAAGTAGACTTGCTGCTGGTTTGGGGAAATGGCTGGGTGGGCTAGGTACTCGAGGCGGACACCGTGGCTGAGATCTGACTGGTCTGCCAAAGCCAACTGGGCCATTTCATCTGCCTTGGAGTTTTCCGTCCGAGGGATGTGCCTGATGTGGAAGGTGTTGAAGAGTCGAGCAAGGGGGAGTGCAATATCCCTATAAGCCCGCATTGTGTCTTCCTTGGCATCGAATTCCCCTGTAATTTGTCCGACAATAAGCTGGGAATTGTTGAACACTCGGATGTGGCTGACACCAATGTCTCGGGCTAGGCGGAGACCTGCTATCAATGCCTCATATTCAGCCTCATTATTGCTTGCATCGAACAAGAACTGGAGAGCACACTTGAAATAACCACCCTCGGGGGCGGTGAGGATGAGACCAGCCCCGCTGCCTTCTTTGCGGGATGATCCGTCGACGTTGAGAGTCCAAGAGTGGGGGTCTTCTGACTCAGTAGGGGGTGGCGGGGGCGGAGGAGCTATGGTTGGAGTGGGATTAGTAAATTCCAGGATAAAATCGGCAACAGCCTGCCCTTTAATCGTCATTCGAGGCCGGTAGGAGATGTCAAATTGGCTGAGCTTGACCGACCATTGCATAAGTCTGCCGGCAAATTCTGGTTGTTGCATTATCTTCTTCAATGGTTGGTCAGTGAAGACCACTATAGAATGGGCTTAGAAGTAAGGGCGGAGTCGTTTGGAGGCGGTGATCAAGGCCAAAGACATTTTTTCTAACAATGGGTAATTCTGTTCCGCCCCCCTAAGAGCCCGACTGATGTAGTAAACCGGTCGTTGAACAGAGCTGTCTTCTCTGATGAGTGCTGCACTGACTGCAGTGCTTGACACGGCTAGATAGAGGAAGAGGGGTTCGTTCGTGATTGCTTGAGAAAGTAGGGGGGGTTAGCCATGCAATGTTTCAACTGCTGAAAGGCCTCTTCGGATTCTGCCGTCCATTCAAAAGTTTACCGAAGAACTTTGAAGAAGGAGAGACACTTATCCGTTGCACAGGAAATGAAGCGGTTGAGGGCGGCCACTCGGCCAGTAAGCCTCTGAACCTCCTTAACTGTTCTGGGTGACTGCATTTTGATTAAGGCCTTGATCTTTTCGGGGTTAGCTTCAATGCCCCGCTGACTGACCATAAAACCCAAAAACTTCCCAGATCCCACGATGAAACCGTATTTCTCCGGATTGAGCTTCATTTGGTACTTTCACAGAGTGGCGAAGGTTTCTCGCAGGTCGACCAGATGATCAGTGGAGAGCTTGCTCTTGACCAGCATGTTGTCAACATATACTTCCATGTTACGGCCTATCTGATGATGGAAGACAGCATTGACCAACCGTTGGTAACTGGCTCCGGCATTCTTCAACCCAAACGGCATCACACGGTAATGGTAGGTGCCTCGGTCAGTGATAAAGAAAGTGTGTTCCTGGTCAGACGGGTGCATCAAGATTTGGTTGTATCCAGAGAAGGCATCTATGAAACTGAGCATTTGATGACCGGCCGTGGCGTCAACCAGCAGATCTATGCTAGGGAGAGGATAGCTGTCTTTGGGGCAAGCTCGGTTGAGGTCGGAGTACTCGACACAGAGTCACAATTTACCATTGTTTTTACGAACCAGAACCACATTCGACAGCCATCTGGGGTAGTCCACATTTGTGATAAATTGTGCCTTAAGGAGTTTATCTACTTTAGAAACAATAAGGTTATTGCGCTCCGGGTGAAAAATGCGCTGCTTCTGGCGGATAGGTCGGA
Source organism: Camellia granthamiana (assembly GCA_036172215.1). Classification (NCBI taxonomy): domain Eukaryota; kingdom Viridiplantae; phylum Streptophyta; class Magnoliopsida; order Ericales; family Theaceae; genus Camellia; species Camellia granthamiana. Next base: position 47,916,193 of record CM069916.1, on the reverse strand, counting down.
AATGGGGCTCAATGCTGAGACGGTGACTGATGAATGAGGGGTCAATACCCGGCATATCGGAGTGAGTCTAGGCAAACACATCGTTGTGTTCAATCAGGAGGGCGGTGAGGTCGACCTTGGCCTGGGGGGATAGTTGGCTGCCAATCTTGGCGGTTTTGGCCGGGTTGTTGGGATCAATGAAGACCTCGACAAGTTCTTCCACTAGTTCCTCCCTAACCAACTCGTCCTCGTCTCTGACGTCGAGTTCTTCAATGATCATAGCCTCCTTCAACTTGACTTCTTTAAGTGAGGCGACATAACATTCTCTGGCCACGATCTGCTCTCCCCTCACTGTCCCTACCCCAAGATCGGTGGGGAACTTGATGGCAAGGTGATAAGTGGATGTGATAGCTTGGAAAGCATTTAGGGCGGTGCGGCCAAGGATGATGTTGTAAGTAGAGGGGCAGTCAACAACAAGGAAAGTGAGCAACTTTGTGGTCTGCCGCGGGTACTCACCGATTGTGATGGGAAGATCGATGGAGCTGATAGAAGTCACCCGGTCGCCAGTGAAACCGACTAAAGGGGTTTGGAGAGGAGACAGACTTTCTTCCCCGATCTTGAGCTGGCAGAAGCAATTGAGGAAGATGATGTCTGAAGAACTGCCGTTGTCGACGAGAACCCGTTTGACCTTATAATTGAAAAGGAGAGCGGAAATGACGAGAGGGTTGTCATGGGGGTAACGAATGCCTGTGCAGTCGGCGTCCGTAAAGGTGATAGGCTCGGTCCACTGTCTGGGCTGTTTGGAGGGTCGGTCTAATGTGGCAACTTCTTTGTTTGAGCCCTGCCTTATTTTTCTGAGTTCTGCCCGCTGAGCTGAGCGGGATGGTCCTCCACAAGCAAGCCCGCTGGAAATAACTCTGATTTCTCCAACAGGTGGGCCGGGGTTACCTTGTGCCCGAGGTTGCTGTGGAGGGCGATCATGACCTTGGTTAGGTTGTGCTGGTTGTCGGGGAGGGGTGCGCTGGCGGTTGTTTCTGGTGGGTTCAGTCCGTTGCCTCTGCTGGCGGTGAGTATCCGTGAATCGACTGAGACGTCCTTGATGAATCAAGCCCTCGACCTAATCTTTGAGGTTGACACACTCCTCAGTATTATGGCCGTGGTCCCGGTGAAAACGGCAATATTTGGACTGGTCTCTCCGATTTGAAGGGGTCCATGATGGTTAGCTGTGACAACCCTCACCACTGTTTACCGATTAACCACTAATTACTGCTAAACTGTGACTGAACTGGATAAGTAACTGATTAGACTGAAATTCTGAATTAATTGCATGAATATATTGTGTTATTTGTATTTCTATCTGTTGACCGTTAAACTATCTGTTCATGTTTTATGTTTTAAACTGCAAATTAAAGGCGTTATCGGCGGCCGAATCTGAAATTCATTAGTGATATGTGTTAATCATAATTTATGTGATTTTATGGCATATTTAATTGAAATGTGATTTGGTATGATTAAATTAGATCAAATGTTGATAAATTACAAGAGTTGGCCTTATTTGCAGCTTTGCCACTTAGTGGCCCACTTCCTTACACATATTGAGACTTGAATACACTTAGGCAAAACATTTCCTCAGCCATTTCCTTAGATCCAACCGACTAGAGAGAGAGGGAGCTAGGAGAAACTTGTCTTCATCTTGCATTGCTTGGAAATTGAGTAGTTTTGAAGAGAATTTGGCAAATTAAGCTTCCCTTCTTATAATTCAAGACTTAAGGTAGAGTCTTCACCTTCTTGTTCATGTAATTGAGTTAGTTCTTGCATGGTTCTTGTCATATTGGAGTTTAAGGTCAAGATTTGGTCTTGTAATGTTGAATTGTAGCATAAATCATGCATGCATGTTACCATTCTTGAGTTTTGAGGATTATTGTTCATGAAATTCCACATGCATGTTCACATTGTCACATTGGACCATGAGTTCCTCATGTTTTTGAAAGGATTGGCTCATTTGAGCATGTCTTTGAAGCTTGAAGTTGTTTAAAATTCATGCATGCCACATTGGAAGCATGTTCTTGAACTTTGGTTTGAAATTGGATTTAATTGAACTACCTTTGGGTTTTGATTTTACAAATTGAGCTTTGAATCATGTAATACTATGAGTTTACAAGTGTTTTCCAAAAAATTAGCCCAAGAGGATCGAATTTGGTGCATTGAAACTTGGTTTTGAGCTTGAGGTTCAAATCTGGAATTTCCAGAATTTGGACTCACGCTCGAGCGGAGAAATTGGCGCTCGAGCGTGGAATTCGTGCTCCTAGCACTTTGCATTGTTTTACAGTACGCTCAAGTGGGGGATTTCACGCTCGAGCGGGGACTTGAGTCACATGCTCGAGCGGGTGTCGAGCGCCCATCGAGCGTGATTTTCACACATCCAGTACTTTTGCCATGTTTTGCAGTCCGCTCAAGCGTGGGAAGTGACGCTCGAGCGGGGAACCTTTGTCTGCATTTCCAATCGAGCGAGGATATCCACGCTCGAGCGGGACCTTGTTTTTTTGAAAATTCTGAAAATGTTTTTAAAGTGCATCCTTGCATCCTCATTCCATCCTAGGCATTCTTAGGTCTAGTTTAAGGCATCTTAATGAGGATATTGATGTAAAATCACACCGAGGCAAATTAGGGATTAAGTTATTATTTCCCAACTGTGTAGTTTAGTGTGTGTTCATTCTGTAACTGTGTAGGGTTGGCATCCGGAGACGCGTACTAGCTTATTTGTAGCCTAGAACTCTGTGAGTAACAACTGTGTAAAGATATGTTCAAATATAAATATCTTCTGAATGGTTAAACTGTACTGTTTCTGAATTGATACTGTTAGCTGAATGAATGTATGTCCTCTATTCTGAACTGTATTGTGGCATCCCTAGCAACTACTGTTACTGTTACTGCTACTGTTACAGAGATCTCTGTTAGTTCCTATCTTGGAACTTCTGTTTACTGTTATAATGGCCATCATTGACTGCTCGGTCTTTCAAGACCTACTGTTTACTGTACTGTTCTGCTAATGGATGTACCACATATGACTGTTATGACTGAATGACTAATATACTGAATTAATTGACTATTTTCAATACTGAAAGGACATTCATTCTTAACCTCTTTACGCATTATGTTATTCACTGGGCTTTAGCTCACTACTCATATATATATATGTAGGTGTTCAGGCACCGGACCGTTGCTAGGGGCGTCAGGCTAAGCACTATTTTGTCAAGCCAACATTTGTGCCTCACGTCGAGGTTCCAGCACTATTCAAGCCAAGGCTATGGGGTGTTTTAGATTTCCTCTTTTGTTTGTGTCTTGTATAGACTGAGTGAGACTTGTACAGTACTGAATGTTTCTGTATACGTTGTAAATACTGTTCTGTTTTCGAATGTGTATATATATGAAAAGTCTTTTTGCATACAGACTGTCGCAGCTCATTGGATATTGTTTAATTACTATTTTGGCTTCCGCCAGCCCCTGTACTCTGTATTACTGTCTTACTGTTAAGCAGGCCTTCGGTAATCACGGATTACTGGCTGGTTACGGTGCTAAACCCATAGAGGCGGGTTTGGGCTGTGACATTGGGGCCATTTTAGGGGGTAGTCCCGTTGGATCTGATTGAGGACTTGTTCCATGGGGGAATTGAGGGGGGTGTATTGCTCGAACCGGTCGGGCGGTCGAGCTGGTGCCGACTGGTCGGCTCAGGGGGGTTGGTCGGTATACTGACTTGTTGGGTTATTATACTGGGTATTTCTGGTTTCTGCATCTTTTCTCTTCTCTCTGGGGGTCGGGTTTTTGGCTATAGGATCTTGTCGGACGGCTAGGGAATTTTCGGCGTTCATGTATTTTTGAGCTTTGGATAGTAGGGTTGCCATGGAGGTCGAGGGGTTTGTAGAGAGGGAAAAAAGGAAGTCAGATGACTGTAGACCGGCCATGAAAGCCATAAGGATGACCTTGTCATTATTTTCCGCTACTTGTAAGGCTTCGGTGTGGAAGCGGGTAACGAAACTGCGCAGCGACTCCCCCTCGGTCTGACGGATGTTGAGGAGCTGGGTTGCCGGACGCTGCTGGCGCTGAGCTCCAATGAAATGGCTGAGGAAGGAGTCACTGAGGTGTTGGAAAGTGGAGACAGAGTCTGCTGGCAATTGACTGAACCAAAGTCGAGCTAACCCCTTGAGTGTCATGGGGAAAGCCCGACACATGATTTCGTCAGGGAATGCATGGAGGATCATGAGGGTTCTGTAGGTCTCCAAGTGGTTGACTGGATCCGTCGTACCGTCAAAAGAGTCGATGGTGGGCATTTTGAACTTGGAGAGTAGAGGTTTGTCCCGGATGGAGGCAACAAATGGTGAGTTGACTGTGGTGGAGGGTTTATGCTGTATGTTCTGCATGACTCCTTGGAGTTGGAGCTTCATGGCTCGGAGTTCTACATCCCAGAGAGGAAGGTTGTCACCACCGGAGGGCAGCGGGGGCTGAACGCTGCTGGCTTCTCCTTCGGGGGTTGGTGCCAGGACCGATGGATGCGGGGCTCGGGGTGGTGGATTTATATCTGGGGGAAGGGGTCGCAAGCCTTCCAAGTTGGGTGGATAGGGCTGCAAGATAGTATGGCTGGGGGCTCGTTCTTGGTTGGGTGGAATATCTGGAGGTGGTGGAGGAGGCATGGGAAGGTTTCTTTGGAGTAGGGCATTGATCAGAGCTTGGTTCTGCTCGGCCAGGCTGTTGATGCTGTTGGTGAGCTCGGTAAAGTACTGTGGTGGGTTGTTTGGATTGGGAGGGTCGGCTTGGTAGTCAGGAACATTGAAGTGGGAAGCCATGGATCTAGTTGTGACCATTCACCTTTGCAAGTGGTAGGAATGAATTATTGGGAAAGGGCCTCCGGCAACAATGAGCACAACTGGCGGGCGGAGTAAGAGGTTTCCCACAGATGGCGCCACACCATTCGCGGTCGACCTTCCTCATGGTCGGTCCTTCCACTCGGCCACCCTGCGCGGTCGGCACTCCTCATGGTCGGTCAGCCCTCTCACAACCCTCATTTTCTTCATTATTCCTTTCGTTGGACTAAAGCTACACTTGGGAATGGGGGACTACTGACATGGGTAAGCCCATAAAGATTATAGCCCACCATTTAGGGCCCAATACATAACTCAAATGCTAAAGCCCAGCACTGCTGAAGCCCCATATAGCAATAAGAACCAATGACATCAAGGCACATGGCCATATATCAAGACACATGGCAAGAGAAGGACAAGCCACATCAGCAGACAAAGATCTGCAAAGTTACTACCACGGCACATCGCCATTAATGAGGCCCCTTACAGCATTTATTGCGATAACCCCTCTCCATCGGAACAGAACGCCTTCACCATAAACAAGGTAAGCTAGAGTATAGACTTTCGGCCAAGGTGACAGGTCAGAAGGGACAACGAAATGATTACCAGAGGATATAAGCAAACGTCGAAGACAGGAAGAAGGTTAAGCTTTCTATCTCTACATTCTACTTCTCTCTCTAACTTGCTCGTCGGAGGGTTCGCTGGGAGACTCCCCGTTCCCTGTTGAACTATTGTGCAGGTTTCCTCGTGGGCTTGGTCATTCGGACATAGGCTTGAGGGGCGTGGATCAGTCCGACCCGTTCCACCTGAAACGAACTTGTAATGACCCTCACCACTGTTTACCGAATAACCACTGATTACCGTTAAACTGAACTGATTATGACTGATGATTGAGCTGGATAAAATACTGAATTGACTGACTGGAAACTGGAACTGAATTGATTGAATATATATATGTTAACTTGCATTTTATCTGTTTGATTGTTTATATATCTGTTCATGGTTTAATGTTTAAACTGTTAATTGAAGGCCTTATCGGCGGCCGAATTAGAAATTGATTGGTGTTTTAGGACCATTATAATTTATGCGATTTTATGGTGTAATTAATTAAAATGTGATTTGGTATGATTAAATTAGATTAAATATTGATAAAATGCAAAGTTGGCCTTATTTACCAAACTAGCCCTTTGTGGCCATTACACCAAACATATTTGAGCCTTAGCCTTGCATTTTAAAACATTTGATCATCCACATTTCCCTTGTTTTTGCCGTTCAAGAGGGAGAGAGTGAGATAAGTGAGTGTTTCATCTTGAGTTCATAAGAGTTGGGTTGGGAATTGAAGGAATTGGAGAGAGTATTCCAAAATTGAGCCCCTACACCTCTAATTCAAGACTTAGGTATGAATTTCAACCACCTATTGTTGTATATAAGGTTGATTCTTGCAAGGTTCATGCCAATTAGAGAGCTAAGTCATGTCTTAGTCTTAGCATGTTAAATTGAAGCTCACTCCATGCATGCATGTTTGAATTGTTAAGTTTTGAGATCATAGTTCATAATTTCATTACATGCATGTCCACATTTTGAGAGTAGTCCATGATTCCATCATGTTTTTGAAAGATTTGAGCTCATTTGAGCAAACATTGAGCCTTGTAGTGATTTAAATCCATGCATGTCATGTTCATGCATGTTCATGAAAATGGGTTTGTAAATGAGTTTAATTGAAACACCCTTGGGCCTTGATTTCTCAAATTGACCTTTGTACCATGTTATTCTATGAGTTTACTTATGTTTTCCAGAAAATTGGCCCAAGAGGATTGGATTTGGAACATCAAACTTGAGTTTTAAACTTGGAACTCAAATCTGGAATTTCCAGATTTTGGTCGTCCGCTCGAGCGGGGGGAAGTGCCGCTCGAGCGGGAAAATCGAGCTCTCAGCATCTTGCACTGTACATTAGTCCGCTCGAGCGGAGGAAGTTGCGCTCGAGCGGAGGACTGGGTGACACGCTCGAGCGGGCGTCGAGCGGAGATTTCACCTATCCAGTACTTTTTGGTACGCTCGAGCGGGGATGTTGCCGCTCGAGCGGGGACCTTTGTTTGCTTGTCTGCTCGAGCGGGGAAACCTGCGCTCGAGCGGGTCCCTGTTTCACTGAAAATTCTGAAAATGTTTTCTGTATACATCTTTGCATCATCATTCCATCCTAGGCATTCTTAGGCCTAGTTTTAGACATCTTAATGAGGATATAGATGCAGAGCGCACCGAGGCATAATAGGGAGTTGATAATGATCTTTCCCAACTATGAAACTTAGTGTGTGTTCAATCTGTTAACTGTATAGGGTTGGCATTCCAAGAGGATGCTCTAGCCGACAGTAGCCCAGAACTCTGTGAGTAACAATTGTGTGAAGATATGTTCAAATGATTATCTTCTGAACTGTTTACTGAACTGATATTATTTATTGAATGAGTGCATGTCCTGTGTTCTGAACTGTATTGTGGCATCCTTAGCAACTACTGTTTACTGTTACTGTTACCGTTTGAGAAATCTCTGCCATCGACGGTCTGTGAACGGATGGCCCCACCGACGGTCTATGAACGGGTGGATATGTCTAATCGATTCGGTTCCCACGTTGGAACCACTACTGTTTACTGATTGATGGCCATCATTACTGTTCGGTCTTTAAGACCTACTGTTTACTGCACTGTCTTGCTAATGGATGTACTACATACGACCGTTTACTGTACTGAGCGACTAATATACTGATTGAAATGAACTGTTTCCATACTGTAAGGACATTCATTCTAAACCTCTTTACGCATTATGTTATTCACTAGGCTTTAGCTCACTGCTTATATATATGTGTAGGTGTTCAAGCACCAGACCGCAGCTAGGAGCGTCGGGGTAAACTCCAGTTTTGTCAGCCAACCACTGTGCCTCACTGTGAGGTTCCGAGCCTGCCAAGCTTTGGCTTAGGGGTGTTTTTATTTCCCCGTCCGTCTTGGGCTGTTTTTGTAATATTGTATAGTCTGTTACCGTACTGTTTAATAGGGATTTGATCCCTGTCCTGAATGGTTGTAAATGTTTTGCATACTGATCTGCATAATGTATGGAAAATCTTTTTGGCATACAGACTGTCACAACTCATTGGACATTATTTATTTACTGTATTGGCTTCCGCCAAGCCCCTATACTCTGTATTACTGTATTACTGTTAAGCAGGCCTTCGGTAATCTCGGATTACTGGCCGGTTACGGTGCTAAACCCATAGGGGCGGGTTTGGGTCGTGACAGAGTGGTATCAGAGCGATACTTAACCACGAGTTATACCGCACACACGTGTCCAAATGAGCTATGGGGTGTCCTAGAAAAGCGATTAGGGCATTCATGAGCATGATAAGTGTGTGGTGACTGAATATATGTTAATGTGTTAATCTGTTTAAACACATGGCTGCTTATGTGGTAAACTGTTTAAGTATGTAACTGCTTATGATTGAAACTGTTATAACTGTTTATAGTGAAATGGATAATGCAAATACTGCAAATGAAACTGAATCCTCATCCTCTGAGGCCAGAATGGCCAGACTGGAAAGAATGATGGAACTAATAACTGCTAGACTGGACCAACAACTGAATCAACAGCCCCCACCTCCTCCTCCTCCTCCGGCTGTACCAGAACAGAATGTAAATGTACAAAATGTGAATGCTAATGATGGGGATATTATTGCTCTCACCCATAAGTTCAGCAAGTTGAAACCGCCATCCTTTCAGGGAGGCCTTGAACCGTTAAAAGCTGAAGCATGGGTTCTGGAGACTGAAAAATTATTTGAAGTCTTTCCGTGCTCCGAAGCACACAAGGTACTGTTGGCCACCTTTACCCTCCAAGAAGAGGCCAGAAGGTGGTAGATGCTCATCCGTGATGAAACTACCGTAATGACTTGGGCTCAATTTAAAGGAGCCTTCTTCGAAAAGTATTTCCCGCAATGTGTCAGAGACAGGAAAGTAACTGAGTTTGAACAACTGAAACAAGACACCATGTCGGTAGCAGAATATGAGAGAAAATTTACTGAACTTGCCCGTTATGCACCGCACATGGTGGACACCGATTACAAGAAGGCCAGAAAATTCGAAGGTGGCCTGAATGTTGCAATCCTTGACAGAATAAATGTTCTGAAACTCCCGACCTATGTAGGTGTTCTCGACCGAGCATTGATGGCTGAGTCGAACATCGAAGCAGTGAAATAATCTGAATCACCAGCGTCTGAATGGCGTGGGAAAAGATAGGGTTTCAAATTTAAGAAAGGCAAGCATAACCCATCGAACAAAAAGCAAAACACGGGGTCAACAACTAGCCCCAGCCAAGGGAGTGGTTTCAGTCCAACTTGTTCTGAATGTGGCAGGAAGCACAAAGGGGTTTGTTACAAAATATCTGGAGCCTGTTATAGGTGTGGCAAGGTGGGCCACATGGTTAAAGACTGCCCCTTTGCTCCGCAAGCCAGTAGTAAAGCTGCACCAAGCGCAGCAGCATCAACAGTGGCACCAAAGCCTAACCCCAAAGCTACCGGGAAAGAGCCTATGAGGCAGGGCCGAGTGTTTGCCCTAGTACCGGGAGACGTACAAAATACTGAGACTGTAGTGTCAGGTATTCTTCCTATTTGTGCTCAAAATGCATATGTATTGATTGATTCGGGGTCTACACACTCATATGTATCGCATGCTTTTTCACGGAAATTGAATAGACCCTTAGAACCCATGACCTATCTGTTAGCTGTATCATCACCCGTTGGGGGATCCATGACATGTGCATATATGTATCCTGCTTGTGAGATTATTGTTGGGGATATGCATTTGTTTATTGATTTACTGCCATTGAACATTGATCATTTTGATGTGATATTGGGAATGGACTGGTTGCAAAAATATCATGCTACCATTGACTGTGTAACGAAACGAGTAGTTTTTCGTCCACCTGGTTTACCTGAATTTGTGTTTAATGGGGTTGGAGTAGTACCCCCTCCGTATTTGATTTCTTCTGTGAAAGCTGTTAAATTGATCAGAAAGGGGTGTAAGGGATATCTGTGTTCTGTATTGACTGTAGCTACTGATGATAATACTAATGTTAAAACTGATGCGAACTGTATTCCTATAGTTAGAGAATTCCCAGATGATCTGCCAGGGAATTTGATTCACAGGGAGATTGAATTCACCGTGGATGTGATTCCGGGGACACAGCCAGTGTCTAAAGCTCCTTACAGAATGGCTCCAACTGAACTGAAAGAATTGAAGGTACAACTGCAAGAACTGTTAGACAAAAGGTTCATCAGGCCTAGTACTTCACCGTGGGGCGCACCGATTTTGTTTGTGAAAAAGAAAGACGGCTCACTGAGACTGTGCATTGATTACCATGAATTGAACAAGGTAACTGTGAAAAATAAATACCCATTACCTCGTATTGATGACTTATTTGATCAGTTACAGGGTGCTCAAGTGTTTTCTAAGATTGACCTCAGATCCGGATATCATTAGTTGAAGGTTAAACCAGAAGACATTGATAAGACTGCTTTTAGGACAAGGTATGGACATTACGAATTTTTAGTTATGCCTTTTGGAGTTACCAACGCACCAACAGCATTTATGGACCTCATGAATAGAATCTTTAAACCGTACCTTGATGACTTTATTGTTGTATTCATTGATGACATCCTGATTTATTCTAAGACTAGGGAAGAGCATGAGCATCATTTGAGACTTGCCCTACAGACCTTAAGAGAACAGAAACTGTATGCTAAACTGTCTAAATGTGAATTTTGGCTTGACCATGTTATGTTTTTGGGACATGTTATTAGCAAAGATGGGATTTCAGTTGATCCACAGAAAATTGAAGCTGTAGTAAACTGGCCTAGACCAACGAACATGACAGAAGTCCGAAGCTTTTTGGGATTGGCTGGATATTACAGAAGATTTGTCAAAGATTTCTCTAAAATTGCTTTACCGTTGACTCAACTGACACAGAAGGGGATACCATTTGACTGGACCGACCAAAGGGAATTAGCGTTCCAAGAGTTGAAAACTCGACTTGTGACTACACCGGTTCTTACCCTACCTTCAGGTACGGACGGTTATACTGTATTTAGTGATGCTTCTCATAAGGGTTTGGGGTGTGTTTTAATGCAGAATGGGAGAGTAATTGCCTATGCTTCCCGACAACTGAGGCCTCATGAAAAGAACTACCCAACCCATGACCTGGAACTTGCTGCAGTAGTCTTTGCACTGAAAATCTGGCGTCACTATCTGTATGGGGCAACATGTGAAGTATACACTGACCACAAAAGTCTGAAATATTTCTTCACTCAGAAAGAACTGAATATGAGACAGCGGAGATGGCTAGAACTGATTAAAGACTATGACCTACAGATTCTGTATCATCCATGAAAAGCCAACACCGTTGCCGATGCACTGAGTCAGAAATCGATTGGGAACTTAGCTTGTTTGCTTTCCGGGCAGAGAGAGCTGCTGTGTGACCTTGAAAAATCTGGAATTGAAATTGTTTTGCGAGAACAAGGTGGAACCTTAGCTGCTATTTCTGCTCAACCGGCTTGATTGAGGAGATTAAGGAGAAACAGCAACAGGATGACTTCTTGAGAAAGATCATCGAGGAAAGAGAATCTAAACCGAGACCAGGATTCAAGTTTGAAAATAATGTACTGAAATTCCAAGAAAGACTGTGTGTACCGAATGATACTGAACTGAAAAGAAGAGTTCTGCAAGAAGGTCACAACTCAAAATTTTCTATCCATCCGGGGAATACGAAAATGTACCAAGATTTGAAACTGAATTTTTGGTGGCCGGGAATGAAGAAAGAAATTGCCGATTTTGTGTCAAAATGTCTTCATTGCCAACAAGTCAAAGCGGAACATCAGCGACCTGCAGGCTTACTGCAACCCCTACCCATACCGGAGTGGAAATGGGAGCATATCACGATGGATTTTATCGTGGGATTGCCTGGCTCCAGGAAAGGTATGGATTCAATTTGGGTTATTGTTGATAGACTGACCAAATCTGCTCACTTCTTACCTGTCAAGACAATTTATAATGCCGACAAGTTGGCTGTAATTTATATTGATGAAATTGTTAGACTGCGTGGAGTGCCTGTATCCATTGTTTCTAACAGGGATTCGAAGTTTACGTCGAGGTTTTGGCAGAGCCTACAAACTGCATTGGGTACTGAATTGAGGCTGAGTAGTGCCTATCATCCTCAGACAGATGGACAGTCAGAAGGGACCATCCAAACTCTAGAGGATTTATTGAAAATGTGTGTCCTTGATTTTCATGGGAACTGGGAAAGCCATTTGCCCTTAGCTGAATTCGCCTACAACAACAGCTATTATTCAAGTATCGGTATGGCGCCTTTCGAGGCATTGTATGGCAGAAAATGTAGATCCCCGATTTGCTGGGTAGAAGTCGGAGATGGGCCTTTGCTTGGGCCCGAAATTGTATATGAAACGACTGAGAAAGTGAAACTAATACAGCAGAGACTGAAAACCGCACAGAGTAGACAGAAAAGTTATGCAGATGTTAGAAGACGGGACAGAGAGTATGAAGTAGGTGATCACGTCTTTGTGAAAGTGACACCGATGAAAGGCCAGACTCGTTTTGGAGTCAAAGGCAAGTTAGCGCCGAGGTATGTCGGACCGTATGAGATTGTTGAGAAAATCAATCCGGTGGCGTATCAAGTTGCGCTCCCTCTTGAAATGGAGCATATGCACAACGTCTTCCACATTTCTATGTTGAGAGATTATCTCCGGGATCCATTCCATGTGATTGAGCCCACTCGGATAGTGTTGAGTGATGACTACACTTACGAGGAGCGGCCTATACAGATTATAAACCGACGGATCAAGAAGTTGAGGAACAAAGAGATCCCGTTAGTGAAAGTCGACTGGCAAAACCACGGTGGTGTGTATGCCACTTGGGAGAGGGAAGATGACATGGCAAAAAGATATCCGGATTTGTTCCCACTGGATCCTGTTTTCTTCCAGAATGAAGGTAACTCGAGTTTAGAGGACTAAACTCTTTTTAAGGAGGGGAGACTGTAATGACCCTCACCACTGTTTACCGAATAACCACTGATTACCATTAAACTGAACTGATTATGACTGATGATTGAGCTGGATAAAATACTGAATTGACTGACTGGAAACTGGAACTGAATTGATTGAATATATATATATGTTAACTTGCATTTTATCTGTTTGATTGTTTATATATCTGTTCATGGTTTAATGTTTAAACTGTTAATTGAAGGCCTTATCGGCGGCCGAATTAGAAATTGACTGGTGTTTTAGGACCATTATAATTTATGCGATTTTATGGTGTAATTAATTAAAATGTGATTTGGTATGATTAAATTAGATTAAATATCGATAAAATGCAAAGTTTGCCTTATTTACCAAACTAGCCCTTAGTGGCCATTACACCAAACATATTTGAGCCTTAGCCTTGCATTTTAAAACATTTGATCATCCACATTTCCCTTGTTTTTGCCGTCCAAGAGGGAGAGAGTGAGATAAGTGAGTGTTTCATCTTGAGTTCATAAGAGTTGGGTTGGGAATTGAAGGAATTGGAGAGAGTATTCCAAAATTGAGCCCCTACACCTCTAATTCAAGACTTAGGTATGAATTTCAACCACCTATTGTTGTATATAAGGTTGATTCTTGCAAGGTTCATGCCAATTAGAGAGCTAAGTCATGTCTTAGTCTTAGCATGTTAAATTGAAGCTCACTCCATGCATGCATGTTTGAATTGTTAAGTTTTGAGATCATAGTTCATAATTTCATTACATGCATGTCCACATTTTGAGAGTAGTCCATGATTCCATCATGTTTTTGAAAGATTTGAGCTCATTTGAGCAAACATTGAGCCTTGTAGTGATTTAAATCCATGCATGTCATGTTCATGCATGTTCATGAAAATAGGTTTGTAAATGAGTTTAATTGAAACACCCTTGGGCCTTGATTTCTCAAATTGACCTTTGTACCATATTATTCTATGAGTTTACTTATGTTTTCCAGAAAATTGGCCCAAGAGGATTGGATTTGGAGCATCAAACTTGAGTTTTAAACTTGGAACTCAAATCTGGAATTTCCAGATTTTGGTCGTCCGCTCGAGCGGGGGAAGTGCCGCTCGAGCGGGAAAATCGAGCTCCTAGCATCTTGCACTGTATATCAGTCTGCTCGAGCGGAGGAAGTTGTGCTCGAGCGGAGGACTGGGTGACACGCTCGAGCGGGCGTCGAGCGGAGATTTCACCTATCCAGTACTTTTTGGTACGCTCGAGCGGGGATGTTGCCGCTCGAGCGGGGACCTTTGTTTGCTTGTCCGCTCGAGCGGGGAAACCTACGCTCGAGCGGGACCCTGTTTCACTGAAAATTCTGAAAATGTTTTCTGTATACATCTTTGCATCATCATTCCATCCTAGGCATTCTTAGGCCTAGTTTTAGACATCTTAATGAGGATATAGATGCAGAGCGCACCGAGGCATAATAGGGAGTTGATAATGATCTTTCCCAACTATGAAACTTAGTGTGTGTTCAATCTGTTAACTGTATAGGGTTGGCATTCCAAGAGGACGCTCTAGCCGACAGTAGCCCAGAACTCTGTGAGTAACAATTGTGTGAAGATATGTTCAAATGATTATCTTCTGAACTGTTTACTGAACTGATATTGTTTATTGAATGAGTGCATGTCCTATGTTCTGAACTGTATTGTGGCATCCTTAGCAACTACTGTTTACTGTTACTGTTACCGTTTGAGAAATCTCTGCCATCGACGGTCTGTGAACGGATGGCCCCACCGACGGTCTATGAACGGGTGGATATGTCTAATCGATTCGATTCCCACGTTGGAACCACTACTGTTTACTGATTGATAGCCATCATTACTGTTCGGTCTTTAAGACCTATTGTTTACTGCACTGTCTTGCTAATGGATGTACTACATACGACCGTTTACTGTACTGAGCGACTAATATACTGATTGAAATGAACTGTTTCCATACTGTAAGGACATTCATTCTAAACCTCTTTACGCATCATGTTATTCACTGGGCTTTAGCTCACTGCTTATATATATGTGTAGGTGTTCAAGCACCAGACCGCAGCTAGGAGCGTCGGGGTAAACTCCAATTTTGTCAGCCAACCACCGTGCCTCACTGTGAGGTTCCGAGCCTGCCAAGCTTTGGCTTAGGGGTGTTTTTATTTCCCCGTCCGTCTTGGGCTGTTTTTGTAATATTGTATAGTCTGTTACCGTACTGTTTAATAGGGATTTGATCCCTGTCCTGAATGGTTGTAAATGTTTTGCATACTGATCTGCATAATGTATGGAAAATCTTTTTGGCATACAGACTGTCACAGCTCATTGGACATTATTTATTTACTGTATTGGCTTCCGCCAAGCCCCTATACTCTGTATTACTGTATTACTGTTAAGCAGGCCTTCGGTAATCTCGGATTACTGGCCGGTTACGGTGCTAAACCCATAGGGGCGGATTTGGGTCGTGACAGAACTGTATCATCAAACAACATGATTCATAAGTATCTTTTGTTTACCGTTTTACAATAGATACATACAAGCAATTACTTGGACATTGGCATATTTACACATACCAAATATGAGTAATTATCATTTTAAATTAATACTGAAACACCAATATAAAAGTGATGCTTTAAGCCTAGGACTAAAATAGAAACGGGCTTAATGATTACTGAAAAAAATAAAATTACATGTTTTTGTGAGATGACTTACACAACTTCGTGGTGAGCTTATGATATTTTTTTGGTTTCGGAAACTTTTATAAGTTAGTTTAATCGAATTTATGTTCAAATTATGCGTTTTTGTGAGTGACTTATGCAAAAAGTGAGTTATGCAACTTTTGTTGTAATTTTGTTGCATAGAAAAAGTTGCACTCTCTATATATTTATAATTATTTTTGGTCTTTTAATCTGAAATGTAATTTCTCCATAAATTTATTATTATAAAAATATTTGTACTTTCCACGTCATATTTCAATACAAAATAACTAGTTTATCACCCGTGTTATGCACGGGATAATTATAGATATTTATATTTGTTTTAAATTTTTTTTAATATATAAATTATGTTTTTTAAATTTTTTTATAAAAATAATTTAATAATTTTATCACTAACCATAGTGTATATGAGAAATTAAAAAGACTACTGCAGTAACTATGCACGGGCTGCGTCTATAATTATTTGTATAAGGGAATTTTAAATGCTGATCAGGGATTTTGACCAAATCAATAAATCCAGGCATGTGGAAAGACATGTGGATTGAAAAAAGTTAATAAATACTGATCAGGAGATTTTAACCAAATCAATAAATGCTGAGTTTTTTTCTTAAATAAAAAAATTAAAAAATTAAAGTTAGGAGATTAGAGCTCCTACCAGGCTTGTGTTTATAATTATCTATATATGTGAATTATGATTTTTAAATTTTTTTTTTTAAATGTCATCTTTTTTTTCCTTTTTTATATTATATTAAAGTTTAATATTTTGATAATAATCGTATGTGTTGGATTTTTCAAGGAATTAAATGTCTTTTTTTTATATTATATTATATTAATTTTTTTTAATATATAAATTATGTTTTTTAAATTTTTTTATAAAAATAATTTAACAATTTTATCAGGAGATTTTAACCAAATCAATAAATGCTGAGTTTTTTTTTTAAATAAAAAAATTAGAAAATTAAAGTTAGGAGATTAGAGCTCCTACAATGCTTGTGTTTATAATTATCTATATATGTGAATTATGATTTTTAAATTTTTTTTTTTAAATGTCTTCTTTTTTTTTCTTTTTTATATTATATTAAAGTTTAATATTTTGATAATAATCGTATGTGTTGGATTTTTCAAGGAATTAAATGTCTTTTTTTTATATTATATTATATTAAATTTTTTTTAATATATAAATTATGTTTTTTAAATTTTTTTATAAAAATAATTTAACAATTTTATCACTAACCATAGTATATATGAGAAATTAAAAAGGCTACTGTAGTAGCTATGCACGGGCTGTATTTATAATTATTTGTATGAGGGGATTTTAAATGTTGATCAGGGATTTTAACCAAATCAATAAATACAGGCATGTGGAAAGATATGTGGATTGGAAAAAGTTAATAAATACTGATCAGGGATTTTGACCAAATCAATAAATGTTGAGTTTTTTTTTTTTTAAATAAAAAATTTAGAAAATTAAGGTTAGGAGATTAGAGCTCCAACAAGGATTGTGTTTACAGTTATCTATATATATGAATTGTGATTTTTAAGTTTTTTTTTTATTTTTAAATGTCTTCTTTTTTTCTCTTTTTATATTTTATTAAAGTTTAATATTTTGATAATAATCATATGTGTTGGATTTTTCAAGAAATTAAATGTCTTTTTTTATATTATATTATATTAAAGTTTAATATTTTGATAATAATCATATGTATTAGACTTTTTAAGAAATTTTTTTATACTTGTTTTTAATGCATTAAAGTGTTATTATGAGGGATAATAATCATATGTGTTGGGACTTTTCAAGGAATTCATATGTGTTGGATTTCAAAGAATTTTTTTTACAAAAATGCTAGAGGCCCAAAAATTTTACCAAAAGTTTTACCAAATGTCTCACATGGGTGTGGGACCCACATGGGACCCACATTGTGTGGGTCCCACACCCATGTGAGACATTTGGTAAAACTTTTGGTAGAATTTTTGGGGCCTGTAGCATTACTGTTTTTTTTTATACTTATTCTTAATGCATTAAAGAGTTATTATGAGGGTAAGACTTGGAAGTTGGGAGAAGTTAATAAATGCTAAGATTTTTTTAATTCAAAAAATCAAGAAATTTAGATTGGGAGATTGGAGCTCCTACAAGACTTGGAGTTAAAAACTCCTTTTTACTTAATATATAGTAAGTATAGATATAAATGAACTAAATAAAAAATAAAAACTCACAAATAAAAGCGAAAATGTCCCAATCATTTATCACTCTGATGAATTAATCATTATCATTACCACTACAAAATGATCATTCCGTAAACACAACACATCTACAAAATCTCAAAAGTTTCTCAATAAATCTCTTTTATTTTTTCAAATTTTTTGTTGCTTTATTTTGTTTGTGTTGTATATTGTATAATCTGGGTGATGATATTGTTTTCAATTGATGCTTTGGTTAACAATGAAATGCTCAATACAATGTGTGTATAATGCATTGCTTTGAATGTTTTTTTCAGGCTCGTAGGTTGAGTTTGTTGTTTGCTTTATGATCAATATTCAACAGAAATAAAGTCAATTGAAATTATTTATATAGTATAATTTTTTTTTTCTTTTCAATCTTGTTTATAAAGTGAATTCCCCTATCCATTTTATATCAAAGCTCAATATGTTAGGTGAATTTCTCTAGCTTTGTCTATATCATAACTCAATATGTTTTTACCCAACTTTGCCTCTTATGTATCTTCATTTTTCGAATATACTTCAATTTGAACAAAAAAATATCTTCGTTATATTTTGAGTACTGACAATGCGTATAATTATATGTCATAAAATAATATAATTATTCATTGATTGCTTTGACTGTTGTTCCTAGACTTGTAAGTTGAGTTTGCAGTTTGCTTTACAATGCGTATATCATTCATGAAAAAAAAAAATTCAGATTGATTCGATAATCATAATTATATTATTTTATGACATATATTTGAAAAAAAATGAATAACAAATATTATTTAAAAGTTAGACCATTTATTTTTTGGGAAACAAATGTAATAAACTAACGTGGTTACGGTTATCAGATCATATGGGACCTGGTGGGCCTCACACGATCCAGTCCACTTTGCTGGGCCCATTTTATTTATATCAAAGCTCAACATTTTTTTACCAAACTTTGATTGTTATGGGTCTTAATTCTTTGTTAATTTTTTGTGGTTGTTATTTGTAAGCACTTCCCACGTTATATTTTAGTACAAAATAATAGAAATAAACTAAAAATAGAAAACTCACAACTAAAAGGCAAATTTTTTTGGTTCTATTGAAGTAGAGTAATTGTTTATTTTTTCTGTCTCTAATGAATTGGCTTTGAAGTGAATTTACTACTTAATATTGTTATTTAGATTTTTGCTGTTTTTTTGTTCTAGTATTTAAAGTTAGTTTTCACGATTGCTAGTCCTCTGTGTTTTCCTAGAAACATAACATTTTGAAAGCCCAATTAGCAAGGCCTAACACAAATACATGGCTTAATGAAAAACAACCATACAATCAGCCCATGTTGCATGAACTAGCCCACAAGACAACAAATAGATCATACACGTCTTGGAAAGTTTATACGAATTGAGGAAAAGAGACACCTTTGGCCACCAAAACTATGGAGATTCTATTTCCATTCAAAAAATTATTAAATACGTTTAATTTTTTAGTACATTTTATTAAATTATTTAGGATTACAATTTATTCTCAATACACCTTATATTTTTTTTCTAAATTACCCTTAAAAGATACACTCAAATTATAAACAAATCAAAATCCTAAAGAGCAAGGATCCTCTAGACTTTTTTTTTCCTAAAGTTTCCTAGAGTAGTGTATTGTGTGGTTGAGATTTAATGACAAGTCACATTAATTTTTCAACATTAAATCTCAACCACACAATACATCATTTTAGAAAACTTTAAGAAAAAAACACCCTAAAAGATGCTTAGTGAATCCTAAATTACATTACTTCGAAAAAATTTCAAGCAAAAGACAACGACAAAAGAGGATAACAAAATACATGCCTTTCTTCATCTCTACCTCCTCATTCTCTTCCAATCTGATAATATTAATATATAATAATATCAAACATATATATATACACGTTCATAGATATGATTGTAAGAGACAATTAGCCCAGGTTTGTAGATGCTGTGATCCACGATATTTTTCAGCTAGTGGGTCGTCTTGATTGTTGCTCTTTGATGCTTGCAGTGGCGTAGTAGGTGGTACGGGGGCTAGGTGTAAAACTTGGGTGTTGATTCCCCCTTTTGGTTAGCTGATCCTCTTAGAAAGGATAGTTGCCCTATTTTTGTTTAAATTCTGGTTTTATCAATATTTTTACTGTTAACAAAAAAAAGAAAAAGAAGTAACACAATAAAAAATAATGATTTTGATAATAATGATGAATTTTGATGAGATTGATTAAAGTTTTAGAGCGAGGAAGAAGATAAAGAAAAAATAATTAAAATTTGAAAAAGAAGATGAAGATAGTTGAATATAAAGAATATGTATAAATAATATGGGTATACTATGAGAAAAAAATAATATTTTATTTTAAGATTTAATGTGTACTAATAAAATTACATCAATGTATTATAAGAAGTAAAATTTTAAAATTTTAATTAGGCTTACTGAGTTATTATTTGGATGCAAATAGAATCATCCCAAAACTATAGATTTGATTTTCTATGTGTCCAACAACACCGTTGACCAAAATAAGAAAAACAATATTGTTGTACTTTGAAAAACAATTATTATTTGTTCATTATAGAAAAAGACAATATTGTTAGCTGCAGGGGGAGATGCAACCCAAGATTGAGGAAGAGAGCCATCAAATATTGTTATACATTGTTATACTTCAAAAGTCTTTCTATTGCACAATCACTATTTTATGCCAAAGCAATAGAAAGCTTGGCGCAAATTTCATCATATATCTAAACCAGTAAAACCATTTCATTACTTGAATGTATATTCAAAACAAACCAATTATATCTCTTTGAAGAATATCCAACTTTCTAATTGCAGATTATAGATATGCCAGTAATGTACTTAATTAGATGTAATTCACTCAAAGAAATGTTCGAAACAAGGGTCTTCCAAGTTGCTAGGTTTGTTACCATTTGTTGGCTATTATTGTTTAGGCTACAATGAACATTCTAGAAATGCACATTCCATAAATGTAAAGATGGAGACAAGTTTGGATTTTTCACCCATCTTCTCAAATGGCCTATTCTAGAATATAGAAGAAGAGTAACACAATTCTAGAATTATGAACAAGGTTCACCATTCTCTACATTGTTTTAGGAAACTCTAGAAATGTCTTTTAACATCTAGGATCTTCAAATTCCTTCTAGAGTCTTTTAGTGAGGGACAACATCTGAATTTATCAGTTTGAGACATTCTCTCCTGATCGCATCTTCTTCATGGAAGCTATGGATCTTCTCTTCAAATTGCCACAGGCTTCTGCCGGCTCCCAAATTGCCTCACATTCAGGTAGCCTTTTCCATTGCACTATGTACTCATGACGAAAGGCCACACATGCATCAAACAATGTCAAAATTTAGTCTAAAAGACTGTTTGAAATAGATCAGCCCATATTTGTATCAAACCTCTTTTCGAGAGTTACAAATATAGTGCGGTGATATTGGTAAGATTTTTGTTTAGAAAACGTTTTTTGCATTTTAAAAATAAAAAATATCTTCTATTGAAATAGGCTTTGTTTTCTATCGAATATGAAAAATATTTTCTGTTAACTTTCGTTTTCTATTGTACCAAACATGAGAGAATAGTGAAATCATTTTTTAAAAATATTTTCCATCCAAACAAACGGAGTGTAATAAAGAACACAAGTAACAATTGAAGAAAGTGAAAATCCACTTGGACTGCAAAAACATGTAGCAGCTCCTACCTGCCTCGATTCATTATAAAATATAAGACCAAAAAAATAAGTAATCTGTACTATACTGCACCCCGTACTTGGTTCCTAAATCTTCTCTTTGTTCTCCAGTTTTAATATATTTACAATTGTTGAATCATGCCTCGAAATTCCATACTCCAATGATTGTGACTAATTTAAGATAGAGATACAAAAATTTGGAAACTAAGGATCCTTGGCAATGTTGCACGGCAGTCACTTGGTGCTCCTCTTCTTCATCGATAGTGCATTTTGTTCCTTCCATCTCACCAGAGACTTGAGGAATTGTTTCACCTAAATTCAGATTCTTACACCCTTAAAATCTAGAGGTGCAAAAAAGAGGGAAAACATAAAAATAAATTGATATGAAAATACAAAACGGCAGTCTGGCACCTCTGAAGTGTCTCTGAGAGAGAAAAATGCATTTGTTTCTTTTGGGACAGAAGATACAAGAATTCCATAGCCTCGGTTCCCCTCCCGTAATACCTGATATTAAGTATTGATAAATTAAATGAATTAGATTGCTAAACATATAGCACTTGTTATTTAATTTCTTTGATTTTTTATTTTGGCAAGTTAGATTGCTAAAACATAACACTAAACTCACGAGGATAGAACTTGTGAGCTCATGAGACCCCAAAACAGATTAGAAGTTACCTTGAATGCATCTTCATCTGTCCTGTCATCTCCAATATAGATCGGGAGCACATCCTCGCCATTACTTAGTCCTGCACCATATTCTTGAATTATATGAATTAAAGAAAAAACTAAGACAGGTGTAACACAGCTACACATAAGACCTCTACAGTCTAGCAAGTTCACTTACCAAGTGAATCAAGCAGAAATTCAACCGCTTTTCCTTTATTCCAGTTAATTACAGGACGAACCTCTAAAACCTAAGAAAGCCCAATTATTAATCGAACATGCTAATTTTGGAAGCATAATTAATATTGAACATACTATAGCAAAAATATACGAGCTAGTCATATTGTTGATAACCAAAGCTCTTATGAGCATATTACCTTACGCCCATGAGTTAGTCGCAACTGAGGGTAATCTTTTAAAATATTGTGAACACGTTGTGCAATAGTAGACCAACTCTGAAATCATTCAAAAAGTAGGAGAACATCTTCAGCTACTAACAAGTTAATGCAATCAATTGCATCACATTATCATCTCTTAAACAACCTAGCAAACCTTACCTTCTCATCTACGTTACGATAATGTACAGAGGCACAAAATTTGTGATTCTCAACTTTTGTACCTTTGATATCTTTAGTATTCTCGACAAGGGTTCCAAAAACCTGCACAAATTAATGAAAAGAACCAAGTTTTTACCATGTTATTTGATAAATGTAGATTACTTGCACGATATAGTAGTATATGCAATGCAATTAAACACCTCATCAATCATGGGTAAAAATTCTCTTGCAGGCTGGAAAAGGTTTAACTCCTTGCCCTGCACAAGCAAAATAAAACAGAAGCACATCAGAAGACCTAGAGTTTGCAAGAAAAATGACTCAAACAAGCTATGATCACAATCGACGACAATGAGTACAGTGGCTGCGTAATTGGGGAGTTCTATAAAGACGTAGCCTCTTACATGCTTGCCAGTAGATTTAATACTATTCGAAGGATCAGCAAACACTGTCTCCCTAACTGGGCACATGATGTCCATACCATGACTACCAGCATAGTAGAGTTCTGCTAATCCGACCAACTCATAAACCTGAAAAGAGGTTAGGATTAGACACTAATCTCATTCAGAAAGAGTATGTACAAACATAAAAAAATTAATTGGGCAGAATAGAACTGAATGCTCAATTGCTTCAATTTTAGTCATTATTCAAGATAGATATTTGTCCGCCTACCTTATCACGGCTTCTTCCACTAATGATTGCTGTCGGGAAATACGTTGAAACATTCCTAACAGTAGAACGCATCTGACAAGAGATGGTTTTACTTCAATATAAACATACAACTAGAGAAGGAGAAAACGAACAAATATTCACACAGATAAAGGATGAGATATAGGTACTGACCTCATCAGACATGAATGCACGATCAGGGTCGTCTACGATTGGAGAAAGAGTCCCGTCATAATCTAAAAACATCACTATCTTCTTATTCCTTGCATGATTTATGATTTTCTCAAAGGACGACTTGATGGCTGATGGATACTTCAGCTGCACAATAAAGAAATAACATGGGCAAAAAGATAAATTTTGGCAAATTCTTATCGTAACCAACGCCTGGAATTTAGACAGATAAGGAGACACCTAACCTACCATCCAGGAGTAGTACGCAATATCATCATCTGAAGCCATCTCGACATTGAAATCTTTAAGCATCTTCTTGCTAGGAGGTGAAGAAGATTTCATGGCGTCAAGCCAACCATTGGACCTAAAATCATCAAGCTTTCCTGGCTTCTTTCTTGGAGTTGTTAGTATTCCAGAGGAGAATGATGGTCCAGATTGCGAATAAGTGAACAGACTGGAATGAATTCCAAGTCTGGACTTGTTTATCGGTGCAGGATCAGTGAGAACTGGAGAAGCATTTGTCGTCTTCAAATCCATCTGACCTAGATTCTGTGTACACCGTTATGAATACAAACTGTGTATGATATACAACTACTGCTTGGCCAGAATTGGGTAGTGGATATACACCAAATGTTGAATATTCTTCACCCAACCCTTTTGTCTATGAAAAACCACCTCTTCAAAGTTTTCTTGTCACTACTGCTGGGTAAGCAGTCCATCAAGCAGAGACTTCCTGTAATCTGATGACGAAGGCAACATATTAAATGAAAGACATTACTTTTGTTTTCTTTTCTTGAAGTTCAATTGATAAGCAAAACAAATATTCAAACTGCAGCTTACCTCATCTCCAAAGCGACACTGCATTTATTGCAGGAGGCTGAACATTATTTGCACAAGTTTGCCCGAGAACAGAGTGATGTATAACCTCCAACACCGACAAAGTCAAACTAGTTTCTACCTGTAGCATGAAAAATAGAGTCCAGTTAATCAAAATTTCTGCAGCGTAATTAGCTGTGATATGCATAAAATGCTAAATAGCATTTTCCACCCACATAGTACTAGAAAGAACAATCATAGACAAAAATACACTTCAAGTAAAAGGAAGAACTGATGTTGCCCAGATGCAAATTTGGTGAAAATAATCCAATACATTTATAAAAAGAATCTTTGAACAAAAATCAATAATAGGCAGAAGGGTGAATGATCTAATGTCTTTGATGTATTCTTGATTGTCTTAAGAATTAATGAAAGCAAAATAGGACTCCAGAACTACCAACATTCTCCATTTATTCCAGAAGATTTAATTTTCCAAATAAATATTTCCATGTGCAAAAAGAATATGAAGAACTTGACTCAATTCTGCTGAACAAAACCTTTTTTGCTTTTTTTTTGTGTGTGGATAAGTACAGTTGAAAAAACCTTTAAATTTAATCAACCATTCCACCATTAACATGACAAAAAAGTCATTTGCTAATCAAGTATTGATTTTCATTAAAAAGGAAAATTGGCAGAAATAACTCAATTCTTACAGATTTTCTAACTGTATTAACCCTTTCACTCTTGCAAGAAGCTGAATCATAGATTTGATGTATTCACTTGACGAAATTTCTAAGGAAAATTAACTAGAAGGGATTAGAACAAAGCAATAGTGAAATTTAAACATTACACTTTCTACTGTATTGCAACTCCCCTGTCTATCCAAATAGTAACAGAATTTGGCTCAGAACTGGCACAGATTTTGAATATAAAATTACTTTGAGTAGGACATTGGTATGTACCACTAAATTCTTAGACCAAGTAAAATTAATTTTTATAGGTTTGGACCACGTTGAACAGTATTCATTAGGACTGCTTGACTAACAATTGAGGGGAAAAAAACAAAATCTTGTCAGTCTATGCTTGCATTAGGACTGCTCGTCGTTCCTGGACAAAACAATGAAGTGGGTGTTGGAGATAACACTGCTACACCTAATAAGGCAGAGTCAATGGCATAATCATCTAGAATAAAATTTTCGAAGCTAGGCCAGGTGTTACAAAAATAACCTGGATAGCATAGTGTTGGAAAAAATGTTTTTTTGGTGACTTTAATTTAATATTAAAGTGTGGTGACTTTAATTAAATATTAAAGTGGGTCCAATCATTTATTGTGTTGGGTCCAAGTGAGCCAAAAATCATTGGGTTTTGAATAAGAAATTGTCAAGAAATTGTTTCATGATGTTAGATTCATGAATAGGATTTTAAAGAGTATTTAAATCATTTTTCTTGGCTAAAGGGTGTGAATTCTTTGGGCATCCAAACTTTTCATATTTTTGGAAAGGGGCTATGGATGCTTGGTGTTTTAATGACCAGCCTTAAAGGCTGGAGGCTCTTCTTTTCTTCCCTTTACATGTATAAATTGAGACTCTCCTATCAAGTTTTTATATAGAAATTTTTGCTTCTATTTTATAAGTCAGTTTGCCAGAAAGTTTCTACTGTGAGAGAGTGCTGCCACTGTTTTTGTTCGCTAAGCTAGACAGAAAGTGCTTCTGCCGTAGTTGGTTTTGACCGTCGTATCTTAGGAGACAGACGCCAAGATTCCTCAAGCACTCGACTCGTGAGGCGGCGAAATCTGTTTTAAGGAAACTGCTTCCGTGCAGGCTTTGGTTTCGTCTCTTTACCCTTTTATTGTTTTGTGTATTTCTGTTGAAATTTAATTGTAATTATTAGCATATGTTCTTGGTATATAATTTGATTTCTTCATAAATCTATTTATTTAATTTCACAATTTGAACAACAAGCTTAAAACAGATTTTTATATATTTTCTATGAAATTGATCGAATAGATTTATATAGACAATTAGGTTAGCTTTGTATAATGTTACTAGGAACTGTTGCGGAATTGCTCACTGTTTCAATGATTGTAAATTATGCAATGTTTCTCTCTAATTGCTTGGTTTAATTAGAATGCTCTATCATAATTTGCATACTTAATTGTATTAGTATGATCTTATTTTATACGTGTGGTTCATCATTCCCCTACCATGATTTGCATGAATTTTAAGGTTATAAAATATAATTTATGGATGTTATAATTTGACTTGCTAATTCTATTCTAGGTTTTAATTTCTTACATGCTTATTATTTTCTAAACTAGATTACATAATTTAATGTATTTTGGAGTTAATAGAGTTTTTATGAATTGTGTACATGATTAATCTAAATTATCTAATTGGGTGCATTAATGTGAATTATTTAATTAGATGCATTAATCTGAATTATTTAATTGGATGCGTTAACTTTGAATTTAGCTTAATTCTTGTTTGGGATTATCTAAATAAGTGTACTTTTTGAATTTTTATGAAATATGGGTTGGATTTGAAGTGATGTGGTAGATAGGTGATATGATTTAAATAAGATGATGTGACTTAAATAGGATAGTAACTTTTTGACTTTTTGGCTTTTTTGTGTTATGCCAAACTTAGCCTTATTTCTTTGGAGTTAATAGGTTAAATGTTTATTATGAATTAATTTCATTCATAACTCATGAGTTTTGAACTTTATTTTAAAATTTTAATTTAATTGGCATTTTAATGCATTGGTTACTTATATAATTAAAAGTTGGTTAGATGGTTTCATTTAATTTATTAAATTTTTTTTAGATTATTTGTTTGTATTTTGTTGTGATTTGCTACTAACTTTCTTTGTAGAGATACCAATGCGGAAAACAAATATAAAACCAAATGAATAGTATTTGGGATGTAAAAACAAAAATGTTTGGACTACTAACTTTTGTGTTGAATAGAAATACCTAAGCGTGGAAAGGCTTTTGGACTAAATAGAATCCTTATGGATTGGCTATTTTATTTAAATGTTTGAAGCATGTTTGCTTGAGATTTAGTTGGTTTGTTTATCTATTTGTGGTAGCAAGTTTTATTTGTTTGTTTTGTTAGAAGCATTTTATATGCATGTAATTATTATAGCAATTTTTTAAATTGTTTGTAAGTTTGGAACTTGGTTTGGTTTTCTGTGATAGAAACCAAAGTTTTAGCTTTGGCTAAAGAGTAGTTCTTATTTGTTCAGAAATGACAACCAAGACGGATTTGGTTTCAAACTTTTGGAGTTTGAGGAAGTCTTTGGGTTTAATCATTTTATTCCCAAAGTGTTGGAAAACCATGTTTGGAGAAAGTCTTTAGTTATAATCTGATTATGTCCAAAGTGTTTTGGTTTTGCGAAGGAAACCAAATTTTAGCATTAGCTAAAATATTTTTGATTTTATTCAGAAATAATGGGCTTAGTTTCGGGAGTACCGGTTAACTTTTATCGGAAGTTTGCATGGGTGATCTTGGGCATATAAAGCACCACTACCTTGCTACTAAATAACTTGGACTTAAGCTTTTGGGTATTATTGGTCGACCCACAAGTTATTTGGGCCAGCAAGTAGTGGGGCGTTACAAATGGTATCAGAGCCGACCCATGCACACAACCATGTGAGCCACTTATTCTGGGCTGGCCACGAGCTTGTCGTGGTATTCTGATTGATTATAGACCCTCGCGAGGACGCGAGGATTTATAAGTGGGGGAGTTTGTAACACCCTATCCCACATCGGAAGTTTGCATGGGTGATCTTGGGCATATAAAGCACCACTACCTTGCTACTAAATAACTTGGACTTAAGCTTTTGGGTATTGTTGGTCGACCCACAAGTTATTTGGGCCAGCAAGTAGTGGGGCGTTGTGTAATTCTGGTAGCAAATTTTAGTTGCTTGGAAATCGGTTTGTTGTAACCTGGTTTATCCCCTGGAAATCTTAATTTTAAAATTGTTTCCTATGGACTAGGAGTCAACATGCTCTTTGATGTTTTGTCAAAAGGTTAACTGGGTTTTAAGTGGGACCGATGTGACCCCTCCAGTCTTCCTGGGAACATTCCTGACCATGTTCGATTTTAGGTTAAATGGTGAGACTAGTTTTGAATTAAATTTCCATCTGAGAGATTTTCTAAGGGTTAAGTTTAATTTCTGGAATCACAGAAGTGAAATTCTGTTGTGATGTTTCAGAAATGGCTTCAAAATGTGACAAACAGAAATGTTGTTCCACCTGACAACCTTTGCCTCACGAGTTTCTTAAAGGAAATCATAAGATTGCATTAAAATATCTCTGAATTGATCAAAGGCAAATCGTATGATATCCTTGTGTTATTTATAGCATTTATGATTGTTATGTGACTTTGCTTGAGAGCAAAGATGAGACAACCTGTTATAGTGGGTGAATATTTTTTAGATTTTTAAATTCCAAATATATTCTTAACTTGGTGGCTCCTAGTGAGTTCAAGATCACTGATCACAGAGATAGAAAGCTGGTGGTTCCTAGGAGGTGTTAGACCACTGGCTACACAGTTATAAGATTATGGTTCCTAGTAGTGAACAGATTACTGATCACATGTCAAGATATCATGGTTCCTAGTAGTGGAGAGGCTACTGGTCATATGTCAAGACATGATGATTTCTAGTAATGAAAGAGTCTATTGATCCTATGTCAGGACGTTGTGATTCCTAGTAGTAAAGTGACTACTGATTACAGGTTAAGACATTGTGATTCCTAGTAGTAGAAAGTTTACTGACCACATGCTGAGAAATTAGTGATTCCTAGTGATAAGACTACTGGCCATGTTATAAAGTTCCGAATAGTAGACTATTGAACACTGGATTTGTGTTTCCTAATAGTAAGACTATTGGCTTCAGAATGATAGGTTGGACCAATTATATTTGGGTGCCTAATTCGGTTGATGACATTCTAGGAATGTATTTACTGTGATATGATTTTGAGAGTTTCATAATCATTGTGACACAAGGAATTGTTTAAAACACTGTATGAATCTTTGGAAAAGGCCAAAAGGCTTTGTATAAATTCTACAAAGAAGACTTAATTATCCGACTCTGAATTGAGGAGGATAATAGAAAGAAAGGAGGGAGCACCTCCTTAGTAAAGGCCAATGTCATTGAGCATAGCAAATCTTTTGGGGTGAGGAAGAAGCCCCCTGTGAACAAGGGCTCTAAGCTGGGGCCAAGGGGTGGTGTTGCAAAGAAGCTGGCATACAAGCCGCGGGAACCTGGTTATCGGTTCTTTGGGAAGTGCTACAACTATGGTAGCGAGGGGTTTTAGTTTTACTAGGGCTACACGCCACATCTACTCCGAGAAGGAGCTGTTTACAACTTTCAAACTGGTTACAAATGGTAAGAAGTTGTTTATGGGAAACTCTACTACCTTATTTGTTGAGGGAAAGGTGGTCCTGAAGTTAACCTTAGGAAAAGAGCTAACCTTGAACAAAGTCCTGTATGCTCCGGACATTTGTTAGAATCTTGTCTCAAGGTCTCTTCTCAGTAAACATGTTTTTCACATGGTTTTTTGAGTTCGACAAGGTTGTTCTGACGAAACACAAGTGTAAAACTTGTGTTGAAGCGAAGTGGACAAGATCCCGTATGAGTTATGAAAAGGCGTTAAGCCTTCTTATAAATTCTTACAAATGTGGGGGTGTCTTGCAATTGTGGCAATTCCTATACCCTAACGGGTTAGGATAGGCCCGAAATTCGTGGATTATATATTCATTGGTTATGCACATAATAGTAGTGCATATCTGTTTCTTGTACATAAGTCTGAAACTTCAAACATTCACAGGAATACCATCATGGAGTCAAGGAATGCATGTTTCTTTGAAGATATTTTTTCTTGCTGAACCTAAGAAGGGGTTTTGAGATTTTGGAGCAATTTGATGAGCTTGCTAGTGATGATGATCATGTTGATGATCAAGGTGATGATCAAATTGAGGTTTTAGATGAATCTAGAAGGAGTAAAAGGCCTAGAATGTCCAAGTCTTTTGATCCAGATTTCTTGACTTTTATGGTTGAGAACGAACCTCAAACTTTTCACGAAGCTGTGACTTCTCCTGAGAGTCCTTTATGGAAAGAAGCGATCAAAAGTGAGATTGACTCCATCTTACAGAACCACACCTGGGAGTTGGTAGATTTACCTCCAGGTTGTAAGCCTTTAGGTTGCAAATGGATTTTTAAAAAAGAAAAATGAAGACCAATGGGTTTATTGACAAGTATAAGGCGAGGCTCGTTATCATAAGATACAGGCAACGAGAAGGCATGAATTACTTTGATACGTACTCACCTGTAACTAGGATAACATCCATTCGCATGGTGATTGCGATAGCAACTTTGCGCAATCTGGAGATACACCAGATGAATGTAAAGACAGCTTTCTTAAATGGGGATTTGAATGAAGAAATCTACATAGAGCAACCTAAAGGGTTTTCAGCTCCAGGGCAAAGCAAGAAAGTCTATAAACTTGTCAAATCATTGTATGGTTTGAAGCAAGCATCTAAACAATGGTATGGGAAGTTTGACAATGTAATGTTGTCAAATGGGTTTAGAATCAACAAATGTGACAAGTGTATTTATGTCAAAGACACTGACAGAGGTTATGTTATTTTGTGTCTATATGTTGATGATATGATCATTATAGGTAGTAACGATGAAATGATCAAAACTACCAAGAAGTTATTAAACTCTAAGTTTGACATGAAGGATATGTGCTTTGCAGATGTTATTCTGGGAATTAAGATTACCAGAATCTCTGGCGGAATTGTACTATCTCAGTCTTATTATGTTGATAAGATATTTAAGAAGTTTAGTGGATCAGATACGAGTGTGTCTTCGACACCTGTAGACTTAAGTCTACATTTTACCAAGAATAATAATGAAAGTGTCTCACAGTTAGAATATTCTCGGGTAATTGGAAGTTTAATGTATCTAATGAGTTGTACTAGGCCGGATATAGCTTACTCGGTTAGCAGGCTTAGTAGATACACAAGTAATCCCGATGCTTCTCATTGGAAGGGCATTGTGCCGGTGTTAAGGTATTTACGCTACACTCGGGATTATGGGCTGCATTATTCTCGATATCCAGCGGTGCTTGAAGGATATAGTGACGCGAATTGGATATCAGATATAAAGGACTTAAAGTCCACTAGTGGATATGTGTTCACTCTTGGTGGGGCAGCTGTGTCTTCGAAAACTTCCAAGCAAACGTGTATATCTAGATCAACGATGGAATCAGAGTTTATTGCTTTGGATAAAGCAACGGAAGAAGCAGAATGGCTTCACCATTTCATTGAAGATATTCCACGTTGGTCTAAACCTGTGCCAGCTATTTGTATTTATTGTGATTGTCAATCTGCAATTGGTAGGGCACAGAGTAATATGTATAATAGAAAGTCTAGACATATCCGTCGTAGGCATAATTCCATACGTCAACTACTCTCGAATGGAGTTGTCTCTTTAGACTATGTAAAGTCTAAGGACAACATTGCGGATCCGCTAACCAAAGGGTTAAGTCGAGTGTTAGTCGAAACATCGTCAAAAGGAATGGGGTTGAGGCCTTTGGAAGTTACCGGAATGGAAACCCAACCTAGTTGACTGGAGATCCCAAGATCTAGGTTCAATGGGACAACCTAATTGCGTGTAATGGTAGTATGTCACTAAGGAGGTTAAACCTCCAGCCATTCCTTCTATCAGTGATACCTGCAAGTGTAGAGGATAAGCTGAGCTTTTAATGACTCTAGTGTGTTAAGCTGTTGAGCTGAGTATTGCAGGATACTCAAGTAGAGTCACCTATGTGAGTGTGAAGTGGGGCCGCTTCTAGAAGAATTGGGCAGGCCAAGATTCTTTAAAACCACTCGCTGAACCAGGCTAGTGTCCAGGGCCACACAGGGCACACCAGTGAGAACAGAATGGTGGTAGGAGTAATTCCCGTGTGAGATCTATTGTCTCAGTTTACATAAACGGCAGAGCAGTTCAAGATGTCTTATTCACTGATCAGCCAGTAAACTCGATAGGTTTTCACTGGGAGAGGTTCAAAGCCAAAAGCTACCTTCTCTGATGTCGGGGTTAGTTCGTTGTACTCTCTCTTTGAGTCATTATTGTTGAACGTTGTCCGTTTATTGAGTCATTCGGTCAATTTTTATTCATGTTCGGGATTGTTGGAAAAAATGTTTCTTGGTGACTTTAATTTAATATTAAAGTGTGGTGACTTTAATTAAATATTAAAGTGGGTCCCAACCATTTATTGTGTTGGGTCCAAGTGAGCCAAAAACCATTGGATTTTGAATAAGAAATTGCCAAGAAATTGTTTCATGATGTTAGATTCATGAATAGGATTTTAAAGAGTATTTAAATCTTTTTTCTTGGTTAAAGGGTGTGAATCCTTTGGGCATCCAAACTTTTCATATTTTTGGAAAAAGGCTATGGATGTTTGGTGTTTTAATGACCAGCCTTAAAGGCTGGAGGCTCTTCTTCTCTCCCCTTTACATGTATAAATTGAGACTCTCCTATCAAGTTTCTATATAGAAATTTTTGCTTCCATTTTACAAGTCAGTTTGCCAAAAAGTTCCTACTGTGAGAGAGTGCTACCACTGTTTTTGTTCGCTAAGCTAGACAGAAAGTGTTTCTGCCGTAACTGGTTTTGACCGTCGTATCCTGGGAGACAGACGCCGGGATTCCTCAAGCACTCAACCCGTGAGGCGGCGAAATCTGTTTTAAGGAAACTGCTTCCGTGCAGGCTTCAATTTTATCTCTTTACCCTTTTATTGTTTTGTGTATTTCTGTTGAAATTTAATTGTAATTATTAACATATATTCTTGATATATAATTTAATTTTTTCATAAATCTATTTATTTAATTTCATAATTTGAACAACACATAGTAGAAGGGAAGTTCAATTTGAATGGTTTGTGTTAAAAATTGAAATTGTGCATATGCAAATCTGCAAAAGGAAGATGCTAATAAGCTGTTTCGTATTCCATGGCCCCACTTTTTGAATGAGAGCAGGCCCGGCCCTGGCCATAGGCCCACAAGGCCATGGCTTAGGGCCCCTCAAAATAGGTCTAAAATGGGGGCCCCCTTCTATTATAAGTTAGTATAATATGTTAGATGTGTTTTGAGTCCAAAACAAAATAAAAAAAGGCCCAAATCAACTTAATTTTTTTGACCATTTAAAAAGCCAAAAATTTAAGGCTCAAATCAACTTAAAAGGCCCATTTTTTTTTTGTAATTCATAACCCTATCAACCTTCCCTTTGATAGCCACACCACACGGCCCAAACCAACTTAAAAGGCCCAATTTTTTTTTTTTTAATTCATAACCCTATCAACCTTCCCTCTATAGCCACACCACACCAGCAAGTTCCCTTTGACAGCCACACCACACCAGCCGACGAAGCAGCGCTCCAGCAGCAGCACAGGTAATTTTCTTTCTTTTTTTTTTTTTTTTTTTATTCAATTAATTAAATATTTATCTTGTCTTTTGCACAATTAATTATTATTATAATATTAGTGTTTACATCATCAAGAAAAATTTATTTAAGTATAATAGTTCACATCATATAATTTAAAAGTTTTGTATTTTGTTAAGTGGTGGTGCTTTTGTTTTGAATTTTGATTTAAAAAAATATTTTGATCTCAACACAGTAAGCACAAGTAAATATTTTTTTTCTATTCAATTAATTAAATATTTGTCTTGTCTTTTGCCCAATTAATTGCTATTATAGTATTGGTATTTACATCATCAAGAAGAATTCATTTAAGTTTAATAGTTTAATAGTTCACATCAAAGTTAAAAATCATCAAAAATTACCTTCGATCAACCATGTCACAAGAAAGATTGAATGGATTAGCATTGTTATCCATTGAAAATGATTTTGCAAAAAAACTAGATTATGCAAGTATGATTGATTTATTTGCTTCTAAAAATGCAAGAAGAGCGAGGATCAAGTGATACATATTAGTTGTTATAATGTAATGTTAAATATTTTTTGTGATTTTAATGCAAATCTTTTGTCCTTTACCTTAATTTTTTTTTTCCATTCAATAAAAAAAAATGTAAAGGGCCCCAAAAATTTAGTAGTTGATTATTCGCTTTGGGCCCCAAAATCTCAGGACCGGGCCTGAATGAGGGCTTTCTTTACAAAAGGTTGTTCAGGCTACGCGATAAACTAAGGTCAAAAAAGGACAATTCTTTTTACAGAGAACTTACAAAAATGTGAACAGAAACCTCAAACTAGATGATCAATGAGGTAAGAAAGAAGTAATAGTGAGCTGTCACAAAATTACGGAAAAATAATTTTAATCAACTTTGGACTTGAGGTTTGCCAAAAAGTCAGGTACTTCAATGTGTAGGAAATGACAAATATTTTAGTAAGATGTAGCAAAGTATTTCGGAATTACCAAAAAAACTAAAAACAGATTAAAAAAAAAAAAAACATAGATAATTGTATACAAATACTTAGATACTTAATACAAAAGATAATAAATTAATCAGACAATTATAAAAAAGTAAATTCCTCTTTTACTGAAATAACAAAAAATATCCATAATTACATTTCATATTTACTTTGGCAATGGAAGCATATACATGTGCAGAAAGAATCAGCACATTGACTGGCAGATCTAAGGAACCAATTCAGCATTGCAATATAATAAACAGGGTAAAATTAGCTCGCTAGGGCAAATCTCACAAAAGTCAAATATTCCGAACCTTGAGCCACTAAAAGTTTGGTTGGTTGTTAATTTCGGGACATCCGCATTAATTAAGATGCATGTGCATTGGTCCAAACATTCGATTATCAAAATATATATATTTATATCACACCCGACCATACTTTTACAACAATGACACGACACGGCAACAGCCAAAAAACATAAATTTATACCCAAGCCCTCCAAACTAACATGAAGACTACGAAATCATCATTCATTATTACCCTTGGGATTGAATAATGATGGATACAATTTTTGCTTGATGAGTAACAAACATGGACATAATAACCAAAAAAAAATGTGTTTGGTTTCATTTATCTGAATTCAATTTTCTAAAAACTGAGTTTTTTTGGTGAACATCTTTCTCCAATATGCAACAACCAACAAAATCACATATTTATACTTTAAACAAAAGAAATTAAGAAATTAGGCTGTCAAAATTATGATAAATTTGTATGTGGCCATAAGCTATAAATACAAACACGCAAGGTAGACGATCCTGATGTCTAATTCAGAAACAAATTCAATTAAACAAAGAGAGATAACAGAAATTAAAAAATAAAAAATAAAATAAAAAACAGAGTAGTTGAGAAAAGAAAACAACAATCATGTAAAACAACCTAACAAATAAACAAAACAAACATGGATCTTCAACAAAAAAAAAAAAAAGACTGAGCGTAAACCCCAAGTCTTATAGCTCAATTCCAATGGCATTGTATAAAATTGCAGAATAAAAATTTTCTGGAATGAAGAAAATAAGAAGGAAAGTGAGAGAAAACAGAAGGCGCAGTACCTGAATCCAAAGCTGGAAAATTCAGTTGCTTCAAAATGCAGAGGTCGGATTCAGAACCTACAAGTCGACAACAGGTATTGAGAAAAAGTTGTTGAACTTTGACGGGAAACAAACAGAAAATGTATAAGAAAAAGTGAGAAAAGGGAAGGAACATTGAATCTAACCTCCAGAAAAAATGAAAAGTAGAAAGATAAAGCCCTGTAAAATAAGCAGGAAAGTAGAGACAGAATGTAACAGAAACACAGAGAGAGAGAGAGAGAGAGAGAGAGAGAGAGAGAAGTTTGGGTATTAATAGAGTTTGAGATGAAAAAGACGTGCCAAACAAGGCAAGTCTGGTACATAAATTTTTACCAAATCAACATTTCGTTAATGTTTTAACAAGGGTGTTTTAAAATATGCTTAAATAAAATTAAATAAAAAATAAGGGTGCATCAATATTTTGGTAATTAAAACAAATTTTAATTTATTGGGTATAACTTATAAGGTCAATTTTAGTAATAAGTAATATCATAAAAATACTTCATTTTTTTTTTTTGCATTTAATTTTAGAAAAATGATATACAAATCCACTTTCTAGATCTATTTTCTAGACCCAATAATGTGTAAATGATATAATTAATTATTGATTGAAAAGATATGAGAGAGAGTGTTACCTTAAATATTCTAATGGATTGTTACATTATTGGGCTTGAAAATTGAGTCTAATTTTTAGAAGCAATGCCACTAATTTTAAGAGAGTGTTACCTTATTTATTTTTTTAAATAACGGTAAATTACATTAACCTTGATTGAAGTTTCTCGTTTTAGCATAATTATATTTATTAGTAAGGTTATATATTAAATACTAAATTACAAATAAAAAGAAGACTTAATGCTATGTGAATTAAAATGTAAAAAAAGCCTAATATAATTATATTAAATTTGGAAGATTTATTATATTTATCTAAATTTGAAGAGAGATTATTGTAATGTATCCTCAATAATTATCAATTAATTGTCAGATTTTCTTGTTATTAGAATCTAACAGCTAAAATTATTATTGATGGTCAAAAAGCAATTAAATTCTCCTCATTAAACGTAAACAAAACCACCTAACAACTTGTATTATTAGAATAACGCTTTATATAG
Organism: Camellia granthamiana; assembly: GCA_036172215.1. Lineage (NCBI taxonomy): Eukaryota > Viridiplantae > Streptophyta > Magnoliopsida > Ericales > Theaceae > Camellia > Camellia granthamiana. The sequence goes on along the minus strand of CM069916.1, from coordinate 47,879,112 downwards.
TCATATATTTTTTAGGGAAAATTACAATTGAGTCTAGATTTATAAAAATAATTTCAGATTAATGATAAAGTTTACGAACATTAATTATTAAAGTGTTAGATTTTTGTATGAATTTATAATTATTTTGTGAAAACACCACTTAATTGTAATTTTTCTTATCTTTTACTATATTGATTTTCACCCATTAAATATAAAGTAACGAATTTATGTTAAATATAAATATTCATTACATTAGGTAAGAAGAAGGTCCATCAATCTTCACATATGCCTCGCCCATAGCTGGCTCACGTTTGGTAGTTATTGCATGACAAAATTGTTAAGTTGTTATTTTCAATTCTTTTTTAAAACCCATCTCCACTCCACTATAAATTGCATAAATTAAGGATTAACAAAAATGAAAAATTTGGTAAACACAAACTTTTAAATTAATGGAGAGAAACTATTATAACACCTAACTTGATTTATTTCTGTTACACTGCTTGTCCATTCATAAACATAGAAAATTTGGTTAACATTTCATTTCTAAATGTGGGGATTAAAAGTTTTATGTTTCATATATATAAATTGGAAGTCATAGCCTGAAAGATTACTGTATTTTGAGTGCAATGCCAACATGGCCACTTGCAAAGGGCGAAGATATTGGGAAAATTCAACAAAAGATTAAAAATAGGATAATTATATAAATAGTCCTTATAATTTACACGATGTGTTAATTTGATCTTTACTGTTTTAATTTGTTCGATTTTACCTCTTAATTTAACGGATTATGTCATTTTAGTCCAATAAATAAGTTTGGTAAATGGAAAGTCTACATAATATGTCAATTTGATCCCAGGAGTTTACACAATGTGTCAATTTGGTCCCTATTGTTTTAATTTGTTCGATTTTGACCGGAACCAAATTGACACATTATGTAAACTACATAGACCAAATTGACACATAGTTTGACTTTCCGTCTACCAAACTTAACAACTATTATTTATTAGACTAAAATGACATAATCCGTCAAATTAAAAGGTAAAATCAAATAAATTAAAATAATAAAGATCAAATTAACACATCGTATAAACTATAAGAACCATTTATATAATTTATCCTTAAAAACAAATAATAAAAAATCTTCATTTGAGTCATCAACTGGTTCTAATAGCTTTTTGACTAATGGGAATGTCGAATTGTGTGCTTGTGAAAGTCCAAGTCACGTGTGTAAGTTGGTTTTAATTTATGAATCTTGATTGTTACAAATAGGTTTGATAGTATATTAGGTTTTGACTTTTTAGTTAGGCCCTTTGATCTCGTGAATTTTCTATATTAAGTTATGCTTTCAAAATATTAGTGGAGATTCTCCCTTAGTAGAGTGCGCCCTTAAGTTATTCCTTAATAATGCCACTTTCACCTTTTTGGTGTCGTTGAGCTATCAAATAGTTATTGTTGTGATTTCAAATTTTAAAATATCATAATTTTTATTATACAAATTCATGTTTATAAAATTTATATATTTGAAATCTTTTCGTCGAGGTTCATAAAACAAGATTCATATTGAATATGAAATTATGTTAAAAACTTACTCTGTTTCTAAAACTACAAATTTCAAAGTTTCGATGCCTAACGTGAATTTTCATGGTTTTCATATTTAACTAATTGAGAAATTTCACTGTTTGTAATTGAGAAATTTCAAAATTTCATCTTTCTCCACAAAAATTGTGAAATTTCAAACTATGAGATTTTATGAAAAATCAATTTCACACTAGGAAAGCTTAACAAAAAGAAAAGCAAACTATTGTATGAGCCATCGGTTTGTGCTAATAGCATTTTGACTAAATAGCAATTAGAATATTAAAGTTGAGCAATTATTTGCGTGTAATTTAGGATTGTTTTGGGTATGACTTAATTTTTAATTTTTTTATTTATTACAAAAAGACGTGAAAAAAATAGAGAGATAATATAAATAAATAAGTCAAGAAGTAGCTTATTTGGAGTTTAGTCTTAATTTAAGATTTTTTTTCTTTTTTTCGTGACAAGTTTACTTTACACTATAACAAAATGGTCGTTCAGTGCACTGGCCTCGACAACCAAACATGCAGGTCGATATCAAACAAAGTAAAGTGGCAATATTATTCCTATAATAATTTTCTTAATTAGTTATTTATTTTTAAGTGATAAATTTGTTGGAACAATCTTCTGTATAAATAAAATAATTTGAAACAATTCAAACAAAATAAAATAAAACTTACAGTATTTATTTTGTAGAACCGAATAAATAATTCAAAGACCAAGTCGAGTGTGTGACACTCTGTCCTTAAGACAGATTCGCCCCACTACGGTACTTACGGTTGAGTGGCGTCTACCTTCCAGGATACAATGATCTTCACAAATTGTAGTAGTACTCCAAACAATTTGTTCGGCGAACCAAACCTGTGTTCTAACTCTCTGAAATTTTATTCTAAATCTAATATGAAGAATAAAGGACGCAAGAGAGCAAAATGAAGGCAAGAAAAATAAATTTTCAGAATCAATCAAAATTAGAATGGGGCTGCCTTTATATAGGCTTTGTTGGCACCTATTCAATTTGAATAGAAAATGTATGAAGAATGGAGATAACCCTTCCTTTAAAATAAAGAGGCACGATGAAAGGTTTGCACCCTTTTATTCAAATGGAGGTTTGACTCTTTCTTTAAAATAAAAAGACACCATGAAAAGTTACACCCTTTCATTCAAAATGGAGTCTATTTCAATTCACAACTACCTCTTTATAAATTTTCCAACAATTCCCCACATGAATGAAATTGACAGAGAGAAAATGCAACAACATGATCTAATTACAGAGAGTACAGAAATAGAAAATATTCTGCAAAGGATAGGTAACTTTTGGTTTTGAACCTTCCCTTGTGAGACACTATCGGATTTACTAGCTAACCAGTGAACATGATGTCTTGAACTGTTCAGCCGTTTGTGTAAACCAAGACAATAGAACTCACACAGTATATTCCCAGACACAGTTTAGTTCTCACTATTGTGTTCATTTTGGCCCTGAACAACCTGGTCTTTCATGAGTGCTCTATAGAATTGTAGCCCTTCACAAATCTCATAGAACTAGCCCAGTTCACACTCACATAGGTGATGCTTATGAAGAGTATCCTGCCATACTCCACTAGGTTTACCTAGATATAAGAATCATGAAAATTTTACTTAACCTCAAATGCTGCAGTCATCACTATTTCATCATAGAAATAGGTAAGAGTTTAACTCCCCAGTGATCCTTCTGAGTCATTCACAACTCGGTTATCCCTTTGAACCTAGATCTTGGGATCTCCAGTCGACTAGGTTGGGTTGCCGTTGTGGTAACTCTTATGTAATAGGCTTAAGTCATATTCCCCTCGATGAATTCTCAACTAACTCTCTTGCTAACCCTTTGGTTAGTGGATCTGCTATGTTGTCTTTAGACTTAACATATTCTATGGAAATAATTCCATTAGAGAGTACTTGTCTTACGGTGTTATGTCGACGATGAATGTGTCGTGACTTACCGTTATACATATGACTCTGTGCTCTACGTATAGCTGATTGACTATCACAATGTATGCATATAGCAGGCACCGGTTTTGGCCATGTTGGAATATCTTCAAGGAAGTGGCGAAGCCATTCTGCTTCTTCCCCAGCTTTGTCTAAAGCTATGAATTCTGATTCCATAGTAGACCTAGCAATGCAAGTCTGTTTGGAAGATTTCCAATATACAGCCGCCTCACCAAGAGTAAAAACATATCCACTGGTGGACTTAGAGTCTCTAGTATCCGATATCCAATTTGCATCACAGTATTCTTCAAGTACTGCTGGATATCTAGTATAATTAAACCCAATGTCACGAGTCTATCGGAGATATCTAAGAACCCTTATAATTGCTTTCCAGTGTTCTACTCCCGGATTACTCGTATATCTATTTAATTTACTTACTGCATAAGTTATATCTGGGCGAGTGCAGTTCATCAAGTACATTAAGCTTCCAATAATTTGGGCATACTCTAATTGAGAAATATTTTCATGTACATTCTTAGAAAGATACAAATTAACATCTACAGGTGTTCTAGCAAGATGATCATCATTTTTGCTGAATTTGTCAAGTATTTTCTCAATGTAATGAGATTGTGACAAAGCATATCCTTTGATGTTTTGGTAATTTTCATACCAAGAATTACATCCGTAATGCCCATGTCTTTCATATCAAAATATTTATTCAACATTTTCTTGGTAGTTTTAATCATGTCATTATTACTACCTATGATGAGCATATCATCTACATAAAGACATATAGTGACATAACCTTTGTCTGTGTTTTTAATATAAACACATTTGTCACACTCATTAATTTTAAATCTATTTGACATCATTGCCTTGTCAAATTTCTCATGCCATTGCTTTGGCGCTTGTTTTAAACCATATAAAGATTTAACCAATTTACACACTTTCTTTTCTTTTCCTGGAACAGAAAAACCTTCTAGTTGTTCAATGTAAATTTCTTCATTTAACTCACCATTTAAGAAAGCAGTTTTCACATCCATTTGATGAATTTCTAGATTGTATAGAGATGCAATGGCAATTAGCATTCTAATGGATGTTATTCTAGTAACCGGTGAGTATGTGTCAAAGTAATCAAGACCTTCTTTTTGTCTAAATCCTTTGACCACAAGTCTTGCCTTGTATTTGTCAATTGATCCATCCGCTTTCAATTTTCTTTTGAAAATTCACTTGTACTCAAGAGGTTTACAACCTGGTGGCAAATCTACCAATTCCCAAGTGTGATTTTGCAAGATGGATTTAACTTCACTATTGATAGCTTTTTTCCATAAAGGAGCTTTAGGACTGGACATTGCCTCTTTAAAAGTTAAAGGCTCATTTTCTAACAAAAATGTTAGGAAATTTGGACCAAAAGATTTTGAGGTTCTAGCACGTTTACTACGCTTAGGTTCCTCTTCCTCATTTTGATCTAACTCTTGTTCTTGATCATGTTCGTGATCTTGACTAGTAATAGCATCATGAGATCTCTTTTTGTTACTAGTCTCTTGTCTAGTTTTATTTGGAAATACATGTTCAAAGAATGATGCATTCCTAGACTCAATAATAGTATTTACATGCATTTCGGTATGTTCTGATTTATGAATCAAAAACCGATATGCACTACTATTCTTAGCATAACCAATGAAAATGCAATCAATGGTCTTAGGGCCTATCTTAGTCTTTTTACAACTAGGAATAGTCACTTTAGCCAAACACCCCCACACTTTTAAGTATTTGTAGGATAATACTCTTCCATGCCACGATTCATAAGGTATTTGATTCACTTTCTTTCGAGGTACTTTATTAAGTATATAATTAGCAGAAAGTATTGCTTCCCCCCACAAGTTCTGAGGTAATCCAGAACTGATTAACATGGCATTCATCATTTCTTTTAAAGTCCTATTTTTCCTTTCAGCAATTCCATTTTGCTGAGGTGAGTAAGGAGCAGTAGTTTGATGAATTATTCCATTTTCTTTACAAAACTCACCAAAAGGTGATTCATATTCACCACCTCTATCACTTCTAAGTTTCTTGATTTTCTTACCAAGTTGATTTTCATCTTCATTCTTATATTGAATGAAAGTTTCCAAAGTTTCATCCTTGGTTCGAATTTAATAAACATAACTATATCTAGTATAGTCATCTATAAAAGTGATTACATACTTTTTCCCACCTCTGGTTTGAATTGATTTAAAATCACAAATGTCACTATGAATTAATTCAAGTGGTTCCGTACTTCTTTCAATTGAATGAAAAGGAGTTTTAGATAATTTTGCCTTAACACAAATTTCACATTTATGATTTGAATCAATGTCAAATTTAGGTAAACATTCCATATTAATTAATCTACGCAAAAATCCATAATTAACATGTCCTAGTCTACCATGCCATAAATTTGAAGACTCAAGCAAGTAAGAAGAAGATGTAGTATTATTAATAACTGAAGGTACAACGGTCATTACATTTAACTTGAAAAGGCCATCAGACATGTAACATTTTCCTACATACATCCCATTTTTAGTAAGTACAAACTTGTCACTTTCAAAAACTAGCCTAAACCTATTCTTCCTCAACAAAGATCCGGAAACTAAATTCTTGCGAATGTCCGGTACATGTAGCACATTGTTGAGAGTGAGTTCCTTTCCAGATGTCATCTTGAGTACAATCTTTCCTTATCCTTCAACTTTGGAAGTTGAGGAGTTGCCCATAAAAAGTTATTCACCATTGTCCACTGTAGAATAAGATATGAACATCTTTTTGTCGGCACAAATATGGCGAGTAGCACCAGTGTCCACCCACCATTCTTTAGGATTTCCGACAAGATTTGCCTCGGAAACAACTGCAGAAAGATTGATATCAGCTACACCATTGGAAATCTTGTCCACTTCGGTTATATGGGCTTGAGCAGGCTTCTTACTTGTTCTTTTCTTGCTTTTGCCTTTGCTACGGCAATCTTTGGCGCGATGTCCCTCTTTGTCACAGATGTAACATTTGCCATTAAACTTGTACTTTTTATTTTCTCCCACTTTAGAGCCTTGTGATGAACTTTCTCCAGAAGACTTACGTTTCTTGGTTTTTGAAGCATGTTCCACCACATTTGCCTTAAACTCCATAGGATTTTTACCTGCCCGCTTTTCAGAATTGCGGTTGTTCTCCTCAATCCTTAAACGCACAATTAACTCGTCTATAGAAATTTCTTTGCGCTTGTGTTTAAGGTAGTTCTTGAATTCCTTCCAGCCTTTTGGTAATTTTTCAATTAAGGCTGCAACTTGGAAGGATTCACTGAGAGACATGCCTTCTGCGTGAATGTCATGCAGAATGAGTTGGAAATCTTGAGCTTGGCTGATCACAGTTTTTGAATCAACCATTACAAAATCTAAGAATCTGCCAACCACAAATTTCTTTGAGTCGGCATCTTCCGTTTTGTACTTTTTCTCCAATGATTCCCAAAGTTCCTTTGCTGTCTTGATTGGACTGTAGACGTTGTATAATGTGTTGTCAAGTCCGTTCAAGACGTAATTCCGGCAAAGGAAATCGGCATATTTCCAAGCATCAACCGCAGCAACCACTTGCCTGTCGGTTTCATCCTCTTTCAGGATAGGAGCATCTTCACGAAGAAAGCGAGCCAGGTTCAGAATTGTAAGATAGAACAACATTTTCTATTGCCATCTTTTAAAGTCAGTTCCTGAGAACTTCTCTGGTTTTTCTCCATGATTTATTGGTATTGTCATCACAGGAGAGGGGGTTGGTGCAATTGCAGCCACCACAGTAATACTTGTTTGGGCATTTGTTTCAGTAGTCATCAATTCTAATATATAAAACAAAATTATAATTAGAATTTACACTATACAGAAAATTAAAACAAATTCACATAATTAAATTTTGTAAAAATAAAAGAAACAAAAATGTAACTTTTATTTTCCAATTAATTTGAAAATAAAATAAAAATTTTATTTAAACAAATTAATTCCACACAGAAAATAAAAGAAATAGAAACTATACTTTTATTTTTCAATTACTTTGGAAATAAAATAAAATTTTATTTAACCAAAATAATTCCACACAGAAAATAAATTCTGTAAAATAAAAGAAATAAGAATATAACTTTTATTTTTCAATTAATTTGGAAATAAAATAAAATTTTATTTAACGAAATTAATTCCACACAGAAAATTAAATTCTGTAAAATAAAAGAAATAAAAACTATAACTTTTTTTTTCCAATTAATTTGGAAATAAAATAAAATTTTATTTAACCAAATTAATTCCACACAAGAATTTAAATTCTGTAAAATAAAAGAAATAAGAAAATAACTTTTTTTTTTATAATTAATTTGGAAATAAAATAAAATTTTATTTAACCAAATTAATTTCACACAGAAAATTAATTTCAGTAACACTTCAATAATTAAAATACTGAAACAGAATTTTAATTAATGAAAACTCAGAAAATAATTTCTAAAAACCAAAAATAATTTTCTGACAAAATTCCACAAAAATATATTATGAATTGTTAATGACACTAGTATCGTACTACTAGTTGTCAAAGAAAAGAGACAGTATATAACTATTATCTGTCAAATAGTATATAATCACTATTTATTTTTCCAACCAGAATATTATTTTGTAAATTCACAGAAAATAATTTTCTTAAAAGAAGAAAGAGAAAAGGAAACAAACGAAAAAATTCTGTAAACAGAATAAATTCTAATCTGTCTTAAGATTGTTGGAACAATCTTCTGTGTAAATAAAATAATTTGAAACAATTCAAACAAAATAAAATAAAACTTACAGTATTTATTTTGTAGAACCGAATAAATAATTCAAAGACCAAGTCGAATGTGTGACACTCTGTCCTTAAGACAGATTCGCCCTACTACGGTACTTACGGTTGAGTGGCGTCTATCTCCCAGGATACAATGATCTTCACAAATTGTAGTAGTACTCCAAACAATTTGTTCGGCGAACCAAACCTGTGTTCTAACTCTCTGAAATTTTATTCTAAATCTAATATGAAGAATAAAGGACGCAAGAGAGCAAAATGAAGGCAAGGAAAATAAATTTTCAGAATCAATCAAAATTGGAATGTGACTGCCTTTATATAGGCTTTGTTGGCACCTATTCAATTTGAATAGAAAAGGTATGAAGAATGGAGATAACCCTTCCTTTAAAATAAAGAGGTACCATGAAAGGTTTGCACCCTTTCATTCAAATGGAAGTTTGACCCTTCCTTTAAAATAAAAAGACACCATGAAAAGTTACACCTTTTCATTCAAAATGGAGTCTATTTCAATTCACAACTACCTCTTTATAAATTTTCCAACAAAATTTACAACTTAGTCAAATCATTTTTGTAAGTTTATGTGTTATTCTGTATTTATAATGTGGTTAGAAAGTCACAAAACAATTATAATAAAAAAAAAACCCACACCACATTTGATAATATCACTTTCATTAAATAAACTCGATAATGCAAAGTGATTTAATTTTAAAAAATCATGAATTTTCAACAAAAGAAAAAACAAATAATCGTATGAGCCCTTTACTTGTGCTAATAGCTTTTTTTAATGGATTTAAAATGTGTTTTTCTTTTGAAAAATATTCAATAAATATTTAATAAATTTTAAAAAATAAACCCCAACTAAAAAAATTTCAATAACAAAAATAATTTTTTAAAAGCATTTGTCAAATATATTAATTTTTTTAGCAAGGATTGTATTTGAAAAATATATAAATTATTTAAAATATATATATTTTTCAGACCGCCTTTGAATAACTACGTAGTAATAAAATGTTTATGATAATTGCTCATCTGAAGAACATTCTATAAATATAAAATATTAAATTTAAGGGTTGTTTGAAATGATCTAAAATAAGTACATTTTTAATTTTTTTTTTATGAAAATATGTGCAGACAAGTAAAGATGTAATATGACTTAAATAAGTGCACTTATCTTTTTCTTTTTTTTTGCCAAAGAAAGAAGAGGAGTTTTATTCATAAAGTGAAGAAGGTGAGCCTAGCGGCTCAATATCAAATTGCTGAGAGCGTAAACACCATGATGGAAAACATACTTCCCATACTTGAGCCTCATCAATTGACAGAGCATGATGTGCAGTATGATGCGCTACTCCATTACAAATACGTGGAACAAAATGAATGCTGACTGAATGAAAGAAAAGACTCAATGTTCTACAGTTTTGCACAATCACAGTGATGTCTTGAGGAGGTTGTATTTCACCATTAAGGCTCTGATATACTGTCTTAACATCACCTTCAACAATGATATTATGGTTTTGGCCAATAAACACCTACTGCAAGGCTTCTCGAACTACCAAAGCTTCAAGCACTCGAGGGGATGGACAAAAGAATAAAAGAATAGATTTGACAAACAAAATTTCATCCATCGAAGTTCACCCCCACAATATACCAATCCCACCACGAAATTCTCCCTCCTTTGTATTCCCATCCACATTCAATTTGATGCGAAACAAACTCTTATTTTTTCACTATGCAATTGATTGTTCTAGGAGCAATATAACAATTTCCCCTTATCAATTCAGAATTTATTTAGAAAAATAAATTAATGGTTCAAATTTATTTTATTCAAAAATCCCATATTTCATCAATTTAATTTTTATCACACAAACACATTCGAAATAAATTATGAATTCGTCTTAATATTTTTCTTCCTTTAGTGAATTGAGTTTTTTTCCAAATTACCCCTCCAAAAAAGGAAAAGAAAAAAAAGGTGTATGGACTACAGACTGCAATGTCTACTCAATTAGCAACAAAAATATCACAATTACAAAATCAAAAATATCTCCCTCATCTTTGATTGTCAGATTAATTTAGCTGAGATTATGCGTATGATTGAATTGAATGGAAAGACAATTAGGCTCCGTTTGGGGATATTTATTTTTTTGACTAAAATAGTTAAAATATCAAACCACTCAATTGCATCACTTTTTTTTTTTTTTTTTTTTTCTGTATGTATTTTTATAAAAAAAAAAAAATCAAAAAATCAACTAAAATAATCATTTTTTAAACACCCTCTTAGTGTAGTAAAATTAGATTAAAAATATAATTTTTTTTTTTTTGTGTACTAATCTGATGATATTAATTAATTAAGATTAAATTTATCAAATTAGATAAAAATTCCATGATAATGCTAATCCCATCTTTGAGTCAAAATGGCAATCCCGTGATATTTTAGCACAGTCAAACATAAATTTAGTAAAACCCACAAATTATTAATCTAATCTTATTTGTTTTGAAGCCAAAAAAAATTACTTTAAATATCAACAACAAATAATTTATCTTCACTTCTCCTTCACCCTAACACTATAGACAATAAAAAATAAAAAAAATTAATTAAAACAAAAATGTAATAAAAGCATCCTCATCAACCACATTCAAACCTTCTGGCTTCATTTGGGAAGCCAAAGGTTGGATTTTTTTGGCTAAAATAGTCACAAAAAATAAATAGACTTTTTAGTTATAGAAAAAACAAAATATCACATCAAACCTATAATCATTACATTTTTTTTCTTACAAAAAAAAGTTTAAAAAATAAAAAATCCTTCCCAAACGAAATTTTTTAACTCCAAATTAAAATAATTAAAAAAATAAAAAAGCCAACCTACTTTCCAAACCAACATTTTAATGTGCAAACCAGACACAAATATATTTCATTAAACTCGTGATGTCCATGCACTGGCGCTTTCTTTTTTGGTCAGATAGAGGCTATGATCAGACTTGAGGTTCGGTTCATCATATTTCGAGTCCATTTCAACAATTGGAACTATCATTTTATAAAATCTTTACAGCATATTAGTTATATCAAAATTTAGGTTGATATTATCGATATCCGATTAATTTAATTTTTTATATAAATAAAGCTCTCAATGAATTTTATAAAATGAATGACTTGAATTATCAAGACAAACTTGAAGCAAGTTAACAATTAGGCCTATTTTGAGAAGTGGGTTAAAAGTCATTTCCCAGCTTTTAACCCACTTTTCTCTCTCACAAAAAGTTAAAAAAAAACAAAAAAGTAATTTTCAATCATCTTCCTAAAACACTCCTGAGTTAGACTCAATCTCAAAGCTAGAAAAGAGTTGCTCCATTTAGTTAAACCCAAATTAATTTGCTATTATTAGCTAGAAAATGAAGACTCAATAAATTAAATTTAAATAATAATAATAATTGATAATTGATAAAGCATTTGTTAAAAAATGTGTTTGAAAAATGATTTGTTAAAGTAAAAACTTTGAACTAATTTAATGGAGATGGTTGAATTAGCAAAGAAAATGCAGTTACAAATTAGAGAAAATATCATTTTGCCTCTCAAACTTTCACATGTTTTTTAATTTGACTCCCAGATTTTGATTAATATCAATTTTACACCTAAACTTTTAAAATTTTTGATCAATTTGGCCCCTGCTGTCACATTCCGTCTACAATTGGACACAATGTGTTAACGTGGGGGGTAAATTGATTTTTAAGGTATAGTTTGGGAGGTAAATGAAATTTCTAATGAATTTTGGTGCCACGTTAGCATATTTCGTCCAACTGTAGACGAAATGTGACGACAGGAGACCAAATTGATCAAAATTTCGAAAGGTTGGGTGTAAAATTGATATTAATGAAAGTCTAAGGGTCAAGGGTGTAAAATTGATATTAATGAAAGTCTAAGGGTCAAATCGAAAAATGAGTGAAAGTTTGAGGGGCAAAATGATATTTCCTCTACAAATTATCTATCTACATACGTAGTACATACATTATAATATAATAAAGGGTTTCACTTCTCTCAAGTTATCATCTTAATTTGAGAGAGCGTTTGGATTTGGTTGGCTCATTTTGGAACAGATCTCAGTGATTTGAACTGTCCACTTTCTAGAACTTATTGAGTAAAATATTCATATAAAAAATTAAAATAATTGGATATCGATAGTTATATATTTAAAACATATTTGTTTTAAAAAATGGATGACTGTTGGCACCATAAATAAATAATTTATTATTATTATTATTGATAAATTGCAGAACACGTGGCATTCTCCTACTCATTTGAAGGTTGTGAGAGGTTATGAATCATTAAACACATGTGAAAAGATGATGGAGAATGTGGAGGATCATGGAACATGAATTGGAGGTTAAAGGAAGTTATGGAAACATAAAGATGAAATGGAAGGTCATGGAGTGTGAAGTGTGGGAAATGGAAGAATGTGGTAGTTATTAGGTAATTGTTTCCTACAAATGTTTGCCTATGAATAGCCATTCATGGCTACATTGTAAAGGAATCTAGAACTCAAATCAAAGACAATTCATTTCTATTTTTCTTGTCATTTATATTTCCTGCACTTAATTTTCTGCACATTATTTTATGCACTTCATTTTCGAAGCATAAGAATAGAGATAAATTTTTTGCACTTCTTTTTCAAAGCATTGGAGTAAAGGTAAATTAATGGTTAGTTTAATTGTTTACTTAATCATCCCGATTATTCACTCAATCATCTTATTCTGTCTCCCTCCTTCTTCTTTTAATTTTTCTTTTCTTTACACTTGATAATTTTGAAGTCCTCTTCATTGAGGCAAAAGAACCGTCAACACAATCGCTTGATAATTGGCTTGAATTTAATCCGTAAGGATTTTTCAATCCTTGCTGGCACGCTCGCATATATGGTATTTTCCTTCGTAGGAAAAATAAGCCAACAATTTTTTGCACGACCAGTGGGACGTCAAGTGTAAGAAATGAAAAAAGAATTGGATTCGTCCATTCCAAATAACCTAGATGAAATTTTTTGGCATAAACAAAAAATTTTGGATCTTCAAGAAGATATCCATTTTCTTGATGAAACAAACTTCCATCCATTACAATATTATTTGGTGGAAGAAAAAAGACACGATTTAATTGGAGAAATTCATGAACTTAATATGGAATTTGCCAATGGAATGATGAGTTGTCAACTGTTACTACCAAGTCTTTATCCGAGGCTTTAATGGCCAGAATTTTTGAATTTTTTCAGAATTCTTTCAGTGTTGAAAATGACAAAAGGAAAGAGTTGATTTCATCAATAGTTCGGGGAGTTAAAAAACTCATTTTTAAAGAGCCAACTTATGAAAATAACATGGCTAAAAAGTATGTTATTGAGCCAAACATGGTTAAAAATGATGTTCCATATAAGGCTCAGGGGGTTGAAAAACTCATTTTTAGAAAGTCAAACCATGAAAATAACATGTCAATGAAGGATTTTCATCAGCCATTAATGGCTAAAATGGAACAACCAATTAGGCTAAGAAATGATAAAACTCACATGGAGGATTTTCATAAACCGTTAATGTCTAAAATAAAAATAAAAAAATTTCATTTGTCAATGAATGATGAAAGTTTTTTGGCCAAAGAATATATTCTTAGAACAAACGTGATTAAAGATGATGATCAACCCACTGTTGATGGATTTAAAATATTTGACATTGTTGAAAATGTCAAAACAATCGAATTTCCAAGACTATATGATGCCATGACTTTCGGTGTTCAAAATCTATTTTAAATTTGTGGGCCGCATCAAAATTTAATCTTGATGAAATAGTTAATAAAACAATCATCTTTAAGCATTGTTCCATATATCATGATTTTATCAACAATCATCCTACCTACAAGATTTTATCATGTTCACTACAAAGGTATGTCAAAGCATTTCGAAGGCCCACAGATTTGGCTCGAATGTGGCTCAAAGCTCCCTCAAAAGCACTTCGAAGATCCATATATTTGGTTTAAAGATGATTCAAAACTCGAAAACACTTCAAAGTTTCATTTATTTAGTTCGAAGGTGGCTCAAAGCTCCCTCAAAAGCACTTTGAAGGTCCATATATTTGGTTAAAAGGTAATTTAAAACTTTGCAAAACACTTTAAAGTAGTATAATTTGAAGAGTGTGTATGTTGTTTGTCACTTCGAAGTAATTCAAAGTAGTGCAATCGGAAGTGAAAATATGTTGTTAAGGTCTGAAAAATCATACTTCAAAAGTCTTAAAATTTCCATAGTCTCATGATGCATCGAAAGTCTCAAAGTAAAGCATAAAAGAACCAATTGTTACTAATGGCTCAAAAAAAATAACATTGGCATGCATTGTGACTAAATCAAATTGGTGATATTTTGCTAAGAATTCACCATTTCAAACACATGAAGTAATCTAATTTCGAAACACACATTCAAATTTGAAACATGTGAAATTATTTTAATTATGTTTTGAAACTTTATAAACTCTCCAAGCAAGTAGCTATTATGCATTTGAAACTTTTAAAGCTTCTAAAATATGTCATGAACACTTTCAGAGCAAGGTTTTGGTTCCTTTTTTAACAAAAATTGAATCATATTGTATGATAAAAGAGCCTTTGAATGCGTGTCTCCCTTTGAATATATTAATTAATTGCAAAATATGGTCTAAATTGATGTACAACTCTTCATGAATTCGAGGTTTCTCATTCCAAAAGAGTTGCGGAGGGAATGTTGGCACCATAAATAATAATTTTTTTTCTATTATTAATAAATTGCAGGACACGCAATACTCTCTTACTCATTTGGAAGTTATGAGAGGTTATGAATCATTAAATACGTGTGAAAACATGATAGAGAATGTGGAGGATCATGGAGTATGAATTGGAGGTTATAGTGACATAAAGATGAAGTGGAAGATCATGGAGTGTGAAGTGTGGGAAATAGAAGAATGTGGTAATTATAATGTAGTTTTTTTCCTACAAATGTTTGCCGCTACATTGTAAAGGAATCCAAAACTCAAATCAATTAGGCAATTGATTTCTATTTTTCTTGTCATTTATATTTCCTGCACTTAATTTTCTGTACTTCATTTTCGAAGCATAGGAGTAGAGATAAATTTTCAGCACTTCCTTTTCGAAGCATAAGAGTAAAAGTAAATTAATGGTTAGTTTGATTGTTCACTCAATCACCTCGATTGTTTACTCAATCATTTTTCTCTGTTTTCCTCGTCTCCCTTTTAATTTTTCTTTTCTCTACACTTAACAATTTTAAAGTACTCTTCATTGAAATAAAAGAACCGTTAACACAATTGCTTGATAATTGGCTTGAATTTAATTTGTAAAGATTTTCAATCCTTGTTGGCACGCTTGCATTTATGGTATTTTATTTCGTAGGAAAAATAAGCCAACAATTTTTGGCACGTTCAGTACGACGTCAAGTGTAAGAAATGAAAAATGAATTAGATTCATCTGTTCCAAATAACCCAGATGAAATTTTTTGGCGTAAACAAAAATTTTTGGATCTTCAAAAAGAGATTCATTTTCTTGATAAAACAAACTTCCATCCATTAAACCCAGGGGTGGGTGGCATTGTGGTTATGGCTTGGGATTTAAGCCCTAAGGTCACAGGTTCAATTCCCTCTCCCCTAGGCCAATCTCCTAGGCGAAGTACAGTTGGTTAAGAGGTTGGATCTCAAGTTGTCTAATCAGCACTTGGTGTGGGTTCAATGCTCCCCCTCTGTGCGAGTCCTGACTTAAGCAGAGCTTGCCTTGGGAGGTCGGGGCAAGTTCCCAGGTTATAAGGATACCTTGGTGATTTCTGCAAGAGGCTCTGCCTTGGACCTGCGAGGGGGTATGGATGATTTTCCTGTAACCAAAAAAAAAACTTCCATCCATTACAATATTATTTGGTGGAAGAAAAAAAACATGATTTAATTGGAGAAATTCATGAAGTTGATATGGAAGTTCGCCAATAAAATGATGAGTTGTCAACTCTCACTACCAAGTCTTTAACCGAGGTTTTAATGGCCGGAATTGGTGAATTTTTTCAGAATTCTTTCAGTGTTGAAAATGACAAAAGGAAATAGTTGATTTTATCAATGGCTTAAGGGTTAAAAAAACACATTTTTAAAGAGCCAACTTATGAAAATAACATGGCTCTAATTCAAAGTAATATGTTACTTGGGTAATATTGTCTAAGGAAAAAAAAAAGATATATTATTTTATCTTTACTCAATTATGTATTTTCTTCTTAGAGGGTTTATAAAACTAAATAAATTAGGTTGTCCTTTTTGCCAAACAAGGATCCTATAGAAGAGTTTTAACTAAATTTTCCTATTTTATTCAACAAACCCTAGACATGAATAATTCAAATCACTAAAATTAATTCTAAAATCAACCTATTAAATCCAAACATCCCCTTAACTTGATATAGGAAAGAGCCAAACCCTATAATAAATTACAAAAATGCTTGGGAGCTTTAAATATGGAGTTTTAGGAGGAGCTCTAATAAGCTGGCTTCCCATGAGCTGATGGTTATATCTATCTTTTCTTTTCTTTTTTTAAAAAAAAATTCAGCTCATTAAAATTGATAGTGCTCCTTTTTTAGAAAGATGTGTTATGACTGAATAAATTATATGCAAATTGAGGCTTCGTTTGACAAGTGGTGATTTTAGCAACAAAGTCAAAAAGTCACTAAAAAAATTAAAAAACTAATAACTTATACAAAAAAATTTAAATATTTCTGTTTCTCTCCACTTTTTGCACATCTTTTCATAAAAACTTAAAAATTCATTCCAAACATATTAAATTTTTTACATTATTTTTTAATCAAAAAATTAGAAAGTTATTAAAAAAAAGTCTGTTTTTAAACCAGGCCTGAGTACGGTGTATGCAGCCACCTCGGATACACGAGGTACAACTTTGTCCTGATTGAGGAAGACAAACCCAAGTAAGCCCTCCCAGTCAGTCATTCGGTGGTTCTCTCTCTCTACTTTCTCTCCCTACATCTTTAGGCCTTGCAAGGATTATTTAAATTAAAATAGTTAATAAAAATAAAATGATTAATTACACTAACGGCTTTGGTTGGTAGCTCAAAAATTAGTGGTCTTAATGGCCCTAATTTCCATATAAAGTAAAAAAAAAAAAACAACAAAGTAAAAAAAAAAAGAAAAAAAAAACAGACTTACCCAAAAAGGAAATTAGGGCCATTAGGGCCACTGTTTTTAGGGCCACAAAACATTTTTCTTACACTAATAGTCCCTATAGTTTGGGACTTATGTCACTTTGGTCCCTAACTTTTTAATTGTAACACATTTAACCATGAATTTTGAATCTTGTTCCAAATAAGGATAATTGAAAATATTATTAGATTTTTCAATGGTAAAATCGTCAATTTGACAAAATATAAACAAATTTGACAAAAATAAATGTCAAAAAAATATTTTTAATTTTTTAAAAATTATTTTTATCCACCAATGATAAAATTATGTAAAATTAATAAAAATTACATGATTAATTTTTTAAAATTAATTTTACATGATCATCATCCAAACATATAATACAAATTAATTTAGTAAAAATAAATAAATGTCTAAAAGATTTATCAATTTTACATAATTTTATTTTTAGTAGGTAGAAATAATTTTTAAAAATTCAAAAATATTTGCTTGACATTTATTTTTGTCAAATTAGTTTATATTTTATCAAATTGACAATTTTACCCTTGAAAAATCTAATTATATATTAATTGTCCTTATTTGAAACAAGATTCAAAATTCAGGGTCAAATGTGTTACAATTAAAAAGTAAGGGACCAAAGTGACACAAGCCCCAAACTATAGGGACTATTTGTGTAATTTGTCCAAAATAAAATAAATTAAAATAATTAATAAAATAAAATATTACATTTAATTCATAATTATTTTATTTTTCTTTAATAACTATCAAATCAATTAAAAAATTAACTATTTTTTAAAACATAACTTTTTTAATTAGACTAAAATAATAATAATAAAAAAAAAATCAATTAAAATAATCAACTTATCAAATGAGGTCATATCAGGAAGGTCATGTATTCATGTTTGCAACCAATAAAATGTTATAATTTGCCTATCATCTCCTTATTATTATAATCATGTATTCATTTAACCATTATTATGAACAAAAATGCTTGAGACCACTAATTAGTGGTAGCACTAATGGTAGTGGGTTTCACCCATTGCCATAGTGTTGCTGTGCTTTGTTTTTTTGTTTTTTTTGTTTTTTTTTAAGTGTGTGCCAACTTATTAGTGATACTTTAGAACACCACTTTTAGTGATCTATATCATTGCTGTATTATGAATTCGACGCACTACACGAAATTTTTTTAAAAGATGGTTTAGGGGTCTTTTGGAAACACACTAAAAAGTCAGCTTTTTTACTTTTTAATTTTTTAGCAAAAAAAGTCATTTTTTTTTATCCAAAACAACTCAACTTTTTGCTAAAAAAGTCATTAAAAAAGTCAAAAAAATTAAAAAATTAATTTTTTACCAACTTTCTAAAACACCACATAGTTACGGCCTCCACTGATTGACCAGGGAGTTCCACTGTGACGTGGCTACACATGATCTAGAGTAACGATATAGAGATTTTTTTTCTTAAAGAAAATTCCAAAAGAAAATTGAAAAAAATACAATTCACTGTAATTGTTTAAAAGTAATTTTAAATTAGTGGTAAAATTTATGAATTTTGATAGTTAAAGTTATAATTTTTTTCATAAATTTCTAATTATTTTGTGAGAAAATCACTGAAATATAATTTTCTCAAAAAAAAAAACAAGTTTCATTTTTATAACAAAATAAACATTCAGATTCTAATTTTATCAATTTAAATTTTAAACTTTTGATTTGAATTTAATTTAAATTATTTATCTATTTTTATTAAATAAAATAATGAAAAAATAATGTTTTATTCGTTACTTCTAACAAAAATAATATTTTAGATATTTTATATACATTTATATTGAATTTATTTATTAAATTTTTTATATTAATTTTATTTAACAAAAATAAATTATAAATTATAATTTAAATTAACAATATTAAAAATTTTAATGCTTATTTTGTTATGAAAGTCGGGGTTTAATATTTTTTTAATATATTTTCTGAATAGAATCTTTAAATTTTTTTGATTTGATGTTTTTGTTGGGATCCGTGTAAAAAAATACAAAAATTAGGAGGAAGTCTTGTTTGGTGACGTGGCGGTGACAATGTGAGTAGCCATCAGTCTGACCTGACAAGGAGAGTACGTGATCAAGGGTTGGCCAAATAGTGAGGAACTTCTATTCTCACGTACATTAGTTAATTTTTTATTTTTTATAAAAAATATTTCATCTGACTCAAAATATTTATTTTTTATTTTATTTTTTTATTATTTTAAAATATTAAATTTTTTCAAAAATTAAGAACAAAAATAATATAAATTTCTTATTTTGTTATTTTTTTTACATTCATTAACAATATAAAAAACACAATCATAATAATTGATATTCTTCAAAAAAATATACTATCAAAGGATAATTTTAGAAAAATCAATTTTTTAAAAATGTAATAATTGTACTATAAAAAAAATTTAAGAGTGCGTTTGGTTTGTGTTTGTAGAGTAATTTTTGAGATAAAAAGTATGAAAACTTGTTTGGTTTACCCTTTTTCAGAAATGGTTTTGGAAAATTGTTTTAGAGAGAGAGTTTTAAAAAAAGTGATTGATTTGATGTGTATGAGAGAAAGAGTGATTTTGGAAAATAAGTAACCAAACAAAATTTCGAGATTTTTTTTGGAAAAATTTGTTTGGTTTGATTACTCTTGAAAATTTGTTTGTGGAGAATTTTTCTAAAATTTTTTCTGAAAAACAAACCAAACAAGGCCTAAATTTCTCAAAAAATACTATTATTTTGAGACGGAATGAGTACATAAGGGTTGGTTTGGCATGTTTGAAAAAAGTCAAAAAGTCACTATCCTATTTAAGTCACATCATCTTATTTAAGTCATATCACCTTTGTAACATATCACTTCAAACCCAACCCATATTTCATAAAAAGTCAAAAAGTGCACTTATTTAGATCATCCCAAACAACCCCTAAAAAATAGAAAAAAATAGAAAAAAATATTTTGATATTTTGATAATTTTAATATTTTACTCTTTATACAATTTACATTGTCAAATAAAAGTGTTCAAATATATTAAGCAAATTGTTAAAGGGTCCAAATTAATTTAAATTATACAAATTTTTTTTTAAAGAAATGGTTTGATATCAATTCTAATAAATTAAGAACGGTTATGGTTCAATTCACAAATTAAATTAAAATAAATCTAATCGTTATCTATTTTTTAAATTACTAATTTTCATATATACATATATATAAGGATATTCCACTAAAAGTTTGTTTTGTTTCTCGTCGATTTTCTAAAATTTTAATTTAGCTTAATTTTATTTTTATCCTCTAAACTATATTTTGTTTATTATATTTTTAAATCATCAATTTCATCTATTTAGTTTTTTTTTTTAAAATGATTTTAATTCATCCAATTGAAGAATATGTATAAATCAGTAACCATTGAAGCTTGATTTGTGGGGACAAAGCTTCATTTTTTGTACAAATCACTAATTGTTAAAGCTTGATTTGATCAACAAAATGGTCACCTTGAAATTTGAATAACTTAAATTATACAACTAAAAATTTTCTTATTATTTTGAATAAACTACACTCCGCAACCAATTTTATGGGTGTTTAGTGTATACTTAAGTTGTTTAAGTTTTAAAATGATTTTTTTGATTAATCAAATTAGGCTTCGATGATTATTGATTTATATAATCTTCTCCAATTGCACTACATGAACTAAAAAAAATAAACTTTAAAAACTAAATAGTAATAAAATTAATAAGTTTATGAATTAATTAGATAAAATTAATAATTTATAGTTGAAATAGGCAAAACGATAATAGTTCGTGAAATTAGTCCTTTTAACTAAAGAATCTAGAATTATGCACCAATGATCCAAGTAGCTTAGTCGGTGCCCAACCTTTCACTCAATGGACTTTCGTTAATTAATATTGATGACCACACGACTTTAGTTGGCTTAAAATTGGTTTGATTTTCAAATTAGTTGTTCATAACTTCGAGCAAAAATGATGGGTGAATAAGTTCTGTCAAAGATTGTCTTTAGTTTGTATTTTGAGATAAATTTGTAAAAAAAATTTTTGGACAGAAAGTTTAAAAAAAAATTTGGTTTGTTTGGTTATATATTTTGAAAATAGTTTTAGAGTTTGAGAGTTTTGGATAATTTGATATTTTGTTGTAATTGAGTAGATTTGTGTGAAAGAGAAGGAACAGGGGTCCCTGCTTTGCTCAAAGCACAGCAGTGACTGTGGTGCCTCCGTTTGAGGTGTATTATGATATTATTTTTATGATCTAAACCGTTCATATTGTAGGGTTTGTTAAGTACTTCATGCCTACCAAAAATTATATTAATCGGATATCAATAACTATATGATCGAATCGCATATTGTTTATGCTATTTCTCAAAAGAAAATCTTATTATTTATTTTTTTGGTTATCGATCATATAGTTGTTGATATCCGATTAATATGATTTTTGGTAGGCATGAAGTACTCAACAAACCCTACAAAATAAACGGTTTGGATCATAAAAATAAGGCCATAATACACCTCAAATGGAGGCACCACAGTCACTGCTGTGCTTTGAGCACAGCAGTGACCCCTTTTTCGAGAAAGAAAAAGTGATTGATTGGTGTGTAATACACAGAGAGAGAGAGAGAGAGAGAGAGAGAAATAATTTTGAAATTTTTTAAAAAAAATTTATAACTAAACATATTTTTAAAAATTTTCTTTCAAAAACATGTTTCAAAACACAAACTAAACCCACCCTTTTTTATTTTTAAATTTCGGTGTTACTTTTCCAATGTATCCCCTATCATAAAATTATATAAGAATTTCAAAAATTGTGAATCCCAACACATGATAATATAATAATTAAAAGTGTATTATAATAAAACAAAATAAAATAAAAATTTAACTCAAAAAATTCTAAGAAACAACCAAACCCAGTACCCAAGTTTGAATTGTGAGATCCCTTACCCTTGCACTTATTCCTATTCTAACAATATTATGGATTCAGACTTAATTATTTAATAATTATTCAAAATTATCATCATGTGATTCAGATTTATTTTATAAATAGATCTCATACTATAGAAATTTAATCTCTACTACACAATCACACACCTAAAAAAATCTAGACGAATAAGTCTGGTACCCTACCCTTTTAAAAAAAATTAAAAATTATTGCCAACTCCACGCAATGGGAAGAGTAATTGCTTTCATATGTCCAAGTCGCAAGCACCGTCGGGTCAAAATCAAAACTTCCCTTTCAAAACCAAGGCATGGTTAGTCATCAATGTAGAACAGTAGTGATCTTTGTCTTAGACAATGATCATCTTCATAACCATCTTAAGCACCAACAATAATAATGTACTTTAAAACACATTTTCAAAGATTTCATGTTAATCCTAAAACAAGATTATTATCATTAATTAATATAACTAACATTAATCATCCTGATTACGACATTGATTTGGATGATTGACAACCTTTCAGATAACAATTGCATATTTCTTTTTTCTTTTCTTTTTTTTTTTCTCCTGTTTGTTTGAAAGATTCATATCTCCTAGTGTTTTGGCCTTTTCCAAGCTTGTTGTCTATAACAACGTTGCATCTTTTCTACTACATCATTGTGGCACCAACATGAGGCAGTATGATTAATAATGAAAATTGTTTGGGTTAATAATGATAAATTTAGTTTAATGATGAAACTTGATTAAATTAGCGAGAGACAAACAGTGTTCCACCTAATCCTATTTGTGAGCCAACAATGCAACGAAAATCTCACATTTTGAATCACCTAATCATCGAGGATTTCAATGTTTCTATATTTTTCCTTTGTAATTTTTATTCACCGGTAACATCACGTAAATTGATATCACTATCGTACCTTATATTTTATTAGGCAAATTACACCCGTATTCCTCCTAGTTTGTCACTAAATTTGGTGTTTTTAGCTCTAATTGCATCAATCTAACTTTAAAATTTCATAATATGTTAATTTAGTCTAATTAATAAATTTTCGGTACAAATTGGACTAAAATCACAAGAAAAAATAGTTTATTCATTCTTTTCAAAGAGATTGAGGAGTCGGTGTGTAATTTGAAATGATTAATTTCCTATTGAATGGACCATTTTACCCTTTATTATAGTTCAATTTTTTACTAGATGTTAGTTGGATTACATGGACACGATGTAAAAAATTATGGAAAAAAATTGATACAATCAAAATTATAAGGGTCAAATTGACAACAAATGCAAACTAAAGTGACGATCGAGGGGTATAATTTGTCCCATTTTATTTATCACTATGGCTCTATATTCAACATAAGGATTTTCAATTCACAGTATACACAAAGGATGATTTTAAAGCACTATTATGCAAACCCTAGTGAGGAACACTCAAAAATCTAATAAACAATTAATCTACCCAAATAAAGAAGAAAAAAGAAAAATGGATATATAAAGGATAATGACCTCATTGGTCAAATAATGGGTTGCTTTTTTTTTTTGAACATATTTCGTTATCCGACTTGTCATGCTATTATACTTTCATCGTTTCTGTAATTTTTGTTTTTTTATTTTTATTTTTATATTAATTGCTCAATAATTAATAGAAAACCATCACTCTCCTCAGTGGACCAAGCCTCCAAGGTGGTGGTCCAGAATTATTTTTTTCTCCAACCCATCGCCATTACCATAAACAAAGATGTACAAGGGGTCCATACCACATTATCAAGCTCTATATGTTTCTTTATAGTCACTATGCATATGTCATGCTTCGAAATAACTCAAAATTTTCAAACCTATAAAATAGGTCTATATGTGACCTTGTGAAAGCTATCTATTAATTTGTATCTAATACCAAAAGTACAAAAATAATTTTGGGAAATTGACAGCTCGTTTGAAGCTTGTTAGCAACAATAATTTGATCAATTCATTAATTATATATATCTCTTATTGTCAGCCGATTTGCGCAATCTGTCATATGCTCATGTGAGAATACGAGAATGCCAATTATTTAAAGCAGTAATGGTACAGAGCCCGAATATAGGGGCTCGAATTTGGCTCGAAATTAGGAGGAAGAAGAAGGAGGAGGAGGAGGAGGAGGAGGAGAAGAAGGAGGAGGAGAACTGGATTGGAGGGGCCAACAAAATCGGGTGGAGGTGGAGGTGGAGGCGGAAGCGGCGGCGGGCGGAGGCAGAGGTGGAGGCGGGGCTGCGATGCCGACGAGCGACGACCTGCGAGATCGGCCGACGAGCTGCGAGATCGGCCGACGAGCTGGGACGCCGACGAGCTGCGACAACGTCTCTCTCGCTTCTGTTCAACTCAACGAAGAAGAAGAAAGAAAAGGAAGAAAATGAAGAGAAAAAAAAAAAAATCAAAACCCAAAACGACGTCGTTTTGGGTTTTGAGCCAATTCAAGCCCCTAATTTCGGGCCTTCAAACATTATTCTATTTAAAGAGTTACTAAACCTAGTTTATGGTTCTCGTCAATCATCTTGAAGCCCTCCACGGTATGAAGGATTATGGCAATATTTTATTTTCTTATTGAAGGTGATATTATGTTCTCACGGTGACATAATATTACTGTTTTATTTTAGTTTTGAAATTAGAGAGTAAGAGGGACTTACATGCAACAGACAAGGCATTTCATATTTTTGTTTATTATTTGATGTGTTACCCCCCTTCATGATATTAGCAGTGGAACCAATAATAGAATTTTAATTAGGTGGTAACATTGAATTGAAGCCTTACAAGATCTATCACAATCTAAACCGAACCTAATTTTTATAATGGCAAAAGCAACAAAAGATTGAGGTGACGCCAAAGTTATACACTAGAGTTTTGCTCGAGTTAATGGATAATTTTTTTTTTCTATTTTTTTAATTTTAATTCATTTTCTATTTTAATTTATGAACATGGTGATCATCATAATTTAAATTATAAAATATATCTATTTTTTTAATTGAAAAAAGCATCACCCAACCTAGAAAATGGATTATGTAGTGTGTATTCAAATTTGAAGCAGTGTGAGTCACAATCAAAATAAATCTGGTCTATACATTTTAAATTTGTAATACTTTTCTAAATATTTCTTTCCCCTCTATACATAACATTTGGGTCTAAATATAATTTAGATAATTTAATCATACAAAAGTAAGGTGGTGCTTAATAACTTAATTCAACATTTTAAATTAAATATATTCATTAAAAACAAGTTAAATTCATTTCAACATCGTAATTCGTATCACTTAAAATTTTAAACACTTCTTAAAATAATATAAAATTTAAGTTGAATAATATATACTTAATTGTGAATGTTGAATGCTAAATTTTTAAGGATATATTTAAAAGGAAAGAGAAGACAGCATCTGAAACTCTATTCATAACCTGAACAATAGGTGGTAGCAGTTACACATAGATCTTTTTTTTTTTCTTTTTTTCATTTTTGGCATCTCTACAATTATTTTGTTCACCGTAATTACGAACAAGCATTCAAAAAAACTATCTTGAAAAGTATTTTAAAAATAAAGTATTTATGGTTTGGATTCAAATTTAGTGATACCATATATCTAAAATTTAGTGTGATATGAGTTGCACCCAAAATAAATTTAGTATAAACATTTTTATTTTCAAGTACTTTTTTGCTTTCAAGTTGCTTTACATGAGGGACCTTTTATGGGCTCATGTTGACATCTGAGTTCCAGTTCAAGTTCAAGCTCATGCTTCAGTTCAACCTCATATGTCTCATATATCTACAACAGATCAAAGAGTTCAAGGAGCTAAGCTAAGGCCTCATTATGACATTCATGTTCTGCTGTCACATGAGAATATCTCCTCAGTTAGTTAGATAGTTTGTTAGATAGTTAGAATTGGTTAACTTAATTAGTTAGCTTCTTCTTGTATACATAGAGGAGAGAATGATATGTGTAATATTGTGAAAAGAGTTTATGATATATGACTGGTTTATGTTTTTCATCACGGTATCAGAGCATTGATGCTCTCACGAGCTCCTGATCCATAGCAACTTCATCTTCACTGTCTTTATCTGTTCTGTCTTCTTCACTTCCTTCAAATTTAACTCTGCTAATCTCCAATCTTTCATCATTTGTCAATGTAAAGCTTGATGGATCAAACTTTATCATCTGGAAAAATCAATTGTCCAATATTCTCAGAGCTACTAATCTTCTAGGTTTTGTTGATGGTTCAACACCATGTCCTTCTCTCACAATTACAGATTCAACAGGAACAGAGGTGACTAATCCAGATCATCTTCAATAGCGTATGATTGATTCTTATCTATTAAGCTGTATCACTGCTACACTTACACCACCAATCTACTCTACTGTGCTTCAGTTCCAGAATTGCTCTGAGATCTGGTCTTCGTTTCACAAGAGATTTACATCTTTTTCTCGATCTCATATCCATCAATTGAAGAACAAGTTGAATCTTGTTTCTAAGAAATAAGATACAATGAAGGAGTATCTCTAAAAGATCAAGGCTTTAGTTAGCCAGTTAGCACTTGCTTCAGTAATTGTTAAAGATAAAGATTTAGTGTTAATCACCTTGAATGGTTTGCCATCTGAATATGATGCTTTCACCACAGCAATTCGTGCTCGATCTAACACTATAACTATGGATGATCTATCATCTTTGTTGTGTTTTGAGGCAATTCATTTTGAAGCTAAGCACAAGAAGGTTGCAGAACCAACTGTTGCTTTCTCTTCTATTAAAGGATCTGCTAATTCTGCTTCACATGCACGTACTTTCATTTATTCTAGAGGAAGATCTTCCTATAGAAGCAGCAGAGGAGGTCAAAATTCAAGATCATATAGAGGCAATGGCCGATACTACATCAACAACAGAGGAAGAGGAAGAAATTTCAATCAGGTTTATTCTACTTCATGTTGTCAAATTTATGGAGGACTGAGTCATTCCACACTCGATTGTTGGCATCCCATGGATCCTCAATATTAATCATCTTCACATACTTCTATTCATTCTCCATCCTCCTAATTCTTTTCTTCTCAGTAACTTAGAGCTCTTCTTGCTTCTTCTTTATCTAGTTCTAGTGTTTCTTTCTCACATCCGTCTCAGTCTTCTTCAGATTTTCAATCTTGTCCTTGGTACTTAGACTTTGTAGCTACAGACCACATTACTAATGATCTGAGTCATCTCAGTAACTATCAGGCTTATCCAGATTCAGATCACTTTACCATAGGTGATGCAACTTCTATTCCCATTCAAAATACTGGTAAAGGTCTCCTTCCTACACCTCATTATTCTTACTGTTCTTCATGCTAATTCTATGTCTTTTAATCTTGTTTATGTTCAAAAGTTGGCTCAGGATAATAATTGTATCATTAGTTTTAATGAAGCCAAGTTTGTGATTCAGGACAAAGTTATGAAGAACATTCTTTACTAAGGATCTAATCTCAATGGCTTATATCATTTTCTTCCATCAGTCACTCACACATCTTCATCTACTGCATTTGCTGCTCAAAATATAGCACCACATACATTTGTTGCTACTCCTATACCAGATTCTTTTGTTAATAATTCATTGGCTACTTCTAGTATTGTATGGCATAATAGACTAGGTCATCCTAGTAGTTTGAAATTTCAGCATCTTGTTCCTCATTTGCAGTTTACTGCCAATAAGTCTGTCACTTCACTTGATTGTATTGACTGCTGTGTTGCTAAGAGTCATCAACTTCCTTTTCAATTGTCTAATTCATCTGTTAATAAACCTCTTTCATTGATACATAGTGATGTTTGGGGTCCCTTTGACTC
Source organism: Camellia granthamiana (assembly GCA_036172215.1). Classification (NCBI taxonomy): domain Eukaryota; kingdom Viridiplantae; phylum Streptophyta; class Magnoliopsida; order Ericales; family Theaceae; genus Camellia; species Camellia granthamiana. The sequence goes on along the minus strand of CM069916.1, from coordinate 47,850,830 downwards.
TTACTCTAGCTTCAAATATTATGTTCTTTTTGTAGACGACTTTAGCAAATTTATATGGCTGTATCCTTTAGCTTATAAAAGTGAAGTGTATGATAAGTTTCTTGAGTTTAAAGCTTATGCTGAAAACTAATTCTCTACTTCACTTAAGATTCTTAGAACTGATAGTGGCACTGAATACTGTAGTAATAAAATGAAAGCTTTTACCACAGCTCAAGGTATTGTGCATCAACATTCTTGTCCATATACACCACCACAAAATGGTGTGGCTGAGAGAAAACATAGACATCTCACTAAAGTTGCTATAGCCCTGTTACATCATTCTTCAGTTCCTTTTCATTTTTGGTTTGATGCTCTTGCTTGTGCTACTTATCTAGTTAACATATTGCCTCCTTCTAAGCCGGGTCACAAAACTCCTTTTGAAGTTTTGTTTCACCATCTTCCAAATTTTTCATTTCTAAGAACCTTTGGTTGTTAGTGTTTTCCTTGGTTAAAACCCTATACCTTTACTAAGTTGTAGCCTAAATCTATTGCATGTGTGTTTTTAGGCTATCATCATTTTGCTAAAGGTTATAGATGTCTTGATCCCCTTTCTAGTAAAATTTACTTATCAAGACATGTTGTGTTCAATGAACATGTGTTTTCTTTTTCTGTGTCCACACCTACTTCTACTTCTCTTCCATCTATTTCTTTTTTACCTCAGATTCAATCATTTTTATGGTCTTCTCTAGTTTCTTCTTCTTCTTCTTCTTCAGCTACCAATCTTTTTTCTTCACCATCTGCTATTTCCTCTCCAGCTAAGTCAGTCTCTTTGCCAGTTGAGTCAGTCTCTTTGCCTCTGATTTCTCCTATTCTTCAACCCTTTATTCCAATTCAATCTCTCTCTATTCAATTGCCTTTGCTTTCTCCTACTGCTTTTTATTCTTCTGTTTCTTCTTTAATCTTCATCCCATGGTTACCAGATCTAAAGTTGCTGCACTTTCCTCTGTCAAAACCTCTTCTACTTCTGATTCTTATTCCACTACTGAGCCTTCCTCTCACAAAGAAAATATTCTTCTTTCCATATGGAAACATAATCTTTTTGACAATCCAACTTTATATCGAAGTATGGTTGGTGTTTTGCAATACTTGACAATTACCAGGCTTGACTGGTCCTTTGCAATCAATCCGTTATGTCAACATATGCAGGCACCTACTAATGCTCATTTTTCTGTAGTCAAAAGGGTTCTTCGATTTGTTAAGGGTACTCTTTATCATGGGCTCATCTACACTCCTAGTTCTTTTGACCTTCATACTTATTCAGACTCTAACTAGGCTGGGGATTTCCTTGACAGAAAGTTTACCTCTGGTCATTGTGTGTTTCTAGGGACTAATCTCATCTCCTGGTCTGCCAAGAAACAAGCTACTGTCTATCGGTCCTCCACTGAAGCTGAGAACAGGTCTTTGGCTCATACTGCTGCAGAACTTGCTTGGCTTGGCATGGCATGCTTCTCCATGACTTTTGTATTGCTTCTCCTACTATGCCACTGCTCTGGTGTGATAATGTTCCTGCCATTGCTCTGGCATATAATCCTGTCTTTCATTCAAGATCCAAACACATTTAGGTCATTGTCATTTTGTGCGCGATCAAGTTCTTGCTAAACTGTCACGACCCGCTCCCCGTACCCAAGGGTTAAGCATCGTGATGGCCAGTAACTGAGGTTACCTCCGGCCAATTCATAAACAAATTAATAAACGCAAACGGAAGAAATATTTGAGTAAGGGTACCAAAATAATCATTGGAGCTTCTATTTTTATTACAAAATATATTGACCAAAAAGGCCGATATTTACATATAAAAATATCAATAAAAGTGCTATGTGTGTCTATTACACAGTCTCGTATCTAAGACTTTCCAAAAGCTATTTCTGAATTGCATGTTTCCTGAAAATTGGTAAACAACTATAAGCATATGGCAGACCGAGAAATATTATACCAAGAATATAAATGACACGAAATAACTATAGATGGTTAGTTAGGCCAAAACATTTAAGATAACTTAGTTGGAACAAATAATCTGTTAAGTAGTAAAACTGAGATTATGTAAATAAATAACCATAACCACGATAATTTGGTAAACAAATCATTTTAAGTAGCAGAAACTGAAATACAGAAATTATGTAAGTAAATGACCATAACCACGGTACTGAACAGAACAGAACAGAACAGAACAGAGGTTACAGAAGTGACAGTCAGAACAAAGGTACGAATTCAAGAGGTGGCTCGTACGGATTGTAGAGGTGGCTCCCACAATAGTGTAGCACATAACTCCGCACAGCACTTTGGTCCGCACAGAACAGAGGTACGGATTCAAGAGGTGGCTCGTACGGATTCTAGAGGTGGCTCCCATAATAGTGTAGCACTTAGCTCTGCACAGCACTTTGCTCCGCATAAAACAGAGGTCAATGGATCAGAGGGCCACAAAGTAACCAAACAGAGGCCAATGGTTATTTAAGTCCCCTAAGGCGTGGGACTCCCGCGGTGGTACTTACAAAACATAATTGTATATAAGGTTATAGCCAAATATTCTTTAAAAGTAAAACAAACATACCCATGGATTTCACTTTAGCAAATGGGGTTCAGAAAATAATCCACATAACTGAAATCTTTATAAAACATAACTTTCATTAATATACTAATAAAACATACCTTATGTAAAACAAATTTTGGTAAGTTAAAACATACGTAAAATACATTTTAGTAACTCAAGGTATAATATAACTCACTTTAACTTTAATACCTCACTCTTTCTTTCTATTATCAAAGACCCTTTCACCTTCCACTATTTTTTTCCTTCTTCCTCTCTTTCTTTCTTTCTTTCTTTTCTTTCTTTCTCTCCTTTTTTTTTCCTTTCCTTTCTTTCCTTCACAGGTTTGATCAGCTCCCCTATTTATAAGGAGGAAAATCCAATATGTAGCCAACACGTGGCCAGTCGAATCAACCTCCTGATCTGCTTCATAACTTCATCAGATTTGTTTATTATGAGCCTAGATTCATATTTATCTTATATTTAAGATAATTATATTTTGACTTAACTTTTTAATATAACTATATAAATAATTTAATTTCTAATTAAATTACATTTTATTTTATACTAACAGAAAATTAATTATTTATTTTAGTACCACACCTATTATTATTATTATTATTTATATTTTGACCCTAAACTTTTAATAATTATATTATTTACAAAATTACGCATAATAATATATAATAAATTATATATTTTCCGAACTGAGATTAAATAATATTAGTATAAATTCTATAGAATAATTAAAAATCTGAGTTGTTATATAAATAGCTTGTTTTGCATTATGTTCTTACTATTGATCAGCTTGCTGATATATTCACCAAGCCCTTGTTTGTCTCTCGATTTTCCTATTTTAAGGACAAGCTTATGGAGGTTTCTCCTTCCCTTTGCTTGAGGGGAAATGTTGACATCTCAGTTCCAGTTCAAGTTCAAGTTCATGCTTCAGTTCAACCTCATACGTCTCATATATTTGCAACAGATCAAAGAGTTCAAGGAGCTAAGCTAAGGCCTCATTATGACATTCCTGTGCTGCTATCTCATGAGAATATCTCCTCAGTTAGTTAGATAGTTAGAGTTGGTTAGCTTAGTTAGTTAACTTCTTGTATATATAGAAAAGAGAATGATATGTGTAATATTGTGAAAAGAGTTTATGATATATGACTGGTTTATGTTTTTCATCAGCTCATTTCTGTTTGGAAGAAACTACGACACAAGAATGTGAGATTCATATGAAAAAGTAAGTAAATTAAATTTTTACTAATTTAGGAATGTGAATCATGTTAAAAAATAACTTTGAAATATTAAAACTATGAAAAGACTCGAAGTCATACTTTCATTTTCTTCCAAAATTTCTGTTATTCAAAGTTAGCCTTCGATTAGTATCTGGCCAATACACTATACTGTTTGGATAATGATGTACTAATCTATTCAAACAATCAAGTATAAAATGTAGTCTTTAACTGTCTTGAATATGTAATTTGGAGTAGAATGGATAAAATAAATTGATATTTGGGTACTCACCACAGATCCATATATGAAACTCTTGGGATAATAAGCCCAAGCTTAAATTTATTTGAGTCAGAAAGGCATTATTTGTCAAAAATGACAGTTATCTGTTCAAAACTTACATATTTGTCTATCTGTTTAAATATCACTTATCTGTGCAAATGTTTCACTATCTGTAAACACTTCACCTATCTGTTCAATATCATCTATATATCCACCTCACTGCCACTAGCAACTTTTCAACCTGTGTCTTTATCACTAAAAAAGATTAAACTTTGGATTGAATAACATATAGCCTATAGTAATAGACTTTTCACCCATTAACCTTTATATTCCATCTACTCAATTTTTTTTTTTTTTAAGGATTTTTACTTTCTAAAACAAAGGCTATGGAAAAGAAATATTTCACTTAGAAAAATGACCATCAAGTGGGACTAGTAAACTATATATCTTGCAAATTTTCACTAATTAATTATCCTAGAAATTAATAAAAATACTTGGATACACTACAAGAAATTACACTTTTAGCGACCAAATTTTTAGTCGCCGAAGGTTATTTTTTGGTCGCCGAAAGTCAATGGCGACTAAAGTTCTTCGTCGCCCTGTTGGTCGCCAAAGCCTTGTCGGCAATAGTCAACGGCGACTAAATTGACGTTGGTCGCAAATTATCTTATCTTCGGCTACTAAAACGGACTTAGTCGCCAAACATAACGTTTTGGCAACCAAATATTTAATCGCCGAAAGTAATTAAATCAAAATAAAATTCTCTTTCAATGACTAAAATATTTAGTCGCTAAAACATTTTAGTCGCTAATACTAAGTTCATCACAACAGATCTCAAATTTAGTCGCCAAAAGTGTAATTTCCTATAATGATATAATTAACATCTAGTGAGATTATATCAAATCCATATCCTTCAAAATCACAGGCACCTCTCTCTCTCTCTCTCTCCAAGTTTATTTCCATGTACCCAACAACTCTTCATTATAATCATAGTATCATTATTAATTAGCTATGCATTGTCGCTAAATTAGTATCTATCTGCTATAAATTATACTTGCATGCATCTCAGGTGATAACATTAAACAATTAGTATATATTCAAGTGATTAATGTTTGGTTATGTCCTAATTTTTTTTTTATATTACTCTTGAAAAGCACATGGTTCGGTGTAGTCAAGAAATCAAAAATCAAGTTAAAATTTTGTTTTTCCCTAAAACATTTTCTCTTAAAATGTTTGCTACTCCCACCCTAAAGAAAGCTTAAGAGAGGTGGCTGTGTTAGTCTTTTTCATGAAACCATAAGTATATATCATCAATGAAGTTTTTAATTTACTCAATTAATTGCTTTTACTAATTCATACGTTAGGTTTAAATATTTATTAATTGAGAATTTTGGTCCATAGTTATTGTCGTTATCATCCTCATCCTGTGGTCACTTGATTTCAAAATATGGATTCAGACTTTGAATCCAGAAGTTTATCTAGAAAATGAGACACTAAAGCTATGTTTGGTAATTTTTTCGTTTTCTATTTTCAAACATGTTTTCTTTTTTCTTTTTTTTCCTTTTTTTTTTTTTTCTTTTTTTTTTTTTTTGGGTATACACCAAATGAGTTTGCTTATATAGTATCTAATAAAATAATATGTTATTAAACCACACCTAAGTTATTAGTATTTCATGTGTTGTTGGATTTAGAGCTACAATATACGTAAATAATCAAGCCCATGGCTGATGATGTTCGTCCCATGCTATTATGGGCTCATTAACAGAACTAATCAATTAGTTAAGGCCCAATGTGGATACCCTTGTCCATATTCCTTCTTTTGTTTTGATAATTTTTTTAACGCTAAATTAAGTTAAATTGACTAAGCTAAGGATTCAGTTTAACTAAGTTAAGTTCACAATCTAAATTAAAGGGCTTTACAGATCATGGACGCTTAATTAAGGGGATTTTTTTTTTTTTTTTTTAAATTCTTAGTATTAAGATTTTATAGGATGAATGACATGTAATATTAAATTAGAAAAATTTTAATCCAGAGAAATTTCAAAACACAAACAAATTTCTCTGTATGTTGAAATTTTTCTAGCTTGAAATTTCTTTAATTTACTCAATTTTTTAAATTTTTTCTGTTTTTTGAAATTTCTCTAATTTGCTTACAAATTTCTCATAGCAGAACCCAAAGTCTATTTTCCACAAATCGTCGAGAGGTGTTGAGTGAGCCATTTTCCGAGTCAACCCAGTTATGTAGTCTTCCTTGTCACTTCAGTTGAGCTCACCACGGACTCTACCAGAGAACTCAAATCTAAGCCAAACCTATATGGAAACTCGAGAAAACAAAACCTAGAATTGACCTCTTTGTTTTTGGTTTTCATGGTGTTTTCTTTGAAGTCCATGAGCATGTCGTCGGTGAGAAACTGTGGAGGAAGCCAAAACTCACCGTTGTCTAAGTCCTCTGCCATGAAAACCCAAATCAATCACTCACTCAAAATTCAACTTAAACTCACAAAGAGTCAAAAAAGATGGGGGTTTTTGAAGACCCTTTTGGGTTGCTGTTTCTTTAAGATTCAATTATAACCTCCCCAGTAGTGTTTGCTGGCTTTTCAGGTCCCCCAAGCCCTAAAACCCCCCAAATTAAGAGGCGAAAGAAAGGAAGATGAGAGAGAGAGAGAGAGAGAGAGAGAGACGTAGAGCGATTGTGGAATATCGGGTGGGCACGGGTCAATTGCCGTCACGGAACCTTCAATCCGCCATCCGTCCACCAGATTGACGGATTGAAGAAAAGCAATCTGCATCCGTCCACCAATCCGACGGATGTAGATTGAGTGGATTGGCGGATATATGCGAATCGGTTTGGTGGTTTAAAATTTTATAAATTTTTAACATAATTCAACTTATGCACTTCCTCAAAAAAAAAAAAAAAAAAAAAAAAAGAAAAAAAAAAAGTGTAGTACAGTCAATTTAAAAAAAGTATTACAATCACTGCATGTCTCATCTAAAGAAAGAAAGTTTGAAACTTTAGAATATTACAATCACAGCATGCATCATCCACATAAAGTATTACAATCTGTGGTTCTTAAAATATAAAAGTAATTCCAACCATCAAAACTATGAACAAAACAGTAGTAGAAATTATATGCCTATATATTGTTACATTTATATCTGTTTTTGAAAATAAAAACCAACCAGCATATATCATTTTTTTTATTTATTATTTTTAGAGTTAGATTCAAAAACCAAAAAATATAAATAAATAATACATTTATTTTTTTCAATTCAAAAAATATATTCAACAGAATATTTAAACTCTTTTTCATGAAAACACAAACAGAATATCTAAACAAATTGAAAATACAAAGTCTTACAAATTATTAGGGGTGCTCACAGTTTGGTGGTTCGGTTGTGGCCAAAGGAATCTCAAATCCGTCATCCGTCCAAAACTAGACGAATTGGAAAAAAATCAATCCGCAACTGTCCGGTCACCATCACGCATATGTCCAAAATGCAATAAATCGGTTCGGTCGGTTTGGACGGATCAATATATCCACTACACACCCCTAGTAGAATGAGTCTTTGTAAAATGAGTAGAGTCTAGAGCGAGAAAGGAAGAGTGAGAGGAGAGAGTAGAGAGAATAAGAAAGTGGGTGTGATATATGAGTGTGAGGTGAGGGACTTTACGTTACAAATAAATATTGTGGACCTCTCATATTATTAAAAGTTGGAGAGGGATATTAGACTAAAGAAAAATGGTTGGTGGCCCTAATTTCCTTGGCTAGAATGGCTCAAATTTGCCAGTTTTGGTAACTTTGTTGTTTTTTTTTTTTTTTTTTTTACCTGATAAGGAAATTTGAGCCATTCTAGCCAAGGAAATTAGGGCCACCAACCATTGCCCTAGACTAAATATCTCCGTAATTAATTTGAATCTAAAAATATGGTATAAATAATACGTAGTTAGTAATTTGGTATCCTTGGTTCAATTTTAGTTGGTATTATATTTATATGAGTCTGGCTTTCCTCCAGTCTCAAATCGAACTAGAGGGTACTATTGGGCTCGTTGAGGTTCATCACGGGTCCTGTTTTAATAATTCAAACCGTTCAATGTGTAGAACTCGTCAAGTACTATATGCCTATAAAAAATCAAGTTGATCGGATATCGATAGTTACGTGATCAAATCAATTTTGTATATTAAAAAAAAAATAGACGGTGAAAAAATAAATGGCTAACAAAAATCTGATCCGATGAAATAGCTATCAATATCCGATCAACGTGATGTTTTACAAGCATATAGTACTCGACAAGTTCTACACATTGAATGGTTCGGATTATCGAAATAGGACCCGTGGTGTCCCTCCAATCTGATCTAAGACTGGAGAGAAGCCAGTTCCTATTTATATAATTTATTCAATGTTAACAAGATACATATTTTTTTAGTTCTTGTAATGATTTATCTATATCTTGAACTATATAACTAAATTTAATATATAATTTTGGTGGTAACATATGCAATTTGTCCTAGTTGTTGTTGATATAAAAAAATAAAATTTAAGTTGTCCACATGAACGATAACTATGAGTTTAAACTTAAACGGACCAATTTATAAATACAATGTAATTTTTTATCTATTCATTGATATTTGATGAAGCTAATTTATTGCATAGACAACCTTCACTGCAAGATTTATGAGATGTACAATTTGGATCATCATTTTAGGCCCAAAGTAGGAGTAATTATCTGATCTTCCATGATAGTGTACCCATTCAATAACAAGGAAGTTGTACACACATGGCCCCAAAAAATAGCTACAAGAAATTGTACTTTTAGCAACCACTTTTGGTGACGATGTCAATTTTTCATCGCCAAAACCATACTTTTGGCGACCAAGGATGAACCTTGTTGGCAAAAGGTAGATCTTTAGCAACGCAATTCACTTTTTGTAGCTAAAAAGGCAAAAAAAAAATCATTAGGCACCAAAAGCTGAAAATGGCACAAAAAATGATACATTTTTAGCGCGTGTTTAATTTTTGGCAGTGCAATATGCCTTGCTAGTAGTTCGTTCAGTTTTGGCGACAATTTGCTAGCGTTGGCAAATAGTTAAACTTTAGCTACCAAAGTATTGTTCATGGCCGAAAGTTTTGCTGCTCTTTTTTATTTATTTACTATTATTTTATCTAAAACGGTGTTGTTTTAGTTTTTTTTTTTTTTTTTTTTTTTTTTTAAAAACACCCAAATTTATCTTTCACTTTCCTCATGATTTTCCTTCCTTTCACAATAAAGAGTTTTGCCGACTCACTTTTGGCAATGGTTTGCCAATATAACTTTGTGGTGACAAAACTCTTTATCAACGATTTTTGTCTTTTGCTGACATATTTTCTTGCGTAAGAAAAAATAGTTTTTGTTGTAGTAAAATAGTATGAGAAAATAATAAAATATGATTGGTTCAGTACATGTTACGCCTTGAAATTAATGACATAAAGATAAGTTTAATTAATTCAACTAATCACACTAATTTCAACTCAAATGATCAAATCTCTATATTCGTATTCATTCATATGAGAAATTTATAAAAGGGTCCATATGCAATACATATTCAATCCTCTCAAAGTTGAATCCACATCATGTAAGACAGTTAAAAATGAATAAAATAACAACAAAAGAATGCCTCATGGGCTACAAGTTCAAAGACTTAGGCCTAGTTACACGAAATGTGATTATCAAACACACATAAGTAAAACCTTTGGCTTACCAAAAGAACTAACAAAAGAAAGAGCCTTGTGCTCTCCAAAGACTTCTCACGCCCTTAGTTAGGCGGGATCACTACATCATTTCATGCACAAATCCACTAAGAGTAAATACAAAACCTAGTAGAGATATCTTCACAAAATATATATGTTTAAGCAGTCTTATATACATAAATGCAACACCATGTCATGTTCCAAAGTTTACAAGTTTTATTTTTTAAAAAGAATAATGATTTTTTAAGGACATTTCATTATCTCAATAAATTTCAAAATTTAAATATGGGGTGATGAATACAACTCAGGTAATTCTTAGACTGATATCTGTAAGTAGGCATAACAAGCATTACTAATCCCCCCACTTTACCAGCTCCTAATCGAAATGGTACCTCCTCCGCGTGTATTTTCGATTTTTCACCTTAGACATTTAGGTCAACTTAAATAATACTATCTACACCCCCTATCCAGACTTCCAAAACGTATTACCCTAAAACATTTTAAGATTTCCAATTGTTTTCTCAAAACAATAAATCAATTCCTAAGGCATAGTCATAATAAACGATATTCAAAACTATGCAAAATGAATGAAATGAGATGCAATTCTAAAGTTTCCTCGTAACATTCTACAAGTCTCAACATTTGCTTAAAGCATGACCAAAATTCATATCCATGTGATATATGATACCATTTCATATTCACAATTAATGTTCATTTTCATTTCCATTTTTCAAACATATACACATTATGTTGTCCATAATTTAACAACCACCCTCATCCATTTCATGGGTATCTCAACAACACAACAACATGAGGAAGATTTTATCAATTTCTTAAGAAATTTAACAATAGTTTCATGGATATTTCACAAAATTCACTTTTCCCCAATTTGTCCCAAAATCTAGGGTTTGATTTCAAAATATTTTTCTTACATGCACTTCCAAGTGACTCATAAGTTCACAAAATAATTTATCTTGAACCCAAAATCATAAGAAAAACTATTCCTGTAATAGTTTCTAGACCAACACTTCAACCCTCAACTCCTTACTCAAAATCATAGCAAAATAGCAAGACATGCCAAAATCATATGTATAATTCAAAAAAACACACCCTACCTCAAGATTTGGGAAGAAAATGTGAAATGAGCCTCAAAATTAACGGTATCGAAATTCGATCTTCAGGATCTTCAGTATCGAAATTCAATCTTCACTATATACAATGTAGCCCTTGATGAGCCTCAAAATCAACGCATGGCAGTGGACACTGTGTTTTCCAACCCAAAGCACAAGACATACAACTTACAAGCACTACAAGAAAATACACATTTGGCGACTAAATTTTTAGTCGCCAAAAGTGATTTTTTAGTCGCCAAAAGTCGGGTTTAAGGTTTTCGCGACTAAATTTTTTAGTCGCCATGTTTGTCGCTGGAAAATTGTCGCGGAAGGTATGGGCGACTAACCCGCTTTTAGTCGCCAAAAACAGCACCTTTAGCGACTAAAATTTTCGTCGCCAAAGCTCATTTTTATTTTTTAATTTATACATTTGGCGACTAAATTTTTAGTCGCTAATAGTGAATTTTATTTTATTAATTTATACATTTAGCGACTATTTTTTCTGTCCCCAAAACTAAAGCTTTTGGCGACCACCTGTTTTAGTCGCCAATACTCAGTTTAAAAAAAAAAAAAATTGAACCTGTTGCTCCCACCTGGTTTCGAACTTGCGATGTCCCACTTCCACATGCCAAACCCTTTGCACAACACTCCCTCCACTATGCCAGCACATCATCACATGAACATATATGCAATATATATTATTTATATAGTATATTAACCGCAATTAATACAAAATAATATTTATAAATATAATTTTTTTAATTCAATATAATTTATGTCAAAAATAAATTATTTATTAAAAAAAAATTTAGGCGACTTTTGGCGACTAAAACCATTATTTAGTCGCTAATTGTATTATTTTGGGCTACTAATTATTTATTTGTCGCTAAAAAAACAAGTTCCAATTAAAAATCAGCACTTTTGGCGACGAAACCTAATTTTAGTCACCAAAAACGTCCCATTTTGGCTACTAAACAGAATTTTAGTCGCCAATACTCAGTTTTTAGCTACTAATTTTTTTTTTGTAGCCAAAAAGCTTCACTTTCAGCGACCAATCTGGTTTTAGTCGCCAAAACACCTACAATCGGCGACCAATCTGCTTTTTAGTCGCCAAAAGCAGCACCTTTGGCTACTAATTTGTTTTAGTCGGCAAAAACCATGACTTTTGGCGACGAAAATTGTGTTAGTTGCTGAAACCCATATAATAGGCAACCAAACTGATTTTTAGTCGCCAATACATATACATTTGGCGACCAAATTATTTTAGTCGCCAAATGTCTTCATTTTGGCGACTAAAATGGATTTAGTCGCCATTTGTGCACCTTTCAGCGATGAAATTCTATTTTTTAGTCGCCATTGGTGCGTTTTGTTGTAGTGAAGTACGAGACATAATAAATAATATATATATAGCTCCATGACTCAAAAGCATGCATGCTTCTAGACGAGTTTAAAACATAGTAAGTCAGATCAGCAATACCAGCAGCAAAAGAACATTATCCAACCACACACTTAACGATCATGTTTTCAAAGCAAAAAATAAAAATAAAAATAATAGTAACGACTGATATTCACTACATTCACGCCTTGGAAGGGGATTTGGTCTCGAGGATTTGTTTTAGTTTTCTACACTGCAGGATTCAACATGGAATCTTCAAACTGCTCGCCATCTTTAACATCAGAATCTGCTTAAACACAAACATCAAATCCATCAAATGAATCCCCGAATATCGGAGCTTATTGCAGCCCGAGAAAATTTTCTTTTACTGCTAAGATATTGAAGAGAATTGTTTATTTTCAAAGGAATTGAGCATCACTTAACCCATATCCAACAGGAACCATATTCAACACTGAAAAGATTCCACAGGTTGGCAAAAATGGAAAATGTTTGGTGGCCGAATTCTGTGGCTCGAATGGTTCGAATATGTCAAAACGACGTCGTTTTACACCCAAAACTATATCATTTTAAGTGTTTCGAGTCATGTTTTTTCGGGCCACTTATCATTGTTGGGCAAAAATATCCAAACTACAAAAGGCCATTGACAGTGGAAAGAAATACAACCTAATTCAATACACGCAAGTCGTAATTGTCAGAGTCCAATCCCGGCAATTGATATTAAAAAACTGATATTTATTGAGGAATAGGAAATTGATATAAAAAAAGAAAACCAAGGTATTATTGGTCCATTCCCTAAATTCATGAAAATGTGTCTTGTACCCCTCTTTCAAACCCAACTAGACCTCAACAGGACTCTTGGCTAAGCTTGATTAAACCCCTTATCCATTTCCATTTCATTTATTTGTAAAGAGTTTTTATTTCAATTATTTCTAATTTGTATTTTTTTTATTATTCTTATTGTTTGATAAATTCTATGAAATTATTTTATATTGATTCATTTGATTTATTCTGGTCATTTGATTAAATTCAGTGAAGTTATTCTATGTTAAAAATGTTGATTTGTTTGACTAAATGATGTGAAAATGTTCCATACATAAATCGAGTGGGCCTTACCAATAAACTGTACCAATATGCTTGATTAAACAAGTGTGCTTGGGTGAGGTGGGTAAGGTCGTACTAAGTAAGATTGGGTGTTTGGTCCTAGGCAAATTACAATATGTTGAGTCGATTTGTTTATACAATTTGGTAAATTGATTGATAACTCGAATTATATTGTTTTTATAATATAGTAATTTATTGGATTACTGTTGATTTATTCTCTATTCGAATCTCGTTATTCCTGTCATATTATATATATTTTTTGAGTTAATTTATTTTTCAGATATTAAGCAATTTAGTGGCGACTGAATTTGAATTACTAAAGAGATTAATTGAGTTAGAGATTTTGGGCTCATCACTATATTTTTGTAGAGATAATTGTATAAATTATATTTTAAAGATATTTGTGTAATTATTTTTGGAATAAACTTGTATATTTGAGATTTATTTAGTTTATTACCGGCTAAAAAGTTGAGACATTACATTTTTATTATTCTATTTGTTTGTTCTAAGCCAAGAGACCCAACATAAGAAGGTGAGAAAGAATAAATTTTTTTAATATAATAATAATAATAATAATAATAATAATAATAATAATAATAATAATAATAATAATAATAAAAAGCAGAATCAAAAGAAGTGAAAAAATAAAAATAAAATAAAATATAAAAGAATAAGAAAGCTGGTGAGAAATAATCTATTTTTGTTGCATGATAACATACTACTGTGAAATTCAAGCATTAAAGAAGAAAAAAGAAAATAAAATTAAACCGATCGAATCATTTAATCGGATCAGATTTACTTAAAGCACTCCGTTAATAGTCGGACTAATTGGGCTTGGGTTTAGTTGGATTGTCGAATAGGATTTTTATTAAAGGATTCGGATGAGATGAATTCGGATTGGACCGGTTCGAATTCGGGTCAAATACGATCCAAGGGAATATTAAACATCAGTCGTATGTTCATAATATTTTACATATACCTAAAAGAGTTTATGATTTTAATTATTAATATTTATAAATTATTTATTGATAATTATTTTTTTAAATTATTACTAAACTGAAATTTCCTTTAAAATAAAGGGGAAGATAGCATTAATTTTAAAAAAATATTATCATTTACATGGAAAAGTTTATATATGTACTTTTGGATGTTACAAAGTTTTTCATTAATTTCAAAGTTTATCATTTACATGCCTTGGCATCGTTTGGCAAGATGGTTCGTGGCTAAAATAGTCACAAAAGATAAAATAGGCTATTTTAGCCACAACAGACAAAACATTATATCCAACTTATAATCATTACACTCTTCTCTCACAAAAAAAAGTAAAAAAAGTCAAAAAGTCCTTTCCAAACCAAACTTTTTAGCCCAGGTTAAAATAGCTAAAAAAGCTAAAAAACCAAAAAGCCAACTCACTTCCTAAACCAACCCTTAGAGACTTGTAGTCTATTTTTAAAAAAGATTAAAGTTTCTCTCATGTTCACAGTTAAACGTGAGATCGATTATTTTTTTAAAAATAAATACAGTAAAATGAAAATGTTACTTTTATCGAATCAAAATAATTTTTTTTCATAAATAATATATATTAAAAATTTTATAAAATGAACGATTTGAATAATCAAAACATGACTCGTGGTGGGCTTCACAAGCCCTCAAGTTCTCTCATTGCATACATTAAAAGAGCCTAACATTTTTCAAAATATTTTTCTTGGTTTCTAGTTGGGGTGTTACTGGTGTGATTCAGTGCAATTTGAGGAAAAAAGTAAAACCAAACCGTGGTTGGATGATTGACAAATTCGATATTTGTTATTAAATTGCGATTTGAGCGATTTAAACCTATTAATTAATTGAAGAATAATTATCAAGTATGTGCATAATTTATAACACTAACTGATTGTACATAATATTTTTTGTATATATAATAATAATTTGCAACAAATTTCATATTTCAGATCTCTCTCACACTGATTTTTCTTTTGATATTTCATTAAAAGTAAAACATATATATCAATTATGGGAAAACGAGATGGTTTCAAATGTGATGTATAAATTGGAAAGTTTACTTTGAAGATTATTATTGAGGTCTATCAACTTTCAATGTAGATAATTAAATCTTAATTTTTATAAAGGGGTTTTTAGTTTAAGGTTCCTGATATTAAGATTGGTTTTTTTTTTTTTTTTTTATTTTTAGAGTCCATGATATTAAGATTTTATAACATAAAGAATATTCATTATTTTCATAATGTCTAAGGTCCCTTAAAATTGATCCAGAGAAATTCTTCCTAGAGAAATTTTGAACTTTCTAAAGAATTTCTCTGTGTTCAAACCAGAGAAAATTCAAATTTCTCTGAGTTCAAACCAGAGAAAATTGAATAACACAAAGAAAATTAAACCCAAAAATCTAAAACCAATAATACAAAACCAAAAATCCAGAGAAAATTCTGATCCAGAGAAATTTTGAAAAGGCTAAAAAATTTCTCTGATATTTTGGTACTGGGTTCAATGTTGTTTGTTAATTTGGTTGACAGAATTTTCTCTGGATCAAAATTTCCTCTGTATTTTTGATCGAACCAGAGAAAATCCCTTTAAAACCCACATTAAATCCATTTCAATACAACCACTGCAATTCAATTCAAGCTCCTTTAATAGCAACAATGGCACACAGTAAAACTGTAATACAACACCAGAAATCCAGAGAGAATTCACACAAATTCCACATCCAAAGAAAATT
Source organism: Camellia granthamiana (assembly GCA_036172215.1). NCBI lineage: Eukaryota > Viridiplantae > Streptophyta > Magnoliopsida > Ericales > Theaceae > Camellia > Camellia granthamiana. Next base: position 47,834,691 of record CM069916.1, on the reverse strand, counting down.
CTAATCTGGAGAAATTCTGGAAAGATTAGAGAATTTCTCTGATGTTTTGGTACTGGGTTCAATGTTGTTTATTAATGTGGTTAAGAGAATTTTCTTTTTATTTTTTACCAAACCAGGGAAAATCCCTTTAAAACCCACATTAAATCCATTTCAATACAACCACTACAATTCAATTCAAGCTCCTTCAATAGCGACAATGGCAGTTTGCAAAACTGTAATACAAAACAAGAAATCTAGAGAAAATTCACTCAAATTCCACATCCAGAGAAAATTATGATCCAGAGAAATTTTGGAAATATTAGAGAATTTATCTGATGTTTTGGCATTGGGTTCAATGTTGTTTGTTAATGTGGTTGAGAGAATTTTCTCTAGATCAGAATTTTCTCTGTATTTTTTACTGAACCAGAGAAAATCCCTTTAAAACCCACGTTGAATCCATTTCAATACAACAACTGCAATTTAATTCAAGCTCCTTCAATAGCAACAATGGCTGACACAACCACCAAACCCATCTTGATCATTGCAATTGGCATTTACATACATTTAATTACAAATAGATTAAATATATACATTTGCTTTTGTGATGAAATCTATGTTTTTATGTTTATGATTTCAATTACCCATAACAATTGAAGAATAAAAAAATGGTGTAGATCTTTGTTGGCAACATCGAGAAAAGCTTGTGGTAATATGGTTTTGGAAATACTTTTTGATCCAGACAAACGATCTTGATCCTCTAGTTGCTACCTGAAAATGGAAATGAATACTCCGGTCGAGGGTGCCAGAATTAGCACTCCGACAGACAAATTAGTATTCTTTCAAGTTTTCTTATTTCGCGAGTTATTTTCTTTGTTTTCACATACTTCCTTTGGCTGATGCTCCTCCTTTTTATATTGCTCTCCAGGGGCCCACTTTCCCATCATTACCTTTCAGCATCACATATGGGTCCCCCAGATGTGCCAAAAGCTTTTCGGCATACTCAGCCCGCGGGATAGATTCTACTCGGCCTTGGTCTAGTTCAGATGGGTCTGGTCATGCTGAGTTATCCTCACCAATCTTCTCAGCATCCTCTTTGAGCAGCTCACCTGAGCGGTCACTTTTATTCGGCCCTCACAATTTCCCTCCAAACATTCGAATAACATATATTACTCGACGTGTTCGGTTTCTTGGTTAACAGAACAGAAAACCCTTGAAAGTCAGAAATATGGCGGTTGCACTCCTTTTCGTACTGATTCATCATAGCAGACGTGCTACTTGAATCATTACAGCTTCCTGCCCCTTCGTTTTTGACATTCATTTAATGTGATGTGAAATCTATACCTCCGTATAGTCTTGAATCGAAAGGCTATTAACATCCTTTGAGCATCCTTCATATCAACCTCCTTCAAGACCTCTGCAACTCCGCTTCTCACTGTCCATCTTCTTCCTTAGCTTGTAAGTCCCCTTTTTCTTCTCATTCTATTCCTTATTCTAGTTCCCTGCGTGTTTTGCTTTTGTTTTTTGTACACGCTGTTTTCATTCCATCTCAAATGGCAAGGCATTTGAAAGCTCTCCTCTCTGAGGATCGAGTTGCAGCCTTCCGTCGTCACTTTTCAATCCCAAACGATGTTCACCTATCCTTTGTTACAGACCGTGTGGTGGACATAGAGAGGGCTGATATGAATACGATTATTTTCCTTCTTTTGTCAATGGTTGAGGGTGGAGTCTGATTCCCCCTCCATCCTTTCCTGAGGTATGTCCTACGTTATTGGGGACTAATTCCCTCCCAAACTAACATGAACTTCTACCAAATAATCATGGGTATAGTAGAGTTGACTCGTTGTCTAGGTTTTAACCTAGGGATCCCAGCTATTTAGCATTGCTATGTCATGGAGAAATCGTCCGGTCGACAGGGTCGTTACTTCCTAAGAGCTAAAGACGTAGATCACCACTTGATGACTATGCTTGCCAGCTCTAGCAAGAGGGTTGATGATGTCATGGTCGTCATGTGAGGCAATTGCGAATTCGGCGAGAAAGAAGATCGCCAGGACCCAGTGCCTAAGCAGAGGGGCGAGCCAGGTGGCCAAATAGGATTATTATCATGTTTTAAGTAAATGATTTACTAGTTTTGAAAATTGGATGGTGATTTTTGTTTTTATGCCACGCAGGAAACGACTTAAAAAGAGCGTTTTCGGTGGATGAAGCCGTTATCGACCAAGTGAAGACAATCCTTAATTACAAAGGACATGCAAATCTTCAAGGACAAGGGCGCGCCACCCATATATTACTGAGATACGACCCAACCTACTCCACCTTCTCGGCCGCAGATAATATCCCTGTGCCGAGTGACGAGCGGCAGCTTACTGCACTAATATTTCCTAGCTTCAAGAGTTTAAGGGATATCGGTGTCAGCTTCGACGCTAGCGAAAAAGTTAGCGAAGACGCTTAATTGGAGGGCCGTGCGGGAGAACAGGAGCTGAACAGACAAATCGAACTAGTATTTGAGCACATCAATCTTGACCGTCACACTAATAACCCATCCACCTCTGGCCGAGTAGATTTATCTGTTCCAGAAGACGACATTTTCACCGGCTTGGACGATCTACCCAGCGCAGAATCAAAAACTGAAGAGATGGGCGGAGAATCTCTGGCCCAATTTGCTAGAAGACGAAATACCGAGAAAATGGCGGCCAGGTGACAAGTCGGCGAATCTGTGGGAAGCCAAGTAACTCCAACACGCCAAGCTCCTATGGCCAAATTGACTCCTGAACGCCAGATAGAAGTGTAGGGAGCCGATCTAGTAGGACGGAACAACCTGCCGAGGTCGTAGCCGATTTAACGGAAGTACCGATTGACAAATGACCAAGGATAGAGATGTCGTCCACCGAGGATGAGTTGCCCGAGCCATTTGTTATCCACTCACGTATGAGGAATGCGCTAGTTTTCATGGATAGGCCTGCCGTGGCCCTTAGTGTGGCTTCGGCTCTCCCTCTTTCAACAGACAAGGCCACATTCCGTACCGAGCCGGATGTCGTTTCGATTGTTCTGGCGACGCAGTCGGCTATTCTGGTAAGCTTGGATGTTTTTTTTGGCTCTGCCTAGAATTTCCTTTTTTGATTCCAACTAATAAGTCTTGGTTTTATTGCTTTGTCAGGTGGCGGGAAGGATTGCTGAGATTGGCCGTCGGTATTACAATGCCTTAGAACGACTTGGCATTCTTGAAGGTTAATTAGAAGCTGAAAAAGGCAAGGCCACTGCAGCGATCGCCGATTTATCTGTGGCCATGGCTAAGGCCGAATTTGAAGCCGCAATGGCAAAAAAGGAAAAGACAAGGGCGCTTGTAGCATAGGAAAAAGCACAACACACCGATCTTCTTCGTAGGGGTGCTGAAGAAAGAGCAAACCTAATAGACGGCTCCCTGAAGTCGGCTTAAGAAGAACTCGAAAAACTCAAGGCCGAGCTTGAAGAGGAGAAAAAGGTGAGGGAGCTTGCTGAAGCGGGTATGGACAAAGCTTTTGACGCCGGACAACTTAAGGCCAAGGAATTGTATGCTGATGAAGCCTTGAAGTTCAAGAATCAAGTTTTTAAGCATGGATGGCTCAAAGCTTTAGCGGCCGCCAAGGTGACTCTCGAGCAGCCGATTCCCTACGAGCAATTAGAAGTTGAACCGCTGGAGTCGG